>JARGXW010000063.1:0-410537 GCA_029204085.1 Mycena sp. CBHHK59/15
AGCTATCCGCAAAATTGACTATGCCTGCGGACGACGGATAGTCCTGTCGGTCGACTCGTCATATGTCGCGGCGGGTTTTATCCTACTGCAAATTGGAGAGGACAGAAGGGAATATCCGTCGAGATTCGGGTCCATAACATGGAACGAGCGGGAAGCCCGTTACTCCCAGGCGAAAATAGAACTTTACGGGTTATTCCGTGCTCTACAGGCCTACCGGATATTCCTAGTGGGAGCTACAAACCTGCTAGTACGAACTGATGCAAAATATATAAAGGGTATGCTCAACAACCCCGATATTCAACCCAATGCTGCCATGAACAGGTGTATCGCGGGAATCATGCTGTTTGACTTTGAGCTAGAACACACTCCAGGGATATCGCATGCGCCTGACGGACTATCACAGAGACCTTCCGCGGCGGAAGATCCACAAGAAGATGAAGATTGGATTGATAGGGCTTGTGGATTTGCGATCGTAGCCATAAATTGGGATCAGACAGTCCATTCCTCGGGCCCCTACCCCAACCAAGGCCCAAATACGTCAACTCCACGACTCTGCGGAGCCTCCGATAACCCGTACGTACCAGCAGAGGTTTCTATTTACACAGGGGCAACACCTGTGGCCGTGGGTTCATGGCATCTGATCGGCCGAGGACCAACACTTGCAACGGCCGCGGTCGCACGTTGTCTTTGTTGTGCGAGTGGATCACCGGGTAGGCATTCCGGACTGATGTAGATCACGATTAGATCACAATGCCACCATGTTTCTTGACTTACATCCAAAATACATCCTTTCCACTGCCCTACTGCCTGGCCTTCTGCGGAATTTTCATTTAAACTTGTCCTCCTACTGGCTCTTTGGATGCATTATTTTCTGACATAACATATCGGCTCACTCGGAGACATCACAGTTCTTCCGAATCAATTCTGGTCGGATCAAACAGTAGCTGTGTTCCTGCAGCCACTCGAAGGCGCTTGGAGCTCCGTCTCACATGGTTCTCGGTTACTGGCTCGGTTCAAATTCTTCCCGGCTTTCACAAATGTGTGAATGTCAGACAAAACTCTGTCCAGTTCGGGAATTGAAGCTCTGGCCCATGACAGATAAATATCAATGGAGCAGATCTCCGCCCACCTTTTCCCTTAGCCCTACCATGGGCGCGAAAGTTATCTGCACCTGTCCTGACTGTATCCTCTGCTGGGTCGTTGTTGATGGACAGCAGAGACCAGGGAGGAAAGTTAGCTCACAAATCCGCCGTCGCCACGAAATATCAGCAGCAGTCAATCAATCCCCAGATTTTCCGACAAAGCCAAGCCCTGTGGGCAGGAAAGACCTGGATGAGGACGATGATAAAGCTTATACTTTTGGTAAGCCTGAAAACCCCCAGGGTGAGTGTCATGGGCTCGGAGAAATTCCATGCATTGATATATAGGATGCTCAGATTGTGAGAATTGGGGGTATTCAACGAGAGGGGAAGAGGAAGGGGGAAAGCGAGACCAAGATAATTTATTCAAGAAATCGGGGGGCTTTTATAGCCTGGGGAACAATGGGATATACAAGCATAAATAGAGAGGTTGAACATGAGGTTTCAGACCAGCTGAAACGCGTCTCGCAACATTGCTGTGCATATCCATGCCAGCATCGCAACCATGCAGTGTACTGCCGTGCCAGCGGCTTAACACATGTTTCATCAACGAGTCGGCTTGGTAATATTCCAACACAGATATTGTGATCAACACCTCTTTGCTCATCCAGATGTGTTCTGCTCTGGTGATATGGCTGAACTTGAAGGCTGGCATTAGCCGTGACACAGCAAACACCATTCTAAAGGCTCTCCAATTTATATTATCCACCACTCTGGAGATTGTGCAGCTAGCTTTAGTGGCTCATGGGATTCCTTTGCGACTCCCAAAGCTCCAGATTCCACAGGACATCCATACAGCCTACAGCAATCACACCAAGGAGCCAGACATTGTCCGGACACCATGCTGTCCAAAGTGCTACACACTTTACCCTTCACTGGCAAGCATGCCAGAGCGCTGTACTGCAAAGGTCTCAAGGAAATCACGCATAAGCTGCAAGGCAGAACTTTGACGGACTCAGCGATTGGGAAAGGAACATAAACGGGTTCCAAAAAAACATTCAATACACAAAGATTTGAATCATGGTTCGAATGGTTCCTCTCTTGCAAATCGATAGAAGAGCATTTGGAAAAAGCTTTCCATAGGGCTCCTTCTCCCGATGATGAAGATATGTTCGATTTGCAGGACAGTCCCCACTGGAAATATCTCAAAAGCCTGGGCAAGGATAAATATAATCTGGTGTTTGGCCTTTATATTGATTGGTTCAACCCGCGTTCAAATAAGTTGGCAGGTAAATCATTAAATCCCTGATCACTTTTGACACTCACACTCCAAATCAAGGAAAACAGGTTTCATGCGGCACAATTGTTCTTTATTGCCTGAATCTTCCACCCGATGTTCGCTACTTGCCAGAGAATGTTTTCATCGTGGGATTGACACCGTCTCCCAACAAGCCCAAGGCCACGGCTCTAACAAATCTATTGGATCCCCTCATGAAGACAATTCTCTCCTATGACTTCCCTGGAAATGTGGTTAAAACACACTCTCATCCTGAAGGGGTCAATGTCACAGCCCGAATTGTGCCTCTTGTAGCAGATCTGCCTGCTGCCAGGGAGGCTGGCGGATTTTTATCTTATTCAGCCACAATGTTTTGCTCGTTTTGTCTCCTCACAAAAGATGAAAAGCACCGACTGGACTACTGGGATTGGCCCAAGAGGATAGGCTCTGTTGTGCTTAGGCAAGCAAGGAAGTGGTTTAGACAACCGACTAAAACCAAACGAATTGTTGAAGAGAGGAAAACCGGTGTACGTGGATGCTCGCTGAACGTTCTGACATACCGAGATCTGGTTAATGACACAATATTGGGTTGGATGCACAACTGGCTTGAAGGTGTGCTTGAGCATCAACTCCATGTACTCTGGGGCATTGGGCAGGATGCTCAACGAACCAAAGCTCTTGCAGAGCTAGATGCGGATGACGAGGATCTGTGGACAGATGATGATGTATCAGAGGCTGGCGGTGAGGAGGATGCTCAGGAAGTAAGGGAGGATGAGGAGAACTTTGACCCCCATGAATTTGCAAAATGGCGAGATGACTATTTAAGGGCTACACAGTCCGATGAGGAGCATTCAGACAATGAGGATGACAACACCCCAAGAGGAACTCCAGCACCAGAATTCGATGATCCGATGGATGGCTCGACATCTCAGGCTACTCCTGTCCCTGAATCTCCTGCTCCAGATGAGCCAGATGTTGACAGCGATGAAGAATTTGAAGATGTTGCCGTACATGGTTCCTGGAAATTTACCTCTGAGAGATTGGAGAGAATCCGCCAGTGCATAAAAGAAGTCTCTCTTCCTACATGGGTCACCCGCCCACCAGGAAATCTTGGCGATAAGAAGCATGGAAAGTTGAAAGCCGAAGAATTTTTGACTCTTTTCTCTGTAATCTTGCCTCTCGTCCTGCCAGAGATGCAATTGGACGATGAACCCAGCCGACATGAGGCAATGTTTGACAGTTTCTGTCATCTCGTTGCAGCTACAAATATCCTGGCATCATTCAAAACTTCGAACTCTGCTGCAGATGCATTTTTGAACCATTATTATGACTACTTTTCCTCCATACAGACTCTGTTCCCGGATGTTGCTGTAGTCCCAAATCATCATCTTACAATGCATAACAGCAACATTCTAAAAAATTGGGGACCTCTGGCCAGCCAAAACGAATTTATGGGTGAACGCACTAATGGAATGCTTCAAAAAATCAAGACAAATGACCATCTCTGTAAGTTTTCTAGTCACTGTTTCAGTTAAATCCCCTCCTCATGGATTTTAGATGATATGGATTATACTATGTTGAGGCAGATGGCTCGCCTGGGGCGCTTACTTGCTCGGAAACACGATGATGACTTGTATGATCAGCAACATCCAGCACTGAAAACCCTTGACCATATCTTGGACCCTGAAGACAAGAAAAGGGCTAAAAAGCCCAAAGAGCTAGATGAGGCTCATTTGGCTCGCTTTCTGGCAAACAAAAAGCATGGAATGTCAGGCGATACATACAACTTGATTCTCACGTATCTGGCTGCAGTCGGGGAGCCCAAACTGAATTTCTGGGGTTCTCGGAACACCACCGGTGTGGTTACCCTCCCTGATCCGGACCATCATTCCATGATTCTGCCTCCACGAGCCAAACAGTTGAGGACCTTCCAAGTCGACAGAAAATCATACAGCTGCAACTCCTCGAATTTGGGAAATAGTCTGATTGAATTTTACGACCCAACGTCTGATCAGAACCCGAAGCCCACCTTGCTCAGGGTTATCAACACAATTCTCAATATGCCTCTTGGCGGCTTTTTGAGAACTTTCATCCTTGTCCGCAAGTATCATTGTCTAAACATCCAACCTCATCATGATCATCCAGAACTCCTCACTACAGTGGTGTACAAGGAACCCGAGCCAGGTCTGATAGTCATTGAGCCGAAGCATATCATTACTGATTTGACCTCATGGAAGAGAGGTACAGATATCTATGGAACTGATAAACCAGTCCTGGTTATGTGCCGCGCCTTAAACAGAGGCCATAGGTAGTTGGATGCCTCATAATATTGGGAGTTTTTTCAGACCTTCCACTATTGAATCAGGTGTACTGCATATCCCATACTATTTTTTTCGCGGTTATTGGAATTTTGTATCTGAACTCTGGCATTAATTAATCGAGATATTGTTCCGATTGGTTGAATGTTATATTGAATTATGTTTCTTTTCATAAATCAAGGTGAGACTTTTGGGACACAGAATCATTCTGTGAACCTTTGAACAGTCAATAAGGCTTTGAATACCCAGATATTTGTGGGCTAATAGGATAGAGGATGGCAGCATAGCACAGTCTCGAAGTCTGATTGCCTTTTGACCAAACTGATCTCACCCCGCATGCTTCAAGACCCAGGATGTTTTTGTGGAGCTCTGGACAATTAATAACACTTCAGATACATGCTTCGGAGATACATGAATATTTCTGCGCGCATAGGATCGAGGGTGGCAGAATAGGGCCACCTCGAAGTCTGATTGCCTTTTGACCAAACTGATCTCCCCCTGGATGCAAGTTTTGAGACCCAATTTTTTTTTGTGGAGCTGTGGACAATTAATAACACTTCAGATACATCCTTCTGAGATACATGAATATTTATGCGCAGATAGGATCAAGGGTGGCAGAATATGGCTCCCTCGGACTCTGGTTGTCTTTTGTTTACAGGCCAAACTGATCTCACCCCGCATGTGCGTTTTGTGACCCAGAATTTTCTTGTGGAGCTGTGTACAATTAAAAAAGCTTCGAATACATCCTTCGGAGATGCATGAATATTCCTGCACAGATAGGATTGAGGGTGGCAGCATAGCGTGGCCTCAAAATCAGACAAGAATGTTAATCACATGACAGTTATATTCTCCCCGAGCTGGATGAGGGAAAGTGTGGATCAGCTGGAATTAATATGAGAGACTCTACATATGTCCTACTTTGAAGATTCCAACCTACCTTTGCTTAGTAGTTAGGCCCTGACCTTATTTTCCAACAAACATCCTGCCGACAATTTTAACATGCTTTAACATGCTCAATGGCCTGGACTGCTGGTAAAAATTGAGCTCAAGGACTGGGAATACACTACCAGCCCAAGTGTCGCATCATTTTTGCCAGTCCTATCCCTGGGTTTTACACAAACCATTGAATAAGAATGAAACTCGAACACATGGGTACAAGAACATCTATGGGAAAGGTACACCAAATCAGTTGTACTAAACGCCACTCACCTCCTCATCCACCTCCATCTCCGAATCAGTATCCACCAAATTTATCTCCTCTTCTTCACCGACTTCACCGTCCTCAGCCCCGGAGTCTGATTGCGCATCAATCTCCTCCTGGGTAGGAATATTATACCGCTTCAAAACTTTGTTCCCGTGCGCCCGCATGAATTCGGACTTGCCCATTTTCTTCCAAGCTGCATGCTCCGGGGCGAAGACGTATGGCTCGAGCGGAAAGGCAACACCAGTGTCAGCATACCGGGCACATTCCTTGAGAGTGAGTGAATTGTAGAACTCTGGAGTAAAGAAGTCAATGGGGACATCGGGCGGCAACACCAGCGAAATCTTGGAGGCAGGGAAGAGGGGGTCATCGTGCTGGCGGACCTCAGGTTTCCTGGAGGCAGGTTAGCGATGTGATCGTCAACTTGAAGGATTGGACATACTTCTGACCAGGAACAGGATTACGAGCTCTATACTCGTCTGACTTCACATCGAGCTCGGTAACAAAGAATTTACCGACAACTGAATTGCGCCCGGGCTTCTCACGAGTATGGCGGCCTTGCGTCGGGGAGTGTTCATCGTCGGAGTGCGCCTCTTTGACATAGGCCATGCGCTGAATGGGTTTCCACAGCCCAAGTCGCTTAGCGGTCTGGAATCGGGTGACACCCAGCTGAAACAAGTGTAAGTTAATGTTGAAGTAAGAAGAAAAGACGTACTCGGGTGCGAGCCTTGAATGCGACACTATTCTCGAGAGACTTGCCCAGGCTTCCCGGATTCCGCCGTTCCATCTTCGTCTTCTGCGCAATCGTTCCGAACATGAAATTATCGAACATGTCACTGAGGAGGTCGCCATCCTGAGCGATGTGGTTGTCAATGTTCAAAGCGTAGAGGGCAAAGGAGGACGACAGGAATTGGAAGGCGGAAACGGCTAAGTGGCGGTGAAGTTCGTTGTAACGGGACTGCACCGGCCCCTCGACGTCGGGGATGTACCCTTTCAGACCAGCCTTTGAAACCATAGTAAAGACGGTGGCGAGATGGTTGGCAGGAATGCGAGCAATGTCGCAAGCAATGGGCCCAGAGATCGTTTTGGCATCCTTAATGAGCTTCGTGGCATGCTCAAGAGCCGCTTGCACAGCGGTTCTAGACTGGGAGATGAGATCTCGCATATGAGCGCGAATATCATCGACTTTGTCGAATCGTTTCTCGTAGTGCGTGCGGGCCTCAATGGCGGAGGGAAGGACGTCATGCTGTGTGAGTAGACCGCACATTGCTCTAATCAAGCGCTGGAAAGCTTTCTGCGATGCTCGCTTGTTAGCCCTGTCCATAATGAACACGTAAGAAACACACCTGAGTCGATTTTGCCTCCGGAAGAACCTCCTTTGAACGAATGCCCCAAGGATTTCGTGCACGCTTTGGAGTTTCTGGGTCAGAACCATCCCCACTCTGCACGTTGTGTGATGCAGGAGAGCCATCGGCCGGCGTCGCAGATCCTCCAGCAGATGCAGGGTCGGACGCGGTGGAGCCCCCGGGAGCTCCAGTGCTCTGGGTGCCCGTGCGCGGCCTCTTGCGGGACGAACCAGGTTCAGCCAGGTCGCTCTTGGAAGGGCTGCCCCCACGCTTGCTGCCAGTCTTGTCTTTGGCCGCAAAGCGGGCTTTTGGCAACCTTTGGTGCTGGACTTCTTTCCCATTGACGGCATGAGTGCGAGATTGAGAGCGTAAGAGATACGATGAAAGGAATATGAAAGAGAGTATCTGAAAGAATCTAATAAAAGGCCGATCATTGATGTCCGGCCTCGAGGCCAGTGACAGCAGCGAGCGTGTCGGGTCGAGGACAGGAATATTAGAGAGAGGGTGTCGTGTGGGGCTCATCTTAGCCATCCATGTAGCCATAAGCGCAGACTAGCACTGCTGAATGCATGGATGGCTGCGATTGGATTCACAGACATTCCCCAATTTCGATCCAAAGCGGGGTCTGCGGAGAAGACAATGCGGGAGCAACAAGAGTTTGATGGGGCATTGGTCCAGAGATGGAGTCTTTTGAGACGAGCTCACAAACGATGCAGGATCCGGCAATCATGGATGCTCGGGCCGCCAGCTCTGCCACGCCCAAGCCACGCCCATGGCAAGTGTCGGTGCTCCGCCGATAAAATGCCATGAACCCACGCCCACGGGTCTTGCCACCTGTGTTACTCGAAATATGGCTCCGCGCAGATGGGTCATCATGTAGCAGTTCATTTGAATCAAGCAGACACCGACGGAGTTGTAATCCCTCGCACCGAAAAAGCCAAGAAAGCGGACGAAGACCTTGACATGTTGCGGAGCTTTTTAGAAAACCCTGAAAGGCCAGCGGGATGGACGGACCAACGCTACAGTCGATTCATATGGAAGGCTCAGCAATTCTACTCGATAGACGGGATTCTATGGAAAAAGGATTCAAGGGGAGAACACAAAGTGGCAGTCTTACCAGAAAACCGGACCCGTATTCTCAAGCAGATTCACGACGATTTGGGGCATAAGGCATATTTTATTTGCAGGAAGCGGCTCACGGATAGATTTTGGTGGCCAATGATGGATCAAGATCTCTGCTGGTATCTCAATACGTGCCATGAATGCCAACTCCACGCCACGGACAAGATACTACTTCCTCCAACAGTAGCAATGCCTATGCCATTATTTCACAAAGTATACGCGGATACCCTCTTCATGCCGAGACATAACGGATATCGGACTGTTGCGCACGCAAGATGTTCCATCAGCGGATGGCTGGAATGGCGGATGATGGTCAACGAGGATGCATACTCCCTCGGATCATTTATCTTCGAGGAAATACTCTGCAGATGGGGCGCGGTAGTGGAAATCTCGATGGACAATGGGGCTCCGTGGGTCAAAGCCGTCGACTGGCTTTCCAAGCAGTTTAATATACATCATATCCGCATCTCAGGATACAATTCCCGCATGCAGGGAGTTATTGAACGTCGTCACCATCCAGTCCGCGAGGCTTTAATTAAAGCTTGCGAAAGCAACATGACTCTCTGGACCCAGAAAATATTCTACGTCTTCTGGGCGGAGCGGGTTTCAATCAGCAAGGCTACGGGACGGTCCCCATACTATATGGCCTATGGAGTAGAGCCGCTATTTCCATTCGACATCGCAGAGGCCACTTATATGAGCCCTATCCTCGATAAAGAAATATCCATGGCAGAAATGATAGCGGCCAGAGCGCTCTGCTTAATGAAGCGAGAAGACGAGCTCCAGCTTATGCGGAGCCAAGTATATGAAGATCGGATAAAATCCATCTGCCAGTGGGAAAAGGATAACACCAATAATATCGTGGACTTTGATTTCGAACCCGGAAGACTGGTCATTGTGCGGAATGCTTCTGTGGAAAACGATTTGACCAAGAAAAACAAGCCGTGGTACTTCGGACCCATGATAGTCGTGCAAAGGAAGCTTGGAGGCCCATATATACTTGCGGAACTCGACGGGGCTATCGGAAAACAACCATATGCGGCATTCCGCCTCATACCATATTTTCCGCGGTCCGCAGTAATTATCCCAGTCACCAAAATCATAGAAAGACAGATCCAGACCGTGGAAAGGGCCAAGGACATGCCGACTTGGGGAGACGATGGACTACAGGATTGGGAAGGGCAAGCAGCACCTGCGAAAAAGCCCGCAGAGCGGAAATTATAACGAAAAACTTTGGCGTGGACACTAGTGGGACGAGCCCGGCTTGGACGAGCGACTCCTGGCGCTAGCAAATTTATTATGCAAACTCAAGTCGCACCAGAAATGTTACCCCTACACCATCGTTCCACAAGGATAGCCGGCACTTAAAAGGATCACTGACGGAACGGAAACCAGCATCCAGGATCAGTATATTTCACTTCGACCGAGGGGATCCCCTGGTAAATTGACATGCTTATCATCTATCATCTTACAGTATATATCGTTGCGGAATTTTACGGAAGTTTTCCTTGACTAAAGAAAGGTCTATTCCCGCAACCCGATCCACCAGTACTTTGAGCTTAAATTGCGCCATGATTCACTTCAAGAAAAACTATACAATTAGGGATCTACGGATGGATACATCTAATAGTACAAGAGGAGGAAAGACATGAAAAATAAGGGCGCCAGCCCAGCTACGAGTACTCCATTACAATGTCTATGCCACTCTCGTCGCCTCGGTACACGGAAGCAGCGGCCATCTCGCTCTCCCGGTACTCGTTCTCCTTGATCTCTTCCACCTCACCTTCATCCACGACTTCCCGCATATTCGTGTCTTCTGCCTCGATCTTCACCACCACAGATTCCGGCGGCGCAGGCGTGCAGAGCAACACAGGCTCCCCAAACGATTCCGCCAGCACGCGCTCGCGGATCTGCGAGATGCGCATCCCGGCGACAAGGGAGGTCGTCTCGTCCACGGTCGGAGCGCGCGACGGTTCGCGGCTCGGTCCAAAGAAGGCCGGGAGACCGCCTCCAAGCACCGGCGTCGGGTCGCGCACGGATGGGACGGGCGTGGTGGGGGCGGATGCGTGAAAGGGGGCGGGGGTTTCCATGCGTGAAGGCGGCAGGAAGAGAGGCTCTGAATTATGGTCAGCAATGAAGGGAAACAAAGAAAGAGGGACAAGACTGGTCGCATACCTCGCGTGGGCGTCTCTCGACCTCTGGGAAAATGCGGAACATCTCCGCGATGTTCCACCCCACTCCACCTTCCCCGAACTGCTGGTATTCCCCCCGTTCCCGCGCACCGTTTGCCAGCCCGTGCCATGGCCCGCAAAGTCGATCGGAAGCTGCGGGTGCAGCGCGGCGGCCTGGTCTTCGATCCAGGCGACGTCCTCGACGGAAGGGAGTGGCGGCGGGAAGAGAGGGAGGCCGCTAGCGGCACGGTCCTCGACGCGGAACCAAAGGTTCTGGAGATTGGCGGGGTCAATCGTCTCCAACCACCGACGATACACCTTGCCTCCTGCCCGACGGTGGATCCGATCCTCGAAATTGATCGAGGCCCAGGAGAGGAGGAACCTCATCCTGGAGACCCACTCCAGCGCTTCCGCCTCTGACACGAAGGGTGGATCGTCCTGCAACCGGACGATGGGCCTGAACACCTGCTCGGGAGGGCGGAAGGCCGATGGCGACGGGATGCGCGCGGGTGCGGGTGCGGACGCCAAGGAAGATGGGCGGGCGGGCGCCTTGTCGTCGCTGTCGGGTACGAGGATGACGTCGGCGTCATCATCAAACAAAGCGGCGGGGTGCTTAGAACCCGAGGCGACGGGCGTGCGCGGCGGAACCTTGGGCGGAAGCAGGCGAATCTTCCGTAGCTTCTTGCGGGCGGGCTCCTCGGTTCCGTTGACCGGAAAACACCTAAAGAATCGGACACATCAGCAAGACTCGACATTTAGAGGAAATAAGAGTACTTACGATTATGGAGCTGCACGAGCAGCGCCGTGTCGGGTCGGACGCTCTGGGGAGAGGGGCGCTGCTCCACGCAGCTTTTCTTGCAGTGTTTGCAAGCGAAGCAGGCACGTTTGTTGCCCTTGGGCAACAGGTCGAGACATGGGAAGTCCCAGTCCTTGCACTCGACACACTCCTGGAAAAAAAAAAAAAAAACGGAAGGAGTCGGACAGTTAGCATAGGACCACTATCATTTCAAGAACACTTACCAGTTGGGCACCAATGGGCTGGTTAGCGGCGGACTCAAGGAGCCCAGCGGCTCTCTTCCTCGTCGAGAGGAAATCAGTGAGCGCCATGCGCGCGGCCCTGTCGGGTCCCTCAACCCACTGCTCGTCGACCGGGAGATCCACGCGTTTCCGCTTCCCGGCGGCCTTCTTTGACAAGGAAAGCGGCGGCGGCATGAGCAGGCGGTGTGTCACGGGCGGCGTACGGACTCGAGGCGGCGTGGCGGGGTACGGCATATGGAGGGTGTGGAGGGCGGACGCGAGTTGGTCGCCCAGTGGTTTATCGTCGCCCAACGAAAGCCGCTGGAGGTCCAGCTCGCAGGCGACGTCGAACACCTTCTTGATGTAGGCGTGGGTGGATGCGATGTTGGCGTCCCATTCGTGGGCGTCCAGCTCCTTCCTCCATACGCATCTTGAAGGCGGCGAGGGCGACGCGCGCTCAACCCCACGTAATAGAGCGGACGGATAACAGTGTCAAGAAATTGACCCCACGGACTAGCGGATATCAGTGCCAAGAAATTGGCCCCACGAAATATCGGAATTAGCTTCAGCCTACGGAAAAACGCAGTGGCCACTGCTCCCTCGGAGACATTGTTTATCGCTACCAGATACTTGCGGAGTTGCTCACGGGAGTGCACCCCAATGCAACAAGATACGAAAAGGTCCATCGGACACTACACAGCATTCGACGACTAGGTCCGCGGGCCTTCGAATGCCGGGAATTGATCACCCGACACTTACAGCTCACGGAACTAAAAAGTTAGGACGAACTACACGACTCCGCTGGTCGGAAACGCCAACACATCTCTCATTCTCACAGATACTAATTCATTCGGCACCTCGGTACTACGATAAGGCGGCAGAAAAGGGGGGAAGCACAAAAAAAAGAGAAGAACATACAACGGGAGATCAAGGTGTTGATTGGAAAGTGGAGAGGAAAACAGAATAGTCAAGAAATGTGCGCAAGAATGGCGCCATTAATTCAGCGAAATCGGGGCATACGGACCTGCGGAAAACCAGATATAAGGGTGGATTCAGCGGATTAATGGTGTGGATACGTACCGGTAACGCCCATGGCCAACGGAATCATCGTGAAGTCGTGTGGGGCCACGGACATGGCCAAATCAAGCTCAATTCCGAATCCATCGTCCCATTGGAGAAGTGTGGAGCACACCAGGCGTCCATTTTCATCATAATACGCATACTCACCACGGCAGCGGGTGCGGAGCAGTGTCTCACTGGAAGCTTCGAACAAGGGAACTAGTACGCATGGGCGTGGGTGGTCGCCGGAAGGAACTTCGGGGGGGAGCCCTACATAATGGCACATAAACACGGTTATTTGGAGCATCTGAAACGCTTCGCCGGGCACGGTGATTTCTGTGGATAGCCGATACGGATCATGAGCTTCTATGCCCGCCCGACGAGTCCCCAGGGTCCGGGATACCATCCTCTGACGCCACGGAGAGATATATCAGGACCCTCATCAATTCTGTTTCCACGGAACCAGGGACTTACAAAATGATACAACAAAATCAGCAACCACATCCGGATTTGACGCCCTTCGGTAGCGGAATAAGCGGGAAGATGGTCCAGTTCCGTAAAATCGTGAGTTACAGCGCGAACCAATGCGTGGACGAAAGGGCAGAGCGTGAACTGGAAAAAGTACGAATAACCCATCTCGGGAAAATATGCCGTCGACTCCAGGGCCTCATCAGAGAGTGAGAGACTATTCAAGAGGGGTGCGGCATGTCCAATATCGAAAGAGGGTCGACTCGACATCTGGGGCATGTTTCTGGGACCCTCAGCACAATGACCCGGATTTTATATCATAATTCAATTGGAAGGTGCCAAAACGGGATCCGCGTAACTAATAAGCAGGACCACCAGCTGCACTATCATTTCAGGAACAACACCTCGTGTGGATATACCGCTATACGTGGTCCGTTACTGTCCCACGTCCTGTCCGACGGGAATATCATCGTCAGGAGTATTGCTACGGGTCGGAATGAACATCTCGTCCACTGGAACTACGGGAATCTTATAACATACGTCTCCCAACTCGGGATGATACCTACGAAGTCGCGCCCCAAACTTGTGGAGGACGCCCTCCCGAGCCTGATGCACCTGGTCCACCTTGGTCCGCTGACCCACACCATAGGTGGAAGGGCTGATAGTGTTCGAGGAGAAGCCGTGGGCATCGATTCCGTGGTGAATATAGTCCGGGCGGAGGATCATATGGGATTGCAGTACGGCGAGAGCGTCGAACAAGCCATTCTGATCGTCTGCGAGGTCGTCTCCCGTGTATCCGAACCACTCCACAAAACATTCCGCCATAGCAAACATCATGGTCGCGGTCCCAGGGATATAATATTCCACCATACCGGCATTCCCAACCGCGCCAACCTTGGTGCTCCCCAGGAGTATCTGGAAATTGTATGATGTCATAAATAAATAAAAACTGGTGGCGGACACCGCAGAGCATGACTGTGGCCTACCATATTCGACAACAGCACCTTCAGTCCACCGCGGAGACGACCCAAAACATCGGCTGGAAGGGATTCCGCCTGACGGCTGCCCAGCACCTCATGAAGTGCCTGAGCCAGGCATCGGATATGCGACACCCATAGGATATCGAGGCTCGATTTGATTCTCTCCGAGCTTGCGATGAGCAAAATGGGATGGAGCTCGTTGAGCAGAACGGATGAAATAACGAGAGCAGGATCAGTCATGGGTAAAAAGGCAAGCAGGGAAGAGGTTGGGGCTGACACTAGGAAGAAGCAGAGTGCTTTTATTTCTGACAGTGCCGAAACGACCAGACCGCACCAGTTCTGACAGTGCCGAAACGACCAGCAGGGGGCTTGTCGGTACATTCTGATCAACAATTCAGTACTACGGGACAGGCTACGGACTTCCACACTACGCAAGCCATTCCTTTCCGGCATCAACGCTTAGAATGTCCACCAGCACTTTACCCATCCCTTCCGCGTCCTGGATCCTTTCACGCAGCCAGTACTTTTCTCCGATCCAAGGATCCACCCGTTCCTGAGCATGAAGAATTGCTATCTCTTCGGCGGTCCACGACGGAACTGTGGAAAACGGCGCAAGGTCTAGAGTAATGGGAACATCGATGGGGTCCGACACCTTGTTCCAGGAGCTCCTAGCAAGCCGTAGGCAATGCTGAACGCGTCAGAGAAGAGCTCCTTCGTAAGCGGGACCCATTCCGTAGGAGGGAGAGTCGAGAAGGGAATGGAATTTCGAAATCAGGGATAGGCTAATCACACATTCCGCCGGGACGCTCATAGGGCCGCCTATCGTCTCCACCACCTCAAGGGCCACGATATAGGTCAGGGCCTACCATGGCCCAGTATTAATCTCGCGGACGACCTCTGAAGTGCGCGGAACGCACCGCGTATCGGAGATAACACCCCACAAATCTATTCAGGTACACTTTCGTTATTTCTGGGACGTCGCTGGGCTTCGACGCCCTCGAAGGCAACGCGAGGTTGATAATCCGTGCAAACGGGGCGAGGTTGTCCATCACGAAGGCAAGGACTCCGCCGACTTGGCTGCTGTACAGGCAGGAATCGGGAAATACGAAGGTAAACGACGGAAGGATAACTTGGATGGAGGACGGGATAGCTGAGAGTTCTCCCACCGAGCGAGGCTGGAGCTGGAGGAATTCTGTGTGCTGCGCTTCGGTCACGAAAGCACTATCCATGCTGAAGAAGCTCGTCCGGGGGATGGCGGCTATTTATCCGACCATGCAACTAGTCACACTATGGGGGTCACAAGATAATTCGACTCTTAAGCAGGATACAGGGCGACAATTTTAAAACGGACTCCTCGAAGGTTCCGAGGAAGTCCGCTGCCTGTCAGCAAGACTCCGACGTGTAATCCGCCACCCTACAAGCATCATCAATCGTTCGGAAGTGCGTTCCATGCCTCGAACTCTTCCGCCAAGGTGTCTAAGCATTTCCACCCCAAGATTCTTGTATCGGAATCCTCCCGAGCGCGCTGAGCAATGTGGATAACACTCGCGAACTTCTCCAAGGCATCTATCTTCGAATCGGCATCTTCATCTCCCTCAAAGCCGTGCCGTAAAATCAAGTGGTTCATATATATCAAGCAGGATATCGAAGGCGTCGGAATGGCTACCGCTAGGATAACGGAGCAAATCGATATCGCTTCCGCTATGATACTCTGGCAGAAAGATCAGAGAGGCGGGTATATATATTGACGACTTGCATTCACCGCGAAATGCAGGTACGCCGCGAGCCGACTCCGAAGCCAAGGTGCGTCGGAGGGGTTAGGGAGTCGGAACTCGAATTGGCCGCAGACTTCGACCGCTACGTCGTGGAGAGGACAGAGCACGTTCTCCGAATACTGAACGATGTCCGGTCTCGCTGCGTAGGCTTGAAGCCCATCCCATGTCAGAAGATCGACATAAAACACTTCGAACGAATCGCGGCATTGGGTTACGGAGTAGATCGGAGGAGCTTCACTAAGCAGCGCGAAGCGTACAGGCATTGGCGAGGGGCTCGCGATGGACCGGGGCACACAGTTGTGGATAGGCGACATTCTGGGCCATACAGCGCGTGCTATTTATGATTCTCTACCACTCCGCTAAGCGACGCTCGAACTTTCCGCCTCGATATTCAGCATACTCCTGCGCGCATCCGGTCAACGCCGCCCAGTCCTCCGCGAGCCCACTTAACTTTCTAGCAATCTTTAAAGCACCCTCGAGGCTTGCCTGATTGTCGTCTTCGAATCTGACGCGACTGAGAAGGAATTCGATAATCCTGAACATCTGCGAGCTCTCTCCTGGGATCATGACGTCCTCGATGCCAACAACGTTCACTCCTTTCATGAGGCTCAGGATTTACGAAGGACAGGAGATAGATATGAGTTTCTAAGGAGCGTGTCAGATAGGTCTTACAGGGATGGACGATTCAAGAACGTACCATTTGTTCCACAATGACACGCATCGCGTATCGAATCGCTTGGTGATCTATCGGAGGAAACACAGGTGTATCGGACGACATACGGAAGTTGTCATCAACGACGTTCTGAATATAGTACACACTCAGTCAGATTAACAGGTGCAAGTAATCCGGGAAGGCGATGGGTGGAATCCATTTCTCTCCAAGAGCGCATTCAGCGGCGGATGGGGCAATCGGAGAAAGCAGGACACGGAGCTGACAAGCAGGCGTGAGTCCCGATAAGTTGTCCTGCAGATGGGACATATCGTAGGCCTGGGCGGATGATACCCGATTCATTATTTTATCACTTCCAGCTCGCTTGAGACTCCGACTACACGGGGCAGAGCTTCGCGGATTGGCTGCAGACCGACATTGGACCCCAAACTAATGGTATTTCCAACTACTGATCCCACTAGCGCCATCACCAGCCGAAATCGACACTCTGGGCAATCAATTCGCCAGTCACACTGAATTCCCAGAATTCACCTCGTGATTCTGTGACCATCCACCACGTTTTAGAAACTTTCCGCAACTTCTGCAGAGAGTTGAACAATCGCGTCCCGCTCGGAGTCTCTTCCCCTTCGAATCCGCAGCACATCACAAAGTAATTAGTGAGGCCGAGCATCCGCCAGCACAGGTCGGACACAGGGACGGCATGGCACGATGATGTTTGATGCCAAATCTCCTGGTAACAGGGGCCGCTCGGCTGTTGGTGTGCGATCAGGTCCTGCTCGAACGATTTTATCGGCTTTCCGATAACGAGCATAGGTCGTGGGGGAGCATACCAATAAATCTAGAATTCCACGAAGGACTCTCCACAACCGTTTAGTGAACATTGACGGTGGGGGGACGCATGGCGAGGGATCGCAGAATAGGGGGTCAAGAATTCTCTGGAACAGATAGACTGCAGGACGAACGACTCTCCGCATAATTTCGGAAATCGGGATAATGGGTTTCCATTCGGCGCCTTGTGAGATCTCTAGCTCGGGAACTTGGACCCGTTCCAGTAGTTCCAGCAGTTGCGGGATGGTCCTTGGACGGCTGTCGAGCTGGAAATAAGGACTCAACATTTGTTCGAAAGGCTGGGAGTGGCTTTAGATGAGTACTGCTCCCTTTCTCTCCTTCTCTCTATAGTGTTTCCGCTTTGCGGGATCCGACAGGCCGACAAATGAAAATTATTAACAATACGCTACTACTCCAGTGCGGGTGGATACAGTTCTCCCGAGCTGCGGAATTCATCGTATTCCCTCTGAAAAATTCCCGTCCGCGCCTCCGTTATAGTTACCCAGGCGGAAGCCACTGCCCTCAGCCGCGTTACGGTTGTTAATAAGTGCTGCGACTCTGCGCTCCCAAATCCGTCATACCCATAAAAAAACACGAGATATTCCAATATTTCCATCATCCTGAAGGCCCGACCATCGACAGGGATCGCTTCCTCTCGAGTGGATTCTCGGTCCCAGTGCGGGTTGTATTCTGCGCGGAAAGAATTCGGCAGCACGATGTTATGCTGTACATACTGAGTGCTAGTCAATTCCGCGTACACGGAGCTGCTCACCAGCGCGTCCAACAAACTGCAGAGCCCTTGCCGCACAAATTTCGTATCCACATCGTCCAACAGGGGAGGAGGCCACGCGAATGAGAGCATAGGGTCGACGAACTTATGTGTCACATACACAGCGGGACGTAGGACCCGCTGCATGAAGAGGCTAGCAGCTGCGGTTTTTCGGACTGGGGGATTTTCTTCCACATCGCCTGGTGGACAATGCATGCGAAGTCGGTTTCCCGCCTCTGCGACGGACATTCGTTCCATGCCTAGAGTGAGACCTTGACGTCGTTGCCAATACCGGCTGGTAGTGGGAGGAAGGATGTATTGACATGCGCAGGCCTTCCGCTTTTATGCCGCGGATCCTACAGCATCGGAATGTACATTCCTCCTCTACGAAATCGACGACATTCCACTCCCTTCCGACTCCACGGCTTCCAACACATGGACCCACACGCTGATTCCGATCGCGGGCCCTTCTACATCTGTGAACAAACTAGGGCCAAGACCTCTCTGCGAACAGGCAACATAGCTATAAGCTTTGAATCTGTTAGCCCGCGCCGTGTCCTGCGTTCCGGAAGCTACCATGTCCGAAACCAGTTCATCGACGCTCTCTTTGCACACCCCTACAACTTCTCCGTCCTTACCCGTCTCCACTCGGACACTTCCCTTGATTCGCGACAGAGAAATCAGAGTGGCCTCGACAACCCGCTCCGCTTCAAGCCAGTACTCGTTCCGACGCGCGGGGTCAAATTCGGGGACGGATGGGGATCCTATCTTGATACGGGTGTATTCTTCTGGAAGACGACGACCACTGAAGTAACCTTCTACGGTACGATGCGGATCATACTCCTCATAATCGAGGAAGGTCGTTCTATCAGTGCTCCGATGCATCATAAAGGTATCCACACATTGCTGAAGAAGGAATTCGATTTCGGCTGCTGCAACTTGGATCAACGTGCACCCGCGCTCAGGAGGACCGTTGTCGCCGTCGAAACCGACCACCTTTATGAGTACAAGGAGGACATGGAACATCCACGCCGCCTCCATTGGTGTATTGTACTGACTAAACAATCCGCGGAGCTCATTCTGGCGGACTTGTGCTGCGAAGTACCATTTTCAATTTAGTTGGACCTTACTGCGGGGTCTAATCACTGCCACACTCACGACGTGTTCCACCAAGATTCGCATGCACACGCAGATGTTGAACATATCTCCTCTGCTTAATATATCCTTCGTCCGTGTACCCCAGCGATCCTCGAACACACCAAGTGACACCAGGAAAACTTGGAAGCGCAACGTTTCACGGAGGAATCGAGCTCAGCCGCCGGACGGAATAAAGAACGGATCGGAGGGCCAACTGACGGTCGAGCTATGGAACCTGCGCAAGGAAGCGGCATCCATTATGGAAGAACGGGACCAAGAATGATACGCACAAGGAATTTATAGGGAAGTTTATAGGTGGCCGACCAGGGACGATCGGCATTTTAAAGTGGGGAGGAGATGTGAGGCTGCACTATGTTTGCCCACCGTTGCGACATCAGTGTAGTCCGACCAGTGACCGGGATCATTCTGCCACACTCTGCGATCGTCTACAACCTAGTTTGCATCGTCCGCCGGCCCCAGAGTCTGACTACGACCCAATTGCACCGTCTGCTTGCTCCAGGATCATTCCGCCACACTCTGCGATCGTCTACAACCTAGTTTGCATCGTCCGCCGGCCCCAGAGTCTGACTGCGACCGTGTCCGATGAGCAATTACACCGTCCGCTGGCTCCAGGATCGTTCCGCCACACTCTGCGATCGTCTACAACCTAGTTTGCATCGTCCGCCAGCCCCAGAGTCTGACTATGACCGTGTCCGATGAGCAATTACACCGTCCGCTGGCGTCAGGATCATTCCGCCACACTCTGCGATCACTTTCGACCCAGTTCGCATCATCCTCCGACTCCAGAATCACTCCACCTACAAGAAACACACCACGAAACATTTCCGACATCTGGGAGGGAGAGCGAGAAGAGGGGGGCCTGTTCCCGATCGTCGGAATGAATTAATGGAGTCATCGGAATAAGGGAAAATCACATGGTCTTTAGAAACAGTATAAATACCACTCACTGTATCTGGAGAAAGCATCTCTCCGAACTCCCCTCCTCTCTGCTACTGTCCTAGACTAGAGCGGAAAAGTAGGATACCTGCCAATCTAAAGAGTTCACTGGTCACCAGGGGCTCTCTTCTTTACTCATCCTCCATTCTGAACAAGAATAATCCCCGGAAGCATCGTCCTTTAGGCCCTTCACAAAAACTCTTCAGTCCTCTCCAGGTCCTGGGAGGCACTGTCCACCAACAGATTTTATACCGTGAAGCTCCAAAAGAGCCCCAGTACGGCGCCAGTTCTTGGTACAGATCCAATCTGACCCCGAACGACTACACAAAAACAAATCAATTACCCAGATCCATTCTCCGCTTCGAACCCTGCCAACAATACAGCATTTCGAAGTGTGCGGACTCTCCGAGGAGCCATCCACATCCTTCACGTAGTCTGTTGAAGCATCCGCCTTCTATGTTTAACCATTCGCGGTACCGTGGAGCGCGATCGGAGACCTGCGGACATAATTTTTCCGTTTGCTTTCAAAAGCGGACAGTGTCCATTCCATTAAAAGAAACCCTTAGAAAACTACACATCCTTGGAGGCTTACGAAGCGAACCCGCATCGCGACGAAGGCTTTTTAACAGCTCCGCCTGTAGAACGGAATTCGCTGTCTATCCTCCGAGAAGGCCCCAGATTCGTATCAACATATCCGGTGAAGGATACAGGTCTAGAAAAGGGGCGACCTAGTGCTTCCTACGCGAGTGGAGACGATTCCGCCATGTACCAGTAGTGCGAAACAAATATTATTGGAGAATCCGGACCCCATCAGACAGACCATAACTATTACACTAACCGACTAACTTTAAACCACACAGGGAATATTATCAAAACACAAAGACCGAAGACCTCCATCACAACTGAAAGCTGTAAACTCTATTCCCTCTAGAGGACGAACACTACTCTACTTGCAAATACTACCCTGCATTTAGTAGAACCGCAGTCCATATCACACTGGTGGATACTGGAGTTAGCAGAATATGACTTCACCCTTCACCACCGGCCCGGAGCGTTGAACAAGCAGGCAAATCTCTTATCTCGGAGATCGGATCACGACCAAGGAAAAAACGACAACGATGACGTCGTTCTTTTGAAACCGGAGCACTTTCGTGCGCAAGAAATTGTGCTCGACGGACCAGAGACAGAGATCCTAGAAGCGATCAAGAAGGAGAAAAAGAAAAAGATGGACCAGAGCGTCAAGCAGGCGCTCTTGAAGAAGCTCCCCGGGCGGGAAAAGAAAGACAACATCATCTATTACAACGATCTAATCTATGTCCCACGAGATGAAGACCTACGCGACAAGATTATCGGATTACACCACGATAATCCCTTGCTCGGACATCCCAGAGAAAATCGAACACAGGAAATGATCGAACATAACTATTGGTGGCCGCAACTAGGGAATCAGGTCGGGAAATACCTGAAGGCCTGCGAGGCATGCCAGAGAACCAGGGTTCATCGCTACCAACAAGGAAAGTTGAACCCGCACCAGATTGCTGAGGGACCTTGGCAGATCATTTCCATGGATCTTATCGGTCCGCTGCCAGTCAGCAACGGGTTCGACACCATACAGGTATGGGTCGACACCTTTTCGAAGATGATCCACTGTGAGCCAACAAGCATGGAGCAAACCAGTGAGGGGACGGCCCGGTTGACCCGGGATAGGGTGATTAGATATCACGGAGTGCCACAGAAGATTATCTTGGATCGGGATCTGAGATACGTATCGGGGTTCATGAAGGAACTGAACCGGCTCATGGAGGTTGGAATGAACCCAAGCATGGCATTCCACCCGATCACAGATGGGCAGACGGAGAGGATGAACCAAGAGATCGAAAAATATCTCAGGGTTTTCATTAATTATCGACAATCGGACTGGTCCGACTGGCTGTCGCTGGCGGAATTCACCCACAACGACAAGACGAGCTCGTCGACGAGCATGTCACCGTTTTTCATAAACACGGGAATGCACCCCTGGAAGGGGATAGAAAACACAGTCGAGTGGCGCAATGAAGCCGCGAACGACTTAGCAGAAAAGACGAAAAAAATCCGAGAGGAAGCAGCAGCAGCGCTGGAGAAAACTCAGAAAACCATGAAAGAATACTACGACGCTAAGCATCGGGATGTGCCAGAGTTCAAGGTCGGCGATCGGGTTTGGCTAGAAGGAAAGAACATAGCCACAGATTGGCCGACAGGGAAGCTGGAGGATAGAAGGCTGGGGCCTTACGAGATTCTGGAGAAGGTTGGCGCATCGGCATTTAAGCTCAAGTTGCCAGAGACGGACAAATCACATCCGGTCTTCAACGAGGCATTGCTCATGCCATACGTGGAACCCCCCATAGGAAGGAGAGAAGAACGACCTCCGCCGAACATCGTTGGAGGAGAAGAGGAGTACGAAGTGGAGGAAGTCCTCAACCACAGAAAACGTGGAAGAGGATACCAGTATCTAATAAAGTGGAAGAATTTCCCACTTTCGGAACGGACCTGGGAACCGACGAGGCACTTATCGAATGCGAAGAAGCTCTTGAACAGATATAATGTTGAGCATGGGATCGCAGTTCGAGAGTTTTCGGTAGAGTCCAAGCTGGAAGGGATGACCATGGAGGAAAAGATCGCGCTGGCTGCAGAATTACGAAAAAGAGGCTTGATGCCGCAAAAAACAGAGGAGTCTACAAACTCGACGACGAAACAGACGGTCCCTATCTTCAAACAGGGACACTGGGACTATCTCATCCATCGCTTCAAACCGAAGCAGGAAATGTTACCATACCCGGAAAGAAGACTGTACAACCCAGAGACGGGCAGATTCGATGAAGCAGCCAAGTTTATCCCGTTACCAGGAATCGAAGCCTACGAGCGTTAAATCATCGGGATGACAATCCTAGGGGGGGGGTAATGTCACGATTAGATAAGATCTATCGTTCCAACGCTTATCTAAGCGCCCGAGATCTAAGCGCTGGATGACAAAGAGGCTATGACTAAGACCGGCCCGGCCTGAAGGATGACGATGGGATGACGTCATGATGATGTCAGAGATGATGACAGAACATGAGGACACAGCAAGGACAGTAAGAACATGCGGTTAAGGGTAGTAGTAGTATATATAGATTAGTTCACACGGTTCCCTAGACAGTATAAGTAGAGTAGCTATTGCGTTGTTGTAGTTTAACCTTTTATTCCATCATCTTTCGAGATCAACCACGAGCACTACCCAATCCCTCTCTTCATACCGAGTGGACGCTTAAGGTCTTGACTGTGACAGAACATTGCTCTCTAGAAGCCTCAGTTCTCTGTATAAGGCATAGAATGAGTCGACCCACGGGTGAATTGGATCCGCAATGCCAGGTACTCGCATGGCCAAGAGGCGAACTCGGATCCGTGCAGGTTTGGCTACACAGGTGACCCGCACTCATGAGTTGAATACCCGTGAGTTTGTAGGTACTTGCGGGTATGTAAAATTCACAGGTACTTGCAGGTTACTTGCGAGTTGGGAGCAATTTAATTCGAACAAGTATAACATAAATCAAGTACTATTTACTTCAATTGGCTGTGCATCCTCTGTGGCCTTCCCTTTGCCCTGGGCACGGGATGATTTGTCCTTGAAGACCTGAACAATCTCTGCTCGAGGAATCACATCAGGGATTTCAAACCATGACCCAAGAACAGATGCAGCTCTGGTCGATTCATCGGAGAGACAGTGGCGCATTTTGGACACAGTGAGACCACCACACGAAAATGCTCGCTCCACATCAGTAGATGTTGCTGAGGAACATCAGTTTTTAGAAATAATAAAACCTGATCAATACACACCTGGAATCAACAGAAAATTCAAGGCCATGCAAGCTAAAGGGTGACCAGTGGCCACCATGCCACTCCACCAAGTGATTGGATCGGCAGAAGTTGAAATGGGTGCACTACTGAGCCAGTCATCCATGGGGTCTACCGAATTTTCTGGCTCTTGAAGCACATCGAAGTATTTGTTGCGTGAAGTTGAGGGCTATTAAATAAACACTGTCAGGACTGAACCGAAATGATGAGAATAAACAGACCTCTGGGAAAATATTAACAAGTGCAGTTGGCGATGTGGGCTTGTAGTAAGTATTCCATTCGTTGCAGATGAGATTTTCAGCAGTTTGAATCCATTCACGCGGCCATTTGGCCTTGACAAAATATGAAGTCTTGTGTCGGGGATGCAACACTATATAAAGTCGTAAGTGAAGAATAATAGACAACACTAGGGAGAACACGAACCCATGGCAATGCACAACACCACCAAATCGTCGCTCAGCACATAGTATTTATTCATGAGGGTTAAACCCCAGAGTGCGGCCGCCCAGATTACAATTGGGAGTTCTTTGTTGTCAATAAACTCGTCCAACGAGCCTGTAAGAATATTGAAGATTGGAATAACTTCATGAATGAGGGGGATGCGACTTTGCGAGATCTTTCTGGTTGCATGGAGAAAGACCTGAAAGCCAAACTCAGTTTAACATCGAAAAAGGATCCGAAGACTCACATCAAGAAGAGGAAATAAACCTGTCAAGACCTCCCACTCCTCGGGGCTTAATTGGAATCTGTGTAGACAGACTCCATGCGCTCGATTGTGCTCTTGCATTACAACAAGAAGGGTCAGTGCATCACAGAGTTCAATTGCACACTGGATTAGCTCAGCTGTGCTATTCCATCGGGTAGGAACATCCCGAATCATCAATCGAGGGGGGATCTTGCTCCGAATGCATGCAGAGGCAAGGTCTGCCTTGATTGTGGGGCTATTGACGATTTTATTTGCCAGAGTATGCAGCTGTTAAAGATACTGATGATAATAAATCCAGTGGACCGAGAAATCATACCTTAAAGATCGCATAGTGACCAAGGTTGACTTCTTTTGCATCCAACTCCCGCAAGCATTCTCGATGCTCTACATTGTATTCCACCTCATCTACCATTCGTTCATTTCTCTGCTGCACTGATGGGTCCACTTCGTCGGTCAGATCCTGCTCCTCCTGCTCCTCCTCCTCCTCAGTGCCATCGAAGGTCAGCAGAGCATTGAGAATAGTTCTATCTTCAGCTGCAGTTTGACCTTTCGACCGCCACTGTAACCGTGTGCTCCCACACCTTTTCTTCGTCTTATCATGCACCACCACATTCCTTTAAATTCCCTTCCTATTTCATTATGTACTACACTCATTGTCTACTCGATGCTCTCGCATTGTATATTACCCTGTGTTTCATTCACACCCCTGCTACTTGTCACTATATAAGCTGTACCTGTCTGTAGTTAGACCCTTGGTCAATCGATAACCTATGCCACTTACCTGCTTGTCTGACCAACCTGCAAATTCGAACCTTTTGTGTGTCGGAATCACTCGCCGCCTATCTAGCTGACATCTCGCCGACTATCCAGCCGACACTCTCTGCCACAGCCGCTTCTGACTAAACTGCAAAAGAATGGCCTGCAAAAAGAAATGTGAGCATGGATCAACCGAAATTTGAGCCAGCACAACACACTTTTACAACCAGGTTCAGAACATGTGCAAAACATCTAACCTGGGTTGTGGAGCCCTGGTATGAGGGAAGAAGAACCGAGAGTTCATCCACCATTGTGTCGTTATTTGAAGCATTGTCCGCAATGAGAGCCATGACCTGTGTTTTGACTCGGCACTACAGATGGAAACCAACATATAACACACCTTGTCCTGGATTCCAAAATCGTGCAAACATTCTGAAATCTGGGCTGCCAAGTACACACCTGTATGCACCTTCGACACTCTGTCAACATTGATGAGAAAGACCTCATCGCAAATAATGAGACAGACTCAAACACGCACTTTACAAAGTCAAGGATCAATGTCTCCATGTGTCTGTCTCGAATCCAAGTAACTGTGATACCCAGGAACGAGATGACCTGGGGCGAAGTCCATCCATCAATACACAGATGGAGGAGCCTGGGATATGCCTAGGAAGCCCCTTTAAATGTTAAAATAGAGCATGGTTGAAACTCACCTGTAGAATCTGCCCAACTTTGAGTCGACTCATTGTTATATGCCGGGCTGGGGATGGTTGGAGATGGAAGTTCACAACACTGCAGAGAGTGTGTGACTACTGGGGTTTGCCTGACCAACAAGCTGAAGTCCGAGAGGTACCAGAGATGAACAAGACAGGAGTTCAGGGAACAAGACTAGAAGTCTGGCCAACACTGTTTAGTGACGAAGAACTTTAATAATCAAACTAACGAACAGAGGCTAAACTACTTAGCTTAAATACTAGTAAGCTAACTGTTTAGTGAAAGACAATAAGGGTGTGAAAGATTAGTAAGTATAAGTCCGTGGATAACAAGTTGTCAAGACTTATTGTGAACGATGAGTAAGTACAAGTCTGTAAACAATAAGTCTGGTCAGAGTTGACCAAGAGCTGGCAGGCCAATGAGTAAGCTGGAATGAGTAAGTCAGATAAACTCCGGAGATGGCAGCACAATCGGCTAAGCTGACTAATCACTGATATCCGGTCGGAGTTGCATGCACGTAACACTCATGGCAAAAATCTCTTTGATATCATCTGAGACTGTGGATTGAGAGGGGCTTTTAACGCGATGACTTAAATTGTGGAAAATCTCAAGGAGCTCGGGGTCTGCAATAATAGCAAAGGGACGATGGTGACGAGCGATCCAGAGGGCCACCTTCATGCGATGGGTGGTCTGGTTGTACAAGGAGCCAGTGGTGAAGGCCTCCATCGTTCGACTGGAAGAAGACCAGCCAATGTCACACAGATCAGCATGGCGATTTAAATTGCTGGTACTCTTGTCATGACGAACCCGCATAATCTTGATTGATGGGTTCCTGAAAGCAGAATTCAGAAGTGCGAGTGAATGGAGGAGAGCTTTGCACTTTGCACACATGAAACGGTATCACACCTCATCGTTCTCCTGAATGATTTTGGGGTCACGATAATGTGAATAAACGTCCAATGTCCAGAGTGATTTTTGAGCCTCTAGAAAAGTAGTTCTGGGATAGATACATCGAAGATAAAGGAGAATATGTACCAAGGACTTCAGCATAATTTCGAGTTGATGTCTTGTAGCAAATATCGAACTTTTCGCGCTTGGAGAGAGCAGATGGAGCTTTAATGTCGCCAGTGGTTGATCCTGGGTCCGAAGACAAAGCCCTCGATGATCTGCTCCGAGCAGTGCGATGCTGCCATTGTGAGCGAGACTCAGGATCCGAATCAGACTCCTGGCCCTCCACTGCGTCAATGGCACACTGGGAAGGTTTGCAAACACGTTTAGTCATGAGAGGTGTCGTGAAGGTCATGTTTCTCTTCTCTTTAAATATTTTCAGCACCTTGGACGAGATGGTGCACCCAGAAAATATGCATTGAGCAATACCCCAATGCCAAGGAACCTAGAGCAAGTTTCCCCAGGTCCAGCCAGAAAAGTCCTTCTGAGTCAGTAATGAAGGTAAATGTGACTCGTCACATTTTGTCAGCAAAAATCATCGGCAGCTTCAACCATTACCCATTCTAGACCACTCAATACCACAATTATCTCAAATTTTAATGTTCTGGTTTCCATGTTGCCAGGATCCAGTCAATCTTGGCAATGTCCAGAATATTTCTAGAGCTCTCTCAACCACTAATTGTTTGTTTTCTGGTGGCCTCAATTTATCCTCGGAAAGTTGCGGGTCAACACAAACTGCCTTTAAAATGCGCCAGGAGTTTCATCGCACCATTGCACCTCTGGTTTCCATGTCAGAAGACTGTTCTGTGCCGCACCATTTGAATTATTCTTACAATCCTCGCATTCCCAGACCTCTGTTGTCTCCCTCCATTGCCTCCTCTCGTTTTGGCTTCACAAATGACCTGTGGACAACGATGAAACAAGGGATATGGGTATGTGATCTATCCAGATTCATGACCTACTTCTAGTTAACTATGATTTATCCCGGTGTGCAAAAATAATTCGGGGAAGTCCCCGCGTGAGTGCCAGTGTTTTTTCGGCTTTTGGGATCTCTGAATGAATCCTGTGCGAGAGAACTGCAGAATTGGTTATTGTTATCATTAGAGATAACTCTCTTAACTCTGCCGACGCATATAAGATGGTGAACACCATGACTTCGGTCTCGGCAACACGGTGGAACTCAAATATAAAATGTCTGATGCATGCACGAAACTTCGGCCTTATATCTTCGGTATTTATTCCTATTCATGTATCCCACTTAACACTGATGTTCATTAGGATCGTAACGATGTTGTAGCTGACCTGGATATGAATATACACTCAAAGTACGTTGAACATCCTGGATTTCATGCTGTACTCAACGATAAATAGGTTATGAGGCTTGAGATTGATATCTGAGGATTTTGCTGGGGAATTAACTTGCGTACAACCTGAACCACATTTATAGTCCACTACTTACCACCAAAAAAAATGTCTGCCCTGTGAGTACCTGTAGAAGTACTTGGAATACAAAAACTAACACCTGGATCCATGGTCAACCCATAGTCAAAGGTATCCGGAGCCGCGGATTGCTAAACCTGCGAGTATTCCCACGGTTCAACTTGTGGGTTACCATGGGTGACCCAAGTACGAGGTGGGCCAGGAGGATTCTGTGACAAAGCTCTTTGAGGGGCACAGCAGCTTTTCCCAGTGGGGTCTCTGGCGCATGGTCCTGTGCCTCTTCCAGCACTACAATGTACAGAGAAGCATCAAACGAGGTACAAGTTAGATCCGATGAGGTGTCTGTCAAGAGAGACCAGGAAGCATCTTGAATCTTGAACACAGCTTGATCCAGGTTGCATTAACTGACGCAAGAATCAAACCTGGGTTTAATAAACTAGCATATAGCTTACAAGTAGATTCCAGACCCATGCTTAAGCAAACTTCATATTGATTTATGATGCTGGGATCGAATCACGAAACAGCAGTGCGAGGAGAAAAGAATGTAGCACACTGCAGTGCAGGATGAAAACTGATACAAGTGACAAGAGACATCAAGCCCAGGACCCAATTTTTCTCTGTGTCAGAATTTTTTTTCAATGCTCTCACTTTCCAGTTAGCAGGCGGACATTTCCAACAGGCTTTCATTCCGATGGTCCAAAGGCTTTGTGCTCATTGCCCGATCATTCCTGTTTTGGCCCATTGGTGCCACTGAATCCAGAGATGGTCATAGACAATGAAAGTAGGCACCGGTAAGGGGATGAAACCTATAGTCCCAAATAGACAGTCAGAGAAGCTTATAGAAGAGGTGCCCACTCCATAGACCTACATAGACCATCATGACATTGTCAAGTGTTGCCCAAATATTCACTGCTTGATTTTGAGCGACCTCTTCTACTTCCCTCCAGGTTACTGTTATATACCAAGCCGAAGGAAGATCAAGATGAACGATTCCGGAACCGGAACCGGGAACCGGAGGATCAGAACTTCCGGAAAGTATATGGGGGGATAACACAAGCACCACAGGACAGTAGGATGTGCGTACTACCGAGGCCGGTGAAGGAAAGAGGACCGGGGAGTTAACCGGAGGACGACTCAGTGCAAAGCGGAGAGCAAAGCAACGTTAATTATCAAACTGAAGTACATGGCATATGTTAAGGGTTTATATAGCTAAGTCCTAATTGTATTCCTAAAAAGGTGTGAGTCAGGTGACCTGTCGGACATAACAATAATACAAGTCCCAAAGAGGATGGAGAAGTGATTTCGGAGAAATTGACAATAAGAAGATGGATTATGAAGACGGATAAACGGGAAACACCCCGCAATGGGTCCGAGTATATTCCGTCCGGTTCCGGGCTCCAGTACTGGACAATGACCGGAAGGACAAGGACCGAGAAAGCATGGATATAACAGTTACCCGCACAACGTCATAGATGAGTATACTCCTCCTACCCTCCATGCTGTCGCCTGTGACCCCATCCACACAAAGGATGCCGCATGTGAGTTATCTCACTTGCATGCCCTTCCACACTTACACAACAATTAAGTTTTTGCGAGGCTCACACGACTCCACAAGATCCCTCCCATTTTCACTTACGACCTGACACCTGTAAGTTGGTTTTGATACTCACCACATTAAATGTTGCTTTATCCCAATACATAGCCCATTTTGAGGCAACTGGCGCCCCTGAAGAGCCTGCAGAACCTCACACTGGTTGTGGACCCTGAGAACACAGCCAGCCCTTCTTGGTGGACCGAGGAGCTTGTAGATGTCGCGAAGACCCTGCTGCATGCCTGTCCCAGCGCTGATATACGGGGCACTGAACAACATGTATCGGTGAAGTTTGCCAAAGGCGTTGTGCATATGTATCCTATTTAACTCTACAGGGGACTCCAAGCTGTTCTCCGAAGCGCCCCAAGGCACTTATTCTCGTCGAACTCACATTATGTCAATCCTGAAGGCTGATTGTACTCTCTGCATTTTAATGGCTGATTTTGTCTTCCTTGCGTCAACCAGCATCAGCACTTTCACTTTCCCAATGCTCTCAGGCTACCTCAAAGTGCAACATGGTTCATTGATTTCACACCATTGCAGCACAGACCCCTTGGTCATTCTAAGTCTTTGCACATGAATTTCCCGATATCTCAAGGGTTGAGCCATTCTACAAGCTGCTGGGTCAAGGTATAATTGTTTGTCATTGTTTGATGCCCTGAGTTTGGAGTTCAAGGAGTGATGTGAGCCTGGCATGAGCAGCTGCAGTTTCCAGGTGCTCAGATATCTTCCTCGGTGTAATCGGGTGCTCCCGCTATGACTATATGTGCGTGTCTTTTCTGAAACATTCAGTGTCCAATGCCTTGAAGACGATTTATGGACCAGCACCTAATTAAGCACTGGAGTGAAATCCCCATGTCGATTCGCTCCTCTGGAAGTGAACCTGGCCAGTGCGGCTTGATAAGCTCCCTTGTTGTCCTTTAATGCATCTGCATCTCTGGGACATCAAATTTGTCTTGAAGTTTTCATGAAGTCTTCCATTTTCAACAGTAAACGAATTCAAATTACAATCAGCCTTGTATTCATTAGTAGTTACACTGGATGTGAGTTTTCTCTGCCTCGACCATGATTCCAGATTTGAGACACATGTGGCACACTTCATAAAAATTCTTCATCGCTCTCCAGATTTCTCAGCGAGTTGCAGAAGGCACTCAGCTTTCCCGTGATAGATATCCACACAAGTGAACTCCTCCAGAGCAATCTGGAAAAGAGTACTTGAGGTTTCTGTGTCCCACTCCTCCCAAAAAAAATCTCTGAGCAGCCTAAATGCCAAACTGACGATATTTTCGCTTGGGGCAGTCATTCCATAGGCAAGATATGTGGTCACCCGGTGAGTATTTGAACGCATATCATGCAGCAGTGTGATATCCCTCAGCTTGTGAATGCACGGAGGAAAAAAATCCACAGATTCTCCGCAGAAGGATCCGATATGTTGTTTGTGCATTGTCACAGCCGCTGTCATTCACCCACTGGCGAGCATGACTTGGGCAAGGACCATATCGCAGATGGGGAGCCCACACAGATATCCACGAGAGGTGAAAATTCATCAAGGAAGTTCAAGAGCAGCCAGAACTTCGCTCATACCTGAGCAGTGATGCGCCTACGGCACGTCTAGAAGCGGAGCTAAAATCCCAAAATAAAATGGTAAGTGGCCGCTATGAAGGCCGTAGAGCTTAAGTAAAATGCGAGGTCGTTCGGCGAAAGCCCAAGACTCGCTCGCAGTAGACACGGAGGAGGCTGAGGCTGAACTCAAAGGATGGATAATGGGACTGGTGGGGTTAGTGCAGCAACGGCGAAGGCTGCGCGGAAGCGATCTGCGTGGGCGACGAGGGACAAGAAGGACGACGGAGGACGACTAGAGCGACGAGAACGAAGAGGGCGAAAGCGTAGGTTTCGAGTGGGAGGGAAACTTCCTTGTATTTGCAGAATACTAGCTACATTTTATAGGCAAAGGGGGAGCACAGGATTCAGTAAATAAAAAGACTAGATAAATAAACCTTGTTCATGTGAACATCCCGTAGGTGGCGGGGGTGCAAGATCCGACGGCGCTTAGTGGTGGATGGAATATTATGGAATTATTTGGAAAATATTAGGCTTAGCTGCTGGAAGATCAAGGAAACTCAGGGAAGATCCATAGAATGGAGAGCTCCACTATCTGAGTAATCCTCGGGGGCGTCGGGCTCGTTGCGTCGTTGCGATGCGCGTAGTTGGACGGTGGGAAGTGGGGAAATGCCGTTGACGCGTTGTTTGGTTCCGAAGTCACTGCCAAAGTCGGCCGATCGGAGCCGATTCCGAGATCAGCACCGATCCGTGCTCATCATCTCCTCCCCACTGAAACTGTGACTGTCCTCAGGCACACGCGACGACTGGAAACGCGACCGGATTACGGATGGGAGAGACTTGGTGTCCTCCCCACTGAGCTTCAAGCTCGGGGTAGACTTTGCGTCGCCCTGCCATTACGGTTGCTCTGGTTCTGCGTCTGGTGACTCATCCTCGGGATCCTCCATCGTCGACTGCTCAAGATCGTGTAGACGCTCCGTGGAAATGTCAATGAAGTCGTCTAGGTCTGGAATTGTGATCTTCTGGCGTGCGAAATATGGAATGACTCGGAAAGCTGCGATTGGACGATGCAAGACGGATCCGTCGAGTTCACAAAGGATGTACGCGCCGCCACGGTTTCTGGATATGACGATGAGTGGCCCAAAGTACCTGTTCCGCATTTTGCGATTTAATGACTTTTCTATCGCAGTATTCCGCATCAGAACAAGATCGCCGCGCTGGAAATTAAAGTCGTGTATGGTGGCGGAATGCTGGCGCTCGAATCGGATGGCGGCCTGAATGCGGGCCTCGAGGACGTCTGAGTGGAGCTGTGACAGGTGCTCACGGCGCTTCTGAAGGGCAACGGCTCGGCGGGCGATGAGCTCGGTGGTGGATAGGACGGACTCGGGCGGGGGTAGGAGATATGTGGCTTCGGAGATGTCGAGGGGAAGGAGGGGATGAGTTCCAGTGACTGCGAAATACGGCGAGCATCCCATCCGTCTGCGAACAGTAACGCGATCGGCCCAAAAGACTGAATAAGTCGCAGTATGCCATTTAGACTGTATTCCATCGGCTGCTTTATATAATGCCTGTCGAACGTCAAAGTGCGGGCACTCCGCAATGCCGTTTGCGCGCGAATTGTAGCCTGAGATGCGAATATGATGAATATTGTATTGTTTCTCCAAGTGGCCGAGAGCTTTAATAAAAGGTGTGCCGTTATCTGTGACAATTTCGACGAGTGTACCCCAACGGCACAGGATATCCTGGAAAATCCAGTCACCGATGGCTTTCGCGTTCTCCTGGCGGAGCATTCGGAACTCGGGGTAATGTGTGAGTGTGCAACGAGCTTGGACGAGGTACTTAAAACCACCACTCGGCGGTAAGTGCATTGTGTCCATATAGACTTTGGCGAATATTGGGGCGGGAGTTGCGACTACTGGAGGGATGGAAATATTCCGAGTCTGTCTAATCTGACAGAGATAGCAGGTACGAACGAACCAAGCGATATCGTTCGCCATATGCGGCCACCAAAAGCGCTCAGTAACAAGCGCACGGGTCGCATAGAAGCCCTTATGTCCGATATCATCGTGGGCAGACCGGAGAATGAATAGACGGCGGCTCGGGATTACGACGAGCTTGTGGCGATTCTGCGGATCTTTGCGCCACAAGGAACCATCTGCAAGGTAAAATTCCATGCAGTATCGTATGAAAGACTGATATTCCGAGTCAGACATGTCTCGGAGGCGCTCCAACTTGTCATGCCAGACACGGACGAGGTCGACGCGGGCATCGGCGAGCCTTGCGGCTTCGGAACGAGGGACGAGGTCGTAGGATAGGGAAGGGGTGCATCTTTGTGTTCAGGCGCTATCTCGGCAGCGAGGATGGCGATCGTGGACTGGGGGCGACGGACATATGGTGAGTCGTTAATGTGATGCATGAAGCCGTGAGCCTGATCAATCCAATCATCGAAGTCATCGTCTGGCTCGGGATCATCGCCAGGCTGCGGAGGGCGTCGGGAGAGACCGTCGGGACGGTGCAAAGTGCCGGGAACGTGAATAAGCGTGAAGTGGAATGTGAGGATGGCGAGGATCCAGCGGTTAATGCTGGCACTGGGGGCTAGATCGGGATTGGCAAGCATTCCCTTGATATACCTAGCGTCCACTTCGATAACAAGGTTTCGCAGGCCTATCAGATATATTTTCCAAGTACGAAGTGCCCGGAATAATCCGTATAACTCCAACTTGGGCTGCGAAAAGCGCGCTTCGCGATCGTTGAGTGTGATGGATCCGAAGCGAGCGTAAAATCGGCGTGATAGGTTCTCGGGATCGCATTGGGACAATAGGAAGCCAACGGCGATGTAGGAAGTGTCGACGGAAAGAATTACGGGGGCGGTAGATGAATAATCAAGAGGGCGAAGGCGGGACAATGGATAAGTGCTTGTTTTAAGTCTTCTTGGGCGCTGATTTGTTCTGGACCGAAAATAAAGGGCGCATCTTTACGGGTGAGCTGAACAAGAGCGTGGGCGCGGTGTGCAAAATTGCGAATGAACATTCGCACAACTCCGATGGTGCTGAGGAAGGCGCGAACTTCTGACAAGTCACGGCAAGGTCCCCAGCTCACTATCTTTGCAATGCGCTTCTCGTCTGGGATTCGGCCTTCATAGGTGCAAACATGGCCGACGACGGTGATAACGGGCGCGCAGAGGGTGGCTTTCAAACCAGAAAAGGTACCACCGGCATATTTCATCCGCTGAGCAATTCTGTTTAGTGTCGCGAAATGCTCCCAAATAAAACGACGAATCCCGGGGTTCTCGGGGATCATTTCGTAGGTGCCGTCAGGACACTGGTATCGAGAGGCTGGGCCGCGGACTGGGACGTCATCGATATACGGGATGGTGGCATGAGGAATTTCGGGTTGTAATATAAAGGTGACATCGTCATGAAAAATGGGAACTGAATTCGTCCACCCCATAGGAAGTGTGACGAGACGGAGAGCGCCGTAGGGCGTTTGGAAGGTGGTGTAATCGCGTGAGGATTCGGCAAGGAGGCGCTCGTCGTAACCGACATATAAATCAAGCATGCCGCCACAAGCACGACCTGCAAAATGCTCGGCTACTTGATCGGTAAATGGCGGAACTCCAGAATGCTGGATAGTGACGGCGTTGAGAGGCTCTAAACTGTGTACGAGTCGAAGGCTGGTCCCGTCTTTCTTGACTACGCAGAACCATCGCGAGCGGTAAGATGAATTTGATGGCTCATATACGCCGGCTGATATTTTGGTTCGGATGACTTTACAGACTTGGTCGTAAATTCCGGGTGGTATAGGGATGTTGCGTTGGACCCAGGGGGTGTGAGGGACTACAGGGATATCAACAGGAGGGAAGAAATCGGTGCGAAATTTTCCTCGCTCGGAATCATCCCATGCGAAGCCGGACTCTTGCTGACACATGAAATGGTGCATTAGATCGCGTTCGGCAGGCCATAGAAAATCATCGGGATGCATCTTATTGATGATATCGTGACGTTCTGCTGTATAGCGACCAGTGGGAACAAAGGGCGGCGGATTCGGGGAAAGGGGGGATATTGGCGAGGGGATTACCGTGAATGCGGCGGACGATGCGGAATTTATCGGGTAAGCTTCCCAGAACTGGACGCACTTTCTGAGACACTGGCTTATATTTCTTCTTGGCGTAGACTGCGGGCGTGTCCAAACCGGGCCGGGACGAAAACGAAGCCGATGATGAAGCAGGCGTAAAATTCGATAAAGTAGGATAAAATATGGGAGTGCGAGTTGAATCGCTGGTGCTAGAGGGAAACACCGGTTGAACGACGGTGTGGGCATAGGTAACAGTGTTCGAGTCGGCACCTAAATTCTTGACTGCTGATAAATAGGTATGCTGTAGGTCCTGTATGGAATAATTCGATTCGAGAGGTTTGTACGAGTCAATAATAAATGAGTTGGGGTTATGGGGATCTGAAACAATAACAAGAGCGATCTCTCCTTGATCTTCGATCAATTCCTCGAGCAGTGAAAACCCTGAGGTCGCGAACGTGGCAGGCCACGCGGAACGGTAGGCACTGTCGATACTTTGCCCGTGTTCGGATCGGAGATGGTGATGGTCTGGTTCTCATCAGAGAAATTTCGCACCACGCTCTGGGTTAAGACGTCGAATGGGCGACCTAGGAGGATGTCGTATGTAGGGTTACGAACGACGTGGACTTGGAGGTAAAGTGTGATATCGCCAATGGTTAACGGGACATTACGTGCGAGACCAAGGGAGGGGGAGATTGATCCGTTGGCTGACTGCATCTTTAGTATGATGCGCGGGTCGTAGGCGAGCCCAAGCTCGTGACAAATGGCCTCAGACATCGCGATAATTTGAGAGCCACCATCGACGATGCTTTCAACTTGCTGCCTGTTGTCGATAATGGGAAGAATGGACCGAATTAGGACTCCATCGAAACGACTAAATCCTCGGGAATTTCGCCAGAATTATAGAAGGCTTCGTAGGGATCGGGGACAACAAACGCTCCGAGAGGAAGCTCCGAAGCTGCCGAGTTACGTGTGGAGTGAATAAAAGTGGTTGGCATGGAATCGTAAAAAGCCGCCATGTGGCCTTTTGCTCCTCGAGGGTATCGCAGGTGAGTTCGCTCGATGGAAGGGCCCTGAATGCAAACTGATCAACGCCAGGCGCCGCAGTATTGTTGGATGGCTTGTCCTTTGAGTTCGGAGCAACACGGCGGCTGGTCGTAGCTTCGCGAACTTGCGCGCGAACTTCCGGTGACAGGGAAAGAAGCTCCCTTTGAGTAAGCGTAACCGGTGAATCCATGGAACGGTCGAATACGTTGTGAGCGATTTTCTCATCGTAAATCGGAGCATTTGTACGGTATGCAGGCTCGGATTTCTTTGCAGGAAGGGGGTTAGGTTTTGCACCAAGGTTACGATCGCGAGGGGCATAGGCGGCGTCGCGGGCGTTTGCGTAGGGATGCTCGGGAGGTGACGTGGAAGACTGATTTTGTGGGCGTAAAATTACGGGAGGAGCGGAAGGGGGCGGCGGCGTAACGGGAGTAGAAGTTGGTGGGGCGTGGGGATGAATTGGCTTTTCGGGCTGTTCGACGGCCGCAACGGCGTGTCGGACTTGTGCACGGGTACGAATGGCTAATATTTCGCGTTCTAGACACTTAATGCGTTCTTCTTCCGATAGCTGGAAGGTGCTGGAGGCGGTCGGAATGGAGGAAGGGGATGCGAGATGCTGAGTAGCAACCTCAAGCATGAGCTGAGCTGCCGCAAGTTGGCCGGGATTTTGATGGTGCCATTCTTCGATCCGTTCATGAAGGTTTCGGCCTTGAATGCGCCGAGGAACGAAAGCGCCGGTAGGAAGCACCACGCGGCCATCAATGTCGCGCTTGCATTTCCCAGCTTTGATGTCTGTCTCTACATGGGGACACTTCGCAATAAAATGGCTGGTATCACTACAATAGCTGCAGCCATCTGAACGAGGGGTCTGCGACGATGGAGAGCTGCTGCTATGCGAGTACGAGTGGGAATGCTGGTGTTGCTGTTGAGTCGTCAGAATTTTAATTAAACCGCTGACGGACTCTAGAAGTGCGGCTATGCCCGGTTCGGCTTTGACTTCGGGCTGAGAAGGCGAAGAGGACGAATGAGATGATGCAGCGGAGACGGGGGAAATGGATGTATCAGCTAGGACGAACTCAATCGCCTCGTTGAGATCTTTGAGGTCATATGGGTCCTGCGGGTGCACATCGGGCTTCTTTATTTGGAGGCGCTGGTGCACTCGCTCCCAAAGGCTCTGAGGAGCGATAGCACGACGGAATGAGCGGCTCTGCTCTGTTGTAGAGAGGCGACCCATGGAAATGAGATATTGGGTGATTACTAAAAACTGCCAATAGAATTCGCTGTAATCGCCCTTGGATAAAATCCCAAGGCGTGCGTACTCGCCAACTAGAGCATCGAGGTCACCAAGCGAATATTTTCGATTCGCATCCGTGCCCGGGTACAGCTTCAAGACGGCTGCTTTGAACTCGCCATAGGTTTTGGCAGGGAGATTAAATTCCTCGAGGGCTTCCCAAATGTCCTGGTCTTCAACACTGAGAAAGCGCGTGGCATGCTTCTTCTTCTCGGTGCCATCGGTAACGCCCGAGCGTGTGAAGTGGAATTCGAGGTCGCCGAATAACGAAGAAGCTCGCGGGGCTTCTGCGAGTCGAATTGCGGTGCATTACGGTCACCGCGGGCTGGCATTGGTGGTACGGCTGCCATAGTAGAAGTCGGTGAAGGTGGTGGGGATATGGGAGGGGTGTCGAAGAGCAATTTAAGTGGGGTTAAGGAGGAGTTCAAAGGTGAGAGCTGATTGTGGCGAGCTAGAGGTGCTGGAACTTCTGCAAGGAAGTCGTCAGGGGAATACATAGAATTATCGAGAAGGTCCGCGGGGTTTTAACCAACGTCGAGGAATTCGAGGCGAAGGTTTCGACGAGGATTAGGGCGAAGGTTGCGAGAAGAGTCTGAAGCAATGGCTAAAAGACCCTCGCGGTGGGCTCCAAAATGATGCGCCTACGGCACGTCTAGAAGCGGAGCTAAAATCCCAAAATAAAATGGTAAGTGGCCGCTATGAAGGCCGTAGAGCTTAAGTAAAATGCGAGGTCGTTCGGCGAAAGCCCAAGACTCGCTCGCAGTAGACACGGAGGAGGCTGAGGCTGAACTCAAAGGATGGATAATGGGACTGGTGGGGTTAGTGCAGCAACGGCGAAGGCTGCGCGGAAGCGATCTGCGTGGGCGACGAGGGACAAGAAGGACGACGGAGGACGACTAGAGCGACGAGAGCGAAGAGGGCGAAAGCGTAGGTTTCGAGTGGGAGGGAAACTTCCTTGTATTTGCAGAATACTAGCTACATTTTATAGGCAAAGGGGGAGCACAGGATTCAGTAAATAAAAAGACTAGATAAATAAACCTTGTTCATGTGAACATCCCGTAGGTGGCGGGGGTGCAAGATCCGACGGCGCTTAGTGGTGGATGGAATATTATGGAATTATTTGGAAAATATTAGGCTTAGCTGCTGGAAGATCAAGGAAACTCAGGGAAGATCCATAGAATGGAGAGCTCCACTATCTGAGTAATCCTCTGGGGCGTCGGGCTCGTCGCGTCGTTGCGATACGCGTAGTTGGACGGTGGGAAGTGGGGAAACGCCGTTGACGCGCTGTTTGGTTCCGAAGTCACTGCCAAAGTCGGCCGATCGGAGCCGATTCCGAGATCAGCACCGATCCGTGCTCATCAGCAGCCCAAGAGCAACATCAACAGAGAGGATGTCCTGCGACCGCACATTGTCTATAATTACCAATCTGCAATAAATTTTAGGACGGGCGTAAGTTTCCCCTGTATCCATACTCATACGACGGCGGATTCAATGGCTTGCGATGCTCGCTCTGGTTGTCAACATCCCATTTGCGAGTGCTGCAGTAGGAATTGATAAATCATGTGGCCGAGGCTGGCTCTGTGAGGTCCCAAGCGAGATTCTCAAGGCTGGAGTCAACTCCAGTAAATCCGAAGCAGGTGAGAAGAGAACCAGGAGGACGAGCTCAAAAGCGACTAAAAAACAAAAGAGGAAGCATGACGGCCAAAGAGAGGAAAACGGATGTCAACAGACGTCAATAATTGCACTGCCTCGTGGCTTCTTCTTCGGAATACCTTACCCCCCGCATCCCTGTCTCTACCCCACGCTTTCTGCGCACTTTTCCCCCTGCTCCTTTCCTTACCATGCATTTCGGTCAATCCCTGAACCTTCGGCTCACCTTCCTTGCCATGACACTGGGTCTTGCCCATGCTCAAAAGTACGCCCTTTCCCAAGACCTCGCTGGAGACAAGTTGTGCGTATTACGGCCTGTTCTGCCGACGTGAGGGCAGGAGAGTAACTCACGGTCGCAGCTTCAGCGCCTTCAAGTACAACGAAAGTGCTGTCGACTTCAACAACTTTGGTGCGTTCGCATCCTTTTTCATCCACGGCAAGCGCTTAGTTGATTGCTCTAGGGAACGTCCACTTTCTCTCCCAGTCCGCTGCCGTCGCAGCAAACTTGACCTATGTCGATTCGAATGGGCGCGTCATCGTCAAGGTGGACAACACGACAAACGGCGCCGGCGACCCCACTTTCGGGCGAAACACCGTCTACCTGGAGAGCAACCAGTTGATGAACATCGGGAGTCTGTTGATCTTCGATGCGAACCATATTCCGTTCGGCGTGGGTTGCTCCACAACAATCTACCGAAAGTCCTCACTTATCATTCAAAGTGCTCTGTCTGGCCCTCCCTTTTCACCCAAGGCCAGGTATGGCCCGCGCAGGGGGAGATCGACATCATAGTGCGTCTAGATTGACTCGTTCCCCGTCTCTTACTCACCCTCTTCCTTTAGGAAAACGTGGGTGTAGGTTGGTTTGTTGCCATCTTTACCCACCTCTTCCTCTAGGTGAATCTTGAAACCGCCAACCGCTTCTCCCTTCACGTCGGATCCGACACATGCGTCCAGCCCACCTCGATTGCCTCGAATCAGACCGGAACGATCTCCACCGCCGACGGCGACATCTCAAACTGCACCGTCACCCCGGCAAGCGGTGCGCTTTTGTTCCTGAAATATTCATCAACTGGCTTTAACGTTCCCGACAGGTCAAAACACCATCGGCTGCGTCGTAACCGAAACGAAGCCGAACTCCTTCGGTAGTGGATTCGCAAGCCAGGGCGGCGGGGTGTTCGCCATGTTGTGGGATACGACCGGCATTGCGATGTGGTACTTTGGGCGCAGCTCTGTGCCCAGCGACATTGGTGGCACCGTTTCCCCCGACCCAACAACGTGGGGAAAAGCCAGTGCTTGGTACCCTGCGTCGTCGTGTGATCCTACCACGACTTTTGGTCCCCAGATCATCACTTTGGTGCGTGTCTAATGCAATGCGATTTTTTCGCCATTTGATGTCTTCCCAATAGTACGTCGACATCTGTGGTACGTGTCGAACGCGTTGTAATATGTTTTCCGCCCTTTGATGTCATGTGCAGGTGCATTTGCGGGTGTACCGTCCCTCTTCGCCTCGACTTGCGGCTCTGTGGCGCCAAACTGCAGCTCGATGGTTGCGGATCCGACGAATTACAACAATGCCTACTGGGAGATCAACTACCTGCGTGTCTTCACCAAGTACGCCTCGCATCTTTTTCTGTGTGCTTTTCTAACGCGCTTTCTGATGTAGCGGGGACTCTCCTGCTTCCAACGCATCGAGCAGCGGCAGCGGCAGCGCCTCGTCGACCAGCTCCGGCGCTGGCAGTGCGACGACTGGCGCGGCCTCTGCTGCGTCCTTCGGTGGTGCTGGAATCCGGGAGCTCCTTCTCGTGCCAGCATCAGTGATCCTTTTGGGTTTGCTTTCTCTCTGATCTGATCTTGCGTTGTCAAAGACGACCACGGACTGTTTTTTGTCTCGACCACTATCTGGTCTTGACCCTCATTCGTTTGTTTGATACCCGCCGTCGGACCCATGGAGCGGGTAGTGCCTGTGGACTTGGAGCACGTAGTTCCTCTGATTATCAAAAGCATTTGCGGAATACTATTACTACAGTCGAACTTGTCTTAACCCATACCCCTCATAACCCATAATCTGCTAAATACCATACATTTTTGGTGTCCACCTAGGTGGTTCTCAATTAAAACCCATAAATCTCTTATACTCCATAATCCATACAGTTTCCGGGTGCAAACCCATAAATCACCCCTATCTTGTATTCATTATTGTGTATTGTTCTTTGCTTGCCACGAGCTTTTTGCCTTGCTGCTCACCATGGCACCTCATCCGTTGCTGGCCAGTCGCAAAAAAGGTCTTTCCAACCTCAAGGAGAAGGTAAAAAAACGTCGAGATGCCCTTCTGGAACGGCTTAATAAGCAAGAGAAGATCGCACCCGCGGACGAAGCCTGGCTTGACAATGATGTGAATCAAGTGGATGCAGATGCCGTTGGACCAGTGGGACTGGTCCTCTCGGTAGGACGGACTCGGGAGTCGGACCGAGGCGGCTGTGTGGTCGTGTTAGGGCACATGTCGTAGTATAGCCTCATGCATCCTTGACCACGACCTCCACACACCACCGCGTTGCTGCTCCCATACGGCTTCCTGGTGCCTTGGACCCGCTCGCCCTGCTCCACCGTTATTGACAAGCTCGAGAATGCATCCGATTACGAGCGTGGGCTCTCGCGCCTGGATTCCGCAGAAATTCGAGTCGTTGAAACCTTGAAAGGACTCGCTGGTGAAGTGGTACAGAAGGTTGCTGCAACCGTGTCAGGCAAGAGGAAAAGTGTGTCCATTGGCCAGCTCGTTTTGAAATTGACACTGACTCTCCTGGTAGGGCTGGAGGAGCGTAAAAAACCTGAGAGGGGAGCAAAGGCTCTGCCTGCACCTGTCTTCACCAAAAAGGAGAACACGACATTAGCTCAGTGCATCCAGATCTTGGATTGGCATCACAAGCAGGCGAAGCCGAGTCAAAAGAAGATGGCAGATCACTTTGACCGCCTTTACCCCAACTTACGCATCAAGCAGCCCCTGCTTTCCGACTGGTTAAAGAATGAGAAGAAGTGGCGGGATCAGTGGGAAGAGGCACAACACTCCAGCTGAATCCTCGTGGTTGTCGTCCCCGCCATTGATCTCCCTATTCTCCTGGTCAGCCCGCATCTTTTGTACCGCCTCAAAAATATCTTCATCAGATGCATCCTCCATCACCTGCTCCTCGGGTACGTCAATGAGTGCCGAAATATCAAGCCGATTCCCCTTCTGGAGAGCCCCAAGTGCCTGAAGCTCATCCAGAACCTTTGAAAGGGCGGTCTCGGGTGAATCAGCTTCATCATCAAGGTCCGACAGGATGGCGGCAGCTGTGGAAGTTGTCGGAAGGATGCCAGATTTTATCCAGCAGTTGGCGATGGTCTGGGAAGAAACGGCGCTCCAAGCCATGTCTGCGATCTGCATGGCCTCGAGCTGGTTGATGTGGTAAATCTGTCCTGGCGTGATTTCCTCGTCATAACGGTCCAGAGCGCGCTGCATGAAAAAGCAGTGATAATGGGACTTGAAGCACCGGATAATTCCGGTGTCCATCGGCTGAACATGGGCAGTGAGATTAGGACTAAAATTTTCCACACGGATGTTGGTAAGATCAGATGGTGCATCGTGACCTTTGAAGTTGTCCTGCAAGAGAAGAATGTGCCGTTTTGCCAGCCGCATGTTGTTGTCGATATTACGCAGCCACTCTCAATAGAGAACGGTGGTCATCCAAGCTTTGGTGTTGTTGCGATACAAAAAGCCGAGTTCGGAGCCATATTTCTTGTTGAATGCACGCAGACGCTCAGCTTTACCGATAATGAATGGCGGTAACTTTTCGGAACCATTGGCATTGGTTGTCAGTGCGTACGTGATTCGTTTCTTGACGCCTTTGACACCTGACATCTGTCAGTCCATGAGACCGCGATCAGGAGGCATACTGCACGAAAAAAATCAGTGCCATATCATTGGAGAGAAACAATTCTTACGCCCAGAAAAGACCTGTCTCGTCCATGTTAAAAATGTTGCGCAGTTCATAGCCTTCTTGGAAGATGAGCTTTTGAATGCGCTTCCTGTCAGCTTCAATATCAGCAGCATCGGCGGAATCTGCCTCGCCATGACGCTTGAACTCCTTCAATCCACAACACCGTTTGAGCGCATCCAGCCAGCCCGAACTCACTGCAAGTCTCTCGTCTGCGGGGATGCCGGCCAGATCAGCAAAGCGTGTCCATTTCTCACGAATGATCTCCCCACTGAGATGAACACGATCGTGCATCGCCTTGGCAATCCAAAGTTCCAGCATGTCGTCCACCTCCAGGTGTTCGACCTGCTTCACATGCTTTGCCTCTCCGGACCTGCCACGTTGTTGTGCCTCTTCCCACTGATCCCGCCACTTCTTCTCATTCTTTAACCAGTCGGAAAGCAGGGGCTGCTTGATGCGTAAGTTGGGGTAAAGGCGGTCAAAGTGATCTGCCATCTTCTTTTGACTCGGCTTCGCCTGCTTGTGATGCCAATCCAAGATCTGGATGCACTGAGCTAATGTCGTGTTCTCCTTTTTGGTGAAGACAGGTGCAGGCAGAGCCTTTGCTCCCCTCTCAGGTTTTTTACGCTCCTCCAGCCCTACCAGGAGAGTCAGTGTCAATTTCAAAACGAGCTGGCCAATGGACACACTTTTCCTCTTGCCTGACACGGTTGCAGCAACCTTCTGTACCACTTCACCAGCGAGTCCTTTCAAGGTTTCAACGACTCGAATTTCTGCGGAATCCAGGCGCGAGAGCCCACGCTCGTAATCGGACGCATTCTCGAGCTTGTCAATAACGGTGGAGCAGGGCGAGCGGGTCCAAGGCACCAGGAAGCCGTATGGGAGCAGCAACGCGGTGGTGTGTGGAGGTCGTGGTCAAGGATGCATGAGGCTATACTACGACATGTGCCCTAACACGACCACACAGCCGCCTCGGTCCGACTCCCGAGTCCGTCCTACCGAGAGGACCAGTCCCACTGGTCCAACGGCATCTGCATCCACTTGATTCACATCATTGTCAAGCCAGGCTTCGTCCGCGGGTGCGATCTTCTCTTGCTTATTAAGCCGTTCCAGAAGGGCATCTCGACGTTTTTTTACCTTCTCCTTGAGGTTGGAAAGACCTTTTTTGCGACTGGCCAGCAACGGATGAGGTGCCATGGTGAGCAGCAAGGCAAAAAGCTCGTGGCAAGCAAAGAACAATACACAATAATGAATACAAGATAGGGGTGATTTATGGGTTTTGCACCCGGAAACTGTATGGATTATGGAGTATAAGAGATTTATGGGTTTTAATTGAGAACCACCTAGGTGGACACCAAAAATGTATGGTATTTAGCAGATTATGGGTTATGAGGGGTATGGGTTAAGATAAGTTCGACTGTACTAACCACAGGAATGGCAATAATATCCCTCACTATGTGTAGTACAGTCAGCATTGCACCCTTGTTTTGCTAGTGCACAGATTGAGCTATCGCAAGGTACAAGTATTGATACACAACAGTGTACCTTACACCATCCAAGTGGGTCATCAAATCCGGGCTCAACTGGAGAAATTCAACCCAAGTAAATCTCAACTTCATCGATACCCACAAACGACATTGATTTCTTCCTCTCGGCATGGCCCTGCATTGCTATGTGGAAGAAATAAACAGTGACAGAATTAGGTGTTGAATTGTTCCAGTGCAAAGGTTTGACTGGAAGCCCAGAATATGAAAAAAAATATGATGATATCCTGCCTAGCATCTCATATTATATGCATATGCATATCATATCATATCATATTCCCCCGTATCAATAACGTCTGTCTACGTCTTGAGCCATATCAAATCCATATTATCTCATATTTAATCATAAGTATCATATTATTTGATATCATATTTTTGGACAGCACTAGTTGTGGTCCCTCTTTTTGGTAGTCTTGGTCTGAAATTTTTGACTTGGACACCGCTTGGGAGAGTCGAAGGGTAGTTTTCAATCCCATCAAATCTCGGTGATATCTCGGAAATGACCCCTTGTGGTATCTCGGAACATTGCAGTGCACCGCCACTGACACACAATCATTTCAATTCAGACCAAGGGGTCAAGGAAACCGTAATTCCAGATATGGACCCTCCTCATGCATGTGATGATCACTCTGGGGTCCTGCTACATATATGTTTCCCTAGACTCTCACCAAGTCAATTCTGAGGGCTCTAGAGCCCTCTAACTAGGTTTTGGACTTTTAAAATGCATTTATACCAAAATTTAATGAACTTGAGAGCCATGCGCAAAAACATGGAGTCGGCCAGGTGATGTCAACAAGGATAAACAATATGCCTGTCAAGGTCGTTTCTGTGTTCACTGGCCTATCGAGACCAGAAACCCTTGCATAAAATTTTGATAAGTTAATGATCCAATATTGGTCTTATCACCAATATTATACTCAGGCCCTATAGTGTATTAGATGCTCAACACTGGTGCAACAGTAAATTTACTGATGAACTACTGTCCCAGAGTATTCTGTTTTTTTGTACAGAATGTGGTATCAGTGCCAGAACATATATGCAGTACATTTCCAATGTCTAATAGTGTGCTTTCATGCTCTTTGCGAACAACCAATAAAACCTAGCAAAAATGCTTTCTGCATTTGGGAATCGGATCACGGACCAGGTGGTGGTGGTGGTCTCTGGTTCTGGGGTCCTGATGGGAGGTTTTGGGTAGTTGATTCCAGATGTTTTGTTTTAGCTACCCCTTGATTCAGACCGACCTTTAGAGTTACTCCGGCAGCAGATTTGGATCTGGATTTGATGGTGGATTTGGATTTGATGGGTGACATAACATAGTGACTGATTAGTGATAGGAGTTATTATCGGGCAATCTACACTCTTTCCCAATGCCCCCACGCAATCTGAGCCCCCAGGAGGCTGCCAGATGGGTTGCCTTGATTGTTGTTTCGCTCCTGCAGTGCATTGTACTCGGTGTGGGGCTTTTTGTCTATCCCCAATACTGCAAGACAGATATGCACACCTCTGCACTGTCTGGTCGTGCTTGGCTCCAGGAGCTTCTCTCTGGGCATCCAGACCACATCTATATTGCTCTTTGGATGTGCCGTCATGTATTCCTTGCCCTGGTCCTCCAACTTCGCCTCATGGGACACATGGAATCTCAAAACTCCTGAATTAATCTTGACGAATCTCTGGCAATCTTCTTGTACACTTGTGTCACTGGGATTGCCATAGATCATGTAGCAAAATGTTTCCAGCACTCACACAACACCATATCAGAGTGGTTTCATTTTATTTCCCAGATTGTAGCTCACAGTTTTGTGCTAGGTGTTTTCGAAAGATCCTGGACATGCTGTCTGGGCCAGAATTCTATTCAAAATATCTGTGTCTGCCAGCAGCAGATGCTCCACCTCCACCAGCTATTTGAATAACCCAAAGTGGTGGCCATATTTCCAAAATGTTCTAGGTGCTACTGATGGTACTCACATCAACTGCTCACCATCAGCGGAGGACCTGCATACAGTGCAGAACTGCAAGGTGTCAGGCACACTAGCCAACACACTATAGAAGTGCAGAAGGCCCAAGGCTGAACACTTGGTTTGAGGATGAGTGAGGAATAGAGGAGGAGAATGAGCACTGTATTGCTAGTGGAGATATGACCAGCTCAAGACTGGGGAACTACACTACTACAGGCAGGTATATATACTACTAGTCTCTACAGCTTTAGGCAGTGCTACAGCAATGCATCACAGCAATGCACAGTCCTACAGCATTGCACAGCTCTGCACAGTATACGGCTTTGTTGTACAGCTATACAGCTTTGTACAGCTTGTCTGACTGTGTCTGTTGACAGCAGAGCTGTACAACAGCAGTATCTACTATACTAGGATGTCCATGTGACTACATAACTATGAGATAAATATGGAATAACTAGTGATAAGATAAGATAAAAGAACTGTTCATGACACAAGGGTGGCATATCTCAGAACTGCCTTGCAGTTGTGTCTTTTGACATGCACTTCCTGTTTTTCACAGTGGATGGGATGGGTGTGCAGCAGACGCGGCCATGTATTCAGCTGCTCGGTTGTGGGATTTTTTAAAAATCCCAGTAGGCAAATGCTACCTCGTGGATGCAGGGTTTGGGAATGTGATTCCCTCCTTGTCCCGTACCAACAGACTCACTATCATCTTGCTGAATGGGCTCGGGCAAACCAGAGGTGAGGTTCGGCTTTGTGTTTCTTGTATTTTTCTCACATGTAGTAGGCCTGCAAATGCCAAAGAGCTATACAATCTCCATCATGCATCTGCTTGCAATGCCGTCGAGCGCATTTTTGGTGTCATTAAGCACCAATGGTCCATTCTCACTTGTCCTCCCCACTATGACATGAAAGTCCAAGCCAGAATTCCATCGGCTCTCCTCGCATTGCACAATTTCATCTTGGAGCACAATGAAACCGATCTTGATTGCTGGATCATCGATGAACAGGCGCAGGGTAGTACTTGTGGTGTGTACTGAGACGAGGAGATTGACTTTGGCTGGCTGGCCACCTCCTCCCGGGTGTCTCCAGCAGAGAACCTGCGGGACGAAATGGCACAGTCTATGTGGGAGGCTACACATGTTATCTTGAAGAGAGAATGGATGTGGATGGCCCTTATGATGACATTCATCCAGCAGCACTAGACTAGGTACACTAGTTGTAGTTAGAACATTGGACTCAGGTTCAGAAGCTCACGTGCAGTGTCCACACACAAGACAGCATCATCATCGGCAATGTAATCATCTGCTGCCATGGTATCCCATCCAAACAAAATGTTGAGGCACATACGCTCCTCTGACAAAAGATAACCATTCTTCATATTGTCCAAGGCCATTTTACGAGCCACCTTGACTTTTTTCCTGGGAGACATGGCAGACGATTTCTGCAGTGCAAAAACTGTCGCCATCACCTTCCCGATGCCCGCGACAGAGCAACCAAGGGCAAGGATTGATTCGGGACCCATGGTCCTGGTGCACTTGTTGCTCCAATGAGCCTTGACGTCATCAGATGGCATGCACTTCAAAGCAGAAGCCAGTGTGGCAGGAACAGTGGTGGGAACACAATGAGCGACAGTGGATTGAGAAGGCTGAGGGGGCAACATGGGGATGACGAGGTTGGGAGGCTGGGACTCGCCATAGTTGGATTGGGACCAGTCTGAGAACAGCTGAGAGGGGTCGGAAGGCTGTTCATCATCATCGTCCTGGGACTGCTCCAGGGGAACAGGGGCAGGGTCTGCAGGCTGTGTGGCCCTTCCATGGAAGACATAACACCCACAGGCAAGCGAGGGAATAATCTTGTCCACTGTTTTTAAATGAATCCATCTGCACGTCGCAAAAGGCTTAAAGTGCTGATGAGCCTTGGCAAAATTCTTCCACGCCTCCCGGTCTTTGTCTGTGACATTGAACCCAAGCTTGTCAGTGTATGTCCACCCCGACATGCCTGCGTACCACTTCTGCTTTGCCTGTAGGATGTACTCATGGAGTTTATGTGCCTGCAATTGAAAGTTATCATCTGACAGAAATTGAGCCATATTGCCACGCACCGCCTTCCATTTGGTCATGATAGAGTTTGCCATGTTCGGTCCACCGGCTCGGGGTGGCCAGTTCTCGGCCATATACACAGCAGCTTCATTCATGACTTTTTTGTCAAATTTCCCCCCATCGCTGACACGACTCTTCTGGTCATGGAGGAATTGGAGGGCATGGGTAAAGTCCTCAGGATGGGTGGTCAAGTCGGCTGTGTTCTTATCAGGCATTTTGGGGGCTTCAACGGGCACCGGGGATGTGACACGACAAGCAGAGAACGAGAGAAAAAGCTGGGATCACTTATTGGTCGCTATGTTATGTCACCCATCAAATCCAGATCCAAATCTGCTGCCAGAGTAACTCTAAGATGGGAGCAAATATAAGTTGTATATTGAATGTTCTACATAAGTACTGACAGTAAAATGGAAACTGATTCAAATAACTCAAGGGCAGGTGTCTCACTAACAGAAGCAATGATGGCAATGTTGACCGAATGGTTGTGTCGGCCATGCCTGCCCAATCTCAGCATGGGTGTTAATACAAGTGTGACCACCTATAAAGGGTCAGCTGCAGCAACTGCTATGGGAGGGACACATGAGTATGGACCGATAAGGTCTGGTGGGAGCATCATTGTTGTGCCATGTCCAAAGATATGGTAGGCTGTCGCTGGAGATGTGAACGGTACATATGGAGACCTTGATTGAATTGATGAGTATGGGCGATAGAACATCAGAAGATGCAACACACTGTAACGAGGATGTTTGCTGAGCCATCCCAAACTCACGTGCAGCATAGTCTAGACACTTGGAGAATGAGGGAGATGGGAAAGGTCGAGCCTGTGGACAGTCAGAAATGGGAGGGATATGCAGAAACGAAAGGGGTTTACTGTGCTCATGCACAACTCGGACGCCAGCCGATAATCGAAGCTAAGGGGAAGAAAATGCCACATGCGGCAGAAATGCAAGGCAGTGCACGGGGAACAGTGCCACAGACGGCTATAAGTGACACAGCGCAAATGGAACACAAAAATGGTCACAAACAACCGCAAATGCGATGCAGCAAGAAGGCGGGGTGGGAGCTGGCAAGGGGGGAAGAGGGAGAGGTGGTGGAGGAGCAGTCTCCTACCTGGCTGCACGTTACGGGGTTGGCGATTCTCAGCAGCAGTGTTGGCGGTCGAAATCTCAGTAGGAATGCTTGAATAATGATGATGACAATTTAGTGATGGCCCATCAATCCATCACATCTAGAACACATTTCATACTCTGAACTCTTTTTTTTTCCAACTCCTCCACAGCAGCTGGCATTTAACAAATGTAAACAATGTAGCCACTCAGTTCAGGAGGGCTGGTTGAACTTCTCACTCCAAAGTCCTCCCTGCTCAAAAATTTGGGGATGTGCCCTTCAGGCTATTGTAGTGATTGTGGGCCCCAAGAGCTCAGTGGGTTTTCTGTTGGGTGTGGCAAAGAAATATATTCTATGATTGTGGCCATGTTGTTTACATTTGTTGTAGTTTTACTGATGTAGTGCAGGATAGCATGCTGGAAGCTCAAACTGTCTGGTCAAATATCACCTTCTTCTGCCACAGAGACGTAGTCCAGGTGGACAAAGACACCTTTTATGGCCTGTGAATACACAGAGTTGTTTGAGATTCGCTTACCCTGTCTCATAAGCCCAAGTTTCCAGTGCATCTATCCCATGGGATACATTCACATAGTGGCTATGATCCCGTTAGAATCGAGGGTGGCCCCCCAAATCCAAGCTATGACATGTAGTTGATATCGGGGAATTTCGATGGTGTTCAGGGGGTCCTTGACCGAACGTCTGAGAACACTCTTCAAAAGGTGCCCTAGAATTGTTTGTCTGGGTACCTGGACCGAGTTGCAAGGCACCTGGGAATAGGTGATTGTTGTGGGTATTGAAATTTGGCCCAGATGAAGGAATTATACGTGCTACACCATAGGATGGCGAGGATGGCACAGCAAAATCACTCTGCCCTCCATACAATGGGAAAGCATTTGGCTGTTGAGGAGTTCAGGTCGCCGGCATGTACGGAGAGATATATGCTGGTTCCAAATGATTTGCCATGTGTAGACGAAGGATCAAAGAATTTGGTGTCGTTGAAAGTGAGGAGGGAGAAGGATGACATTGTTCTTCCACAACTGCCACGTATTCGCATTTAAGCCCACTTTTGCGGCAGCATTTGCAGGGAGTTGGTGGCCACTCCTCACTGGTAAAGCACTAGCTAGTTAATCAGTCACAACCCATGGTGGCGATATGGAAAAGGAGCCTCACTTTGATTTTCCAGCGACAACAATTAGAAGAGGCCATGTATGTCCTCCTATGGACACAGATCCCTGCGGTGTCGGGGTGGATTGCGACATGTAGAACTTTATAAGAAAGTAGAATGGATTTCGTTTCATATAGACTCACCCAGTGGGTGCTTGCCCCCACAGCACCCAATGCGAATATAGACCGCTGCGGGCACAGATCTTGTTTTGATAATACATATACTCTGCCGTCATGGACCGTCGACTTGCCTTTAGTAGGAGTTCCTGGGCAGTTTTGAGGGTTTCGTGGTTGATATTGATATAAATTTACAGGGCTGCCTTACGCCGGGTGGGTGAGGATGAGCCATTCAACAGTACATGATTCCATGGGATATGTGACTCAACTTGACAACACCTGCCATGAGCTATCCCAGGGCACTCTGTGAATGGAGTTCAGGTAATCAGTGCTAAGGTGGCTTCTCTATGGAGTTGGGATATTATCGATAAATTTGTGGCAGTGTGGCGTGGCCTGGTATTGACTTTAAAAAAATAAGCCAGGCCGCAGAATGAAACTCACTTGGTCCACAGCCTCGAAAGCAACAAGAGGCTGTGTTTCGAGTCTTGAGCCTTCACCTCACAGATTCAGTTGTTTTGTCCAAACCGGCATTTCTGAAAGATGTATCACATAGAAATCCAGTGAAGGGAAGAGAATCTGCTCAATGGGCAACCACTCGTGCAATACAATCAAGTACTAGTAGTGTTTAGGCGCACCACTGCAGCATCGAGAACAGGCCAACGAAGGAGTTGATTGATGGAAGCAACCGAATTGAAAGATATTGTCCCCTCGGTTTTCCGGGTGGAATCCATAGGCAGTGTGTCTTCGTCAGAAAGAGGGTTAAATTTACCATGGTTGCAAATATTTGGTTGATCAGAGCTCCACCCAAATATTTCAATCTCCACCTCTCCGTCTCTCATCTCAAGGTTCACTTTGGTGAACGATGTCTAGGCTCATCCCTATCCGGTAATTCAGTAAATAGATGCACACAAATCTATTTTTATGTGCGGAACTTGTAACCTGAATTACCGGCTGGGCCCGCCCATTGCTGATTTGAGTGATGTATTTTCGCCCACCATTTACAGCTAATAACAGTACCGAAGGCGCGGGTGGAAAATTTTCCATTTGGGGCTGTTTTCAAAGAACGGTATCTCAATGAGTTCTTCTCTGATTTGAATGAAACCCAGCTAGACATCTCAGGCTAATTCATCCACATTTGGTAGCATAGGTTGATGGCCACATTTTGCAGATCAACTCAATTCTAGGGCATCTACACACATCCCAGTGGCATATATTTTGGTCCAAAGCTGCCTTGACACATCCTGAAGAATGTAATAGACCCAGATTTTGAATATGGACTTGATTATGACAGTATTTCCACATTGTGGCAGATCCTCCATGGTTGTGAACTGTTTCTGAGAAAAATAGACTGAGCTCTCAAAATCTGAGTCTATGACATTTTTCAGAATGTGTCAAGGCAGCTTTGGACCAAAATCTATGCCACTGGGAGGTGTGTAGATGCCCTAGAATTGAATTGATCTGTAAAATGCTGCCATCAACCTATGCTACCAAATGTGGAAAATTTTCGCAACTTTCTCTCTATCACTAATTCTGTGTGAATTAGCCCGAGATTTCTAGCTAGGTTTCATTCAAATCAGAGAAGAACTCATTGAGATATCGGTAATTCTTTGAAAACAGCCCCAAATGGAAATTTTTCCACCCACGCCTTCGGTACTGTTATTAGCTGTAAGGGAGTCGAAATACCTGGTAAAAATGAGAGTCTTATAGCTTCGCTCTTCGCAGATGATACAACAGTATACCTGTCATCCATGGACTCACTAGACATGCTTTGGAAAATTCTCCGGCTATGGTGCGCTGCATCAACGGCAAAATTTAATGAACACAAAACTGTTCTACTACCCTTTGCAAGGCTGAGTATCATGCTAAGGTGTTACGAGAACGACACATAAACAATGAAATGCTCATTGGAGCCATAGATGAGAGCCTTAGGATCATTCCTGATGGCCAAACTTGCAGCATGCTCGGTGCATGGATTGGAAATAATGTCCCATATATTACACCATGGCCTTCAGTGCTTGAAAACATCACACGGGATCTTGAAAGATGGAAGGCATTGGCACCAACTCTGGAAGGGAAACATCATGTCATAAACATGGTAATCGGAGGGAGAACACAATATTTAACCGGAGTGCAAGGAATGCCAAGGGACATTGAAGATACTTTGATTACAGGTAAATGCAGTACCGAAGGCGCGAGCAGATTTTTTTTTTTCCTTTTTCAGCCATTTTTGATCTCCGCGAAAAAATTGCGGATATCTCTACAAGTTCTGGGTGGAATCGTCTGAAACCTAGCTAGATCTTCTGGAATAATTCAATGGCAATTAGTGATAGAAGAAAACGAAAGCCTTTTTTATTTTGGAGTATGGCTAATGGGTGCTTCTGGGGAGTGAACTGGGCCTAGAATGCCCATATCTTCTCTAAATGTTCTTAAACTTGACGGAGGGGCACACTGTATGATTCAAGTCTGACACATAAACAGATATTTGCAAATATATGCCCACACTACTTCTTATTCCTTCCAAGCAGGTAGCCTGTATCTACTCATCCAATCCAGAATTGTCCTATGAGGAAGGGGTCCGAAGGCAATTAAAAATGCTGCGGCTACATTTTGGTAATTCTACGTCTATGAGTCGTCTCACAAACCCACAGGTCCATTCTGACCCAAATCTCAGGTGACTTGGAGTAGATCTGAGTGCGCCACAGGTGGTTCCCTCCCCGGAGGCGGCACTTAGCCATACTCCCAAATGAAAAAGGTTTTCGCTGATTTCCTTCTATCACTAATTGCTATTGAATTATTCCGGAAGATCTAGCTAGGTTTTAGATGATTCCACCCAGAACTCGTAGAGATATCCGCAATTTTTTCGCGGGGATCAAAAATGTCTGAAAAAGGAAAAAAAATCCGCTCACGCCTTCAGTACTACATTTAGCTGTAAGAAACAAGACATCTTTCTCTGGGATGTAAAAAAGGCAAGAGTTGCCCATGAAAGCATGATGCTTGATATCTCTGAAGGTGGAAAGCAAATCCTGGATATAACATCCAGAAATGAAGCCATTGATCTATGGAACGTGCAATCATACCTCAAACAGGGCCATGAATGTGCATCCTGGTGCTATTTTGTTGACATTATCTTGGCAAAATTTCTAGAGCTGAGCTACCTCAATCTCCATCCCGGCCAAGTTTCAAACATTTTTTTACAACACATACATGTACCAATCTCTGCGAGAACTCTGCTACCGGATGAAATAAAATGGATGATCCTGGTTGCCCGGAAATACAACCTCAAATTCATGGGTTTGTCAATCAGCAATGAGGTGAAGTTAGCAATGCCTATTTGGAAGCACCCAGCCACCAATAAACTCCTGTACCAGCAGGCCAGCTACCGAGATGCCACAGCATGTCTTAGATTAATCCATTGCATGCGAACAGCTGGTGATACAACTACCATTGTGAACTGACGAACACTGGTAACCAGAAAACCACATCAAGTGAATCCTTCAGGTATTGGTCGGAAGAACTGTGGCTGTCCATTGTGTTATCAAGACTGAACAATACTGGGGTGTAAGCACCCAGGACAATGTATTGAAACCACAAAAATGTTGATAGGCAGTATTCTGCCGAAGTGGAATCCTACCGTTTCCAATCTAGATCTATGTGAAGAGCTCGCGCTGACTGACCAGGAGCTACAATTTAATGATCAACCAATTCTAACAGATGAAATAATGGTCTTTGACCCAAACTATGCCCTGACTAATATGAGCAGTGGGTTCCAAATTTTTGCTGCTGAAGAGTCACTCAGTGCAATTCCGGCGAGAAGATATAATATAGGCGGACCCAATCTAAGTCTCAAGACAATATTTTTACATGCGCAGATTGTACATCCTGGTCAATATGATGCCGGTCTCAGGGTGATGATCAAGACAGAAACTGACCTTGTCGTTGAAAGTGAAACCCTGTCATTAACTTTTGACAGACCTGAAATATTTTCGACATTTTCTTCTGCACTATTGGGTGGCCTGCTGGTCGTCTTGCAGAATACACAGAGAAATGTACTGCTACTTGTTTGCTCATCCTCAGACTTTCTGTCCCGAGCCCTTGTTAAAGAAAGACCAAGGTTTGAAAATGACTTACTGGCGCCAAAATTCCGCCTAATAAGAGCTGTGCTGGCAGCTTTGAGCGAGAGAGTTGCCAGAACTTATTTCAAGAAAGTGTCGATCAATCATGCTGAATTTTTGACAAACATTAACACATGGGTTGTTGAAGTGGACACGGAGATTGATATTATGTTTGAATGCCCGGGTGTGCTGCTGTCCAGAGGCTCACAGCAGGAGCCTATGATAGTAATTGCACAAGGTGAAATGCCCGAATAGCGACAATCTCATTGATGGCTTGGACAGAATTTCAACAAATGAGGTACGAGTTCACCAGTTGAAGTGTCTGTCTAGTGAGAGTAGGACAGAATCCAAAAACAGGAGTCTATAGAGGTGTCTAGGTGCCTGAAGAACATCCAATGTGACGAGAGAGGCAGTAGCAGAGTCATCGACATGGTTTGGTGCCTCCAGACGTGTCCGGGACGAGCTGGCTGGCAAAAGACGTAAACCAAGGTACGAACAAACAATGTCCAAAGTCCACGAGCCGAGTTGATCACCAACATGTGGCAGTGTGCAATGACCTAAGGTGGAGAGCGTGGGAACCCCGCACCTTTATGTAAGCTATTTTGTGACACTGTTATAACTATACAACACACCTTCAAAGAAATATTATAGATGCTAGGAAATGTGCCTATTAACAATGTTAACACTTCCTAGGAAGCAGAATCTTCAAAAAGTACACCAGTCCAAAGTTATAAGCACTTCTTTCCTTTTTTGGGAAATATGCTCCTACAGCACTTTCCATCCATTCGGTGCGATTTCGGTCAATCGGAATGAAGGATTTGGACTGGTTATGTAATCGATCACGTGACCGGCCCGGCCATTCCGGCGCCTCATGGAAACCTCATTGTCGTCGCATTTTCTGCCCTCTTCTCCTCTCCCTTCCATCTGCACCATGCCCAAAGTCAGCAAAGGCAAGAAAGCTAGGCAGAACAATCTCTCAAAGGCCCTCACTTTGAAGAGATCTCAGACTAATACCCCTATTCCAGAGGGAACACCAGAATGAACACCTTTGGAATTGGATTCCCCCACTCAAACCTTCTCAGAATTGGAGCCCACCTCTCTAGATGACACCCCTGGCTCATGGGACTCTTTGCTTAGTGATGAACTTCCAGATGTAGAATGCACAGAGCTGCAGGAAGAAAATGAAGATGAAGAAGACATGGAACTCAATTCTGAAACTGCTCTGGCTTCTTTTGCAGAATTCCTGGTTGATGCTCAGAAAGCTGAACGTTGGCTAGAGCAAGAGACTGGAAGAAAGAGAAAGAGAAAAGGTTACACAGGACATTCTAGGCGAACTGCTCAGCGCAGAAAACAGGCTGAGACCAAGATGAGAGAGTAGGGCTACTCAGACATCCGATCTTTCTTTGGAAGTGCAGGGAAGGCTCCAAAGACAGCCTCAGAGCCCTCATCCAGCAAAGAAATTACAGACATTTCCTCAGACTCTGAGAATGACTCTGAGAGTGAATCAAGCACAGATACAGAATCTGTGGAAATTCCCATTGCAGTCAGTCCTAAAATTTTCAATTCTTTTGCGAGACTAACATGTTTACAGCCACCTTCTCCTGATGTGGAAACTTTCATGGATCCTGTCAACTTGGCACATGTTCATCTCAAGGAATTGCTTGAAGTGATTTCTCACAATTCTCCTCCAGTTGACAACAGTCCTGAGAGTCTTGCTGAGAATAAATTGAATCAACTCACTTATCACAATTTCCTGGCTTTACAGCGTGCAGCTGATCAGCTTGAGCTTGAAAGCAAGAAAAAAGAACATGATCTTGTTTTCAGAGGGCGAATTCAAGGGATGATGGGGACGTTGAAATTGTATCTCAATCCTCTTCTTTCCTACACCTGGAGACAATCTTCAATGATTGTGTCGGAATCTCAGGGGCATGGAAGCTATCTTGCCCGCAGGATTCGAGAGTGGCTACACACATATCTTTCTACAGGCAAACTTCCCTTGCATAAAATTGGTCGCTATGCATCTTCACTTCTTGATGATGAAGATTTTTCCTTGGCCATTAAATTGCATCTCCAGGCTGTGGCTGAAAAAAATGGTCACTTTCGAGCCAACAAAATTGTTGATTATGTGGCATCTCCAGAAATGCAAGCATTCTTGGTGGAAAGAGGTGTACCTGTTCAACAGCACACCATTTCTGTCTGGACTGCACATCGCTGGTTGAAAACTCTTGACTTCAGATTTGGCAGAAGGAAAAATGGAATGTATATTGATGGCCATGAGTGTGATGATGTTGTGAAATATTGCATGGCATTTGTGAAACGATGGATTGAAGAATACGACCCAAGAATCGCCAAGTTCAACACTGAAGGTGTTTGCATCGGTCTGCCTGGTGGTACTTGTCCTGATGGAAAACCATATCGTCTGATTGTGGCCACTCATGATGAATCTACATTCTTTGGAAATGATCGACTTAAAGTTGGATGGATTCATCCCTCATTCAAAGCAAAGCCAGAACCCAAAGGCCAGGGGCAATCTATCATGGTCTCTGATTTTTTAACACCTGAATGAGGACGTCTTGTTTATGATTCAGAAGAGGCTCGGCTTTTTTTCCAAGCTGGGAAAAATTGAGAGGGATGGTTTGGCAACAAGGAACTGTTGGTACAGGTTTCACGTGCCATTGACATTTTTGAAGCCAGAGTGGCAAAAAAAATACCAGGAGGTGCAGTTGGTCTATTTCCCTTCGATAATGCTCCTGGTCATCAGAAGCGTGCAGCAGATGCACTCTCTGCGAGAAAGATGCCCAAGGGACCAAGCAAGACATGGGGCCAATCACCCAGAATGCGAGCAGGAACATTGCCTGGAGGATCTTGTCAGGAATTCTATCATCCTGATAATCATCCCCAAATGCCTGGATGGTTCAAGGGTATGGAGCAAATTTTAGAAGAGTGGGGTCTGTTTCATACTGGCTTGTTGGCTCAGTGTCCAGGATTCAAATGTGAAGCAGGAGCGACCAACTGTTGTTGCTGTAGAATTCTCTTCAATCAGCCAGACTTTATCAATCAAAATCTGCACTTCAGGAACTCATCGAAAGTCGTGGTCATATTTGTGACTTCTACCCAAAGTATCACTGTGAACTCAACTTTATTGAAATGTACTGGGGTGCAGCAAAATACATATATCGAAAGAGCCCTAGCACCAGAAATATTGATGAAATGGAAGCAAATGTCAAGAGGTGTCTAGATGAAGTCCCTCAATTGTATATTCTTCAGTTTTCCAATAGGGCAGCCCGATTTATATCAACTTATTATCTTGGATGCACCGGACAGGATTTGGGTTATGTACAAAAGACATACAAATGCCACAGGATGCTACCTTACAATGCAGTAGCAGACAGTAAACAGTCTGTAACTATGTAGTTTTCTGTTCTCTATGAATTACATTTTTTGGCGCGGATTTATTGAATTTTTGTTCTCGACCTCAAGATTTGGACGGTCACGTCACGCTTTGTCACAGCTTATATAAAGGTGCGGGGTTCCCACGCTCTCCACCTTATTCGGCTCTCTCATCGTGGTTTTCGTGAATTATACCTCCGCCTGTGAATTTTTGTTCGCCCGTGCACCCGTAATACACCCGCAACGCCCGTGATTTGACGGGTGCAAACGGGTCCTAACCGTGCCGTGACCGTGCCGTCGAAGCCACTGAAAAATCGCTGATGGAACGGGTGCCGTGGAACCGTGGCCACGGGCGGCAGCCCTGATTTTTATATGGTCTGTGCGCTTTCACATATAGGGTATAGATTCGGGCTTGCTACTCTTTGTCGAATCAACGCCAGTATTGGCCTCTTGCTCGGGATCCCTTGCTTTCCTCTGGATTTCCGGTCGCGCGGCTCCTCCCTTCATTCGGATTCCTTGATCATTACAAAGACGCCTTCTTAAATTCCTTCGTTCTCACGTCTACCTTTTTGTATAGCCCCGACCCTTCACATCGAAGATTGTGTCTGCACGTGTAACTGCACCTTATTACGCCCACTGCGTGTTACGATTGCGCAGTGCAACCGTTTCTCGAACACTCTCATGTACCCCGACTGTCCTCTGTTCTCTACATTTTCCTCCAACATTCAAAATCGACGGTCCTTCAAGTTCTTGCTCTCCCAACAAGCGTCGTCCTCGATCTGGTCTTCGGAGCTCCTTGAGGAGGGCACTGAGCGTCTCTTTCAAAGTTGATGAGAACTGTCTTACAATCCAGGTATTTTCCTCTCTCTGCAAGTCGGTCCTGATTGCTTATCCCATTTACCATAGCTATTCTGTTCACCGACGCGTTGCCAGGCAGCCTCAAAGGACGAAGGCAAGAGCCGCAGTAGTGCCGCAGCTGTTTCGCCCCGGTTACCCAGACACTCGCTTCCATTTGACGCGCCAAAAGCCTGGTTTCCGCGGCGATCTGGACGTCGGAGCTGGTGCCTCATACTATGCACCAGTCACAATCCTGGGTTTCCGTAGTTTTGAAGCGAAGGCACGTCTTCTCATTCTCTATGGAAATCCAAGGCGTGGAAATGAATCTTAACATGCCCAAGACCATGATCATATGATATATGTCCTTACAGGGGCTACCAAGGTGTGAAGGTCCTCTCATCTGGTTCTAAGAATCATTTGATAGGATTCCTGCCGTCCATAAAGCACTGAAGTCCGCAGGTCGATGGTATCATTTGTCCGATCCCTCCTTCTACATCATGGCATTACTTACCGGTGAAGAAAAGCGCCAGGTCGATTTCCTGCTCAGTCCATGGGTACAAAGATCCAACTCGAATCTCGTGTGAGGGCTGACGTCCCCATCTACAGCTCATGGGATCATGTCTTGATCTGCTCCTTCAAGGAGTTCTCTCTAGCCAGGTGCACTTTATTTCTCTTTTGTTCCCCTGCTTTGCTGACACCATGATAGTTCGTCAACTACTTCACGTGGTACAGCGACGACATGCGGAGCCTGAGATTGGTCGTTGCCGTACTCGCTCTTCTGACTGTTTTAAAGTCTATTCAAGTGTTGTGAGTTACTACTTGCTGCGATCCTCTGAGTTACCCAATTCGTCATGTCAAGCGCCATCATTTGGGTCATGTTCATCGCGTCCTTTGGCGATTTTCAAGAGGCCATCTCCCTCAATTTTACCACGTGGTGGCAGTCTGGGAATCCGCTCATGGCATGCAAAATCTCCCTAAGTTTCTCGTCTCTGCTCACACCCTCAAAAGGTTGCCCTGATTGGTCTATACGTCCAGTGCTATTTCTGCTTCCGTCTCTACGTGATCTCGAAGAAGTGGTATGTTGTGGCACCAATAGCGACCGTGTTCCTCTTCGCCTTCCTTTCCATGGCGGTCGCGGTGCTTACATTTCGGTTAATTCGTGCTGGAATGTATTTCTGACACCTTTTTGCAGACATACTACATCAGCACGAAAGACACCACACGCATCAGTGACTGGTGTAAGTTTTTATCTCTCACATTTTATATCTGATTCGATCCCGAATCAGTTGCGGCCCATCTGAGTTCCGTATTCGGTTAGTGGTAGGTACCCATAAAGTGATTATTCTATCTGATGTCCACTGATTTTAGCCGGAGATATTACCCTGTCCATGACTACGGCATATTTCTTGATCAAGTCTAAGAAGCGCGTCCTTCCTCAAACTGTTGGACTGATCAGCGGTCTCGTTCGTCTCACCTTCCAGACTGCCGCCCCCGCTGCCCTTTGGTACACAGATCCTGTTCTGTACCGCCGCGCAACTCAATTAATTTGTTCTCAGCGCGATGTTCAACCTCATGTTTTCCCTCATATTTGCGCAAACTTATCCGGGAGGCGTGGCGTTCATTGCGACGACGTTCAACCTCGCGTTGCCCAAGCTCTACGCGATATCTATGATGTGGACGCTGAATGCGCGCCGCAGCATCCGTGCGATTCATAGCAGCCGCAACGGCATGACAACCAGCAGCAACGAGACTTCTGGGGGGCGTTCCCGCGCACAACGTCGGGCCACCGTAAGCTTCTTTCTTATTCATCTCTCACGCGCGGGAGAAATTTCGCATCCCTTATTGCAGGGTGACATGGAACTTGGCCCGATTCAGGTCCACACCCAGTCGGTGACGAAACAACACATCGATGTGAGCAGTACTTCTCGCCGTTGTCGTTTCTTGATATTAACTAGCACCAGCATCATGATATATTTGACCCTTCGCATGCGCGCGGCAACCTCGAAAAGACCGGCGATGACTCTGGGTGGTACGTCAAATGAAAGCGGATTTCCCACCCGGTCCGGTACGCGTTTCTCGGGCGCATACCTCTGGATGTATCTATTCTGTAGTGTTACCTTCTGTTTCAATCCATTACCGGATCAACGAGACAGCAGAACCGGCTCCAGTGAGCTGTGTCGTATGCAAGGAGGATACGAGGTTGCCCGCCAGGATAGTGGTACGGGGTCGAGCGGTAGCTGCGCCCCGAGTGTCTAGTGGAATTTGTAGCACGATTTAGCACATTCGCTCGCAACTATGAAGGCTGGAGTCGGTCGGGACATTAGCCCCCTTAAAAATCAAGGAAAGCAGTTAAAAACAGAAGGGAAACCATCACAAGTTCACGCTGCCCACCAAAATCTTGAAATGGTTCCCCTGAGTTAGTTCCATCTGTCGTGTGATCCATCCATGCATTCCAAGTAACCTCAGACTTTTGTGGGTCCAATCGTCACGCTGAATCACACGCTCATTTTTAGCTTCGGACCGGGGACTCTCTCAAAGCGGACGGCGATGCCACTGTCACCACACCCCACACTTCTTCTGCTTATCGATAACACCACTTATGCTTCACAACGAGCAGGCGGCCAAATCTCTGGCGTTCTCTCAGATTCGAGCTATGAGGCACATTCACGAGTCTTTTCCGTTCGGAAAGGTGAGCATTCCCATATCCATTTGACAATGTATGACTGTATCTTGCAATACATACCAGGATATCTCAGATAAGGTCCTGAAGCGATTTTCTTACCTTGTTCACTCAACTGTACACGAGAGAGGCGACTTTTCAGGACGCCCTGATCCCCGGTAAGTGACACATATGAGCATGTATGTTACCAACCACCCAATTTTTCTTTGGCACAGGCATATCTATTCCGTCATCGGGGACGGATCTGCCGCCTATACTGAGCTTGAACGCCTTCCTCATATCTCTTGGATCGAAAACAACGAAGTGATTCGATCTCGCTTCGTTCAATTACTTTCTCCTTCCAATAAACGACGGTACGATATGGACGACGCTGAGTCAAGTCCTTTCTTGCTTGTCATCTGTCGTATGCTTAAACTTTACTTGCCCGCAGAATTCGGGAATGGCGACGTCATGTTCTCACCTTTGCGAAAGCCTTTTCCTCTAATTTGAAGCGGAGACGCAGTATTCCCATGGAGGACTTTCAGAAGAAAGCGCAAATATGTATCGACGTGGTTCATGAGATGATAACTGTATGTAAATTCATTTCTCTCGAATCTCCTGCGAATCCAGAAAAGATTTTACGTGATAGCTCTCAAGACGCGATGTTCGAAGAAGATTCTTTGTTCTTGATGGCACTCTGCCAGCGAGCAACATTACTGCCGCACTTATTTACGCACCCTAGTGAAGTAGAGCTGTCGGAAGGCACATCCTTTGATGCGGGTGCATCTGCGACTGTTTCTCGTGGGCTACTCGGGCCGAAAGAGGTGGCGGTCAAAACATTCAGACTCTATTACAGAACGGTCAACAGGATTAAGAAGGTTCTTTTCTTTCTTTATCCCAGGGAAAAACAGACTTTGATTGTCTGCCTAGCGTTTTATTAAAGAAGCCATCATCATGCAGCTCTTCCATCACCCTAATGTCTTGCGCTTCGTCAGCGTCCTGAACGAGCCTAATAAGATTTGTATCGTCACTCCATGGTACCGGAATGGACACATCATGAAGCATATTGCGGGGACTCCGGATGCACCACTCAAAGAACTGGTGGAGACACTCCGATTTCACAAGATCGATCTACCTTCTGATTCTATTCCAGATGGAACAGGTTGCGGATGGCCTCCACTTCATTTCCCAGTACGGGATTGTGCACGGAGATTTAAAGGGAGTGAGTTGTCGTATCGTATCACACCTCCTCGGAGCTGATGTATTCCAGGCAAATATTCTGATTGACGACGAGGAGAAGGCAGTGGTCGCCGATTTTGGACTATCGTTTATTCAAGAGAGTGATCCGGCGGAAGCACCGGAACCCGCGAAGATTGATCCATTTGTGTTGCGCATTCTTCGAGCACAGTGCGCCGAGGCTCTCAGAGCTGGAAGACTATCGCAATCTGATCAGTCAATTTCAACCCTAGCTGCCACGATCCTATCTACGGCTTCAGCTAGTGGAGGTGGGACTTGGCAATGGATGGCCCCAGAGCGTTTGTCCCCAAGCGCATACGGAAATCCGACGGCCCGGGCGACCAAGAAAAGTGATGTGTACGCGTTTGGGATGCTGGTAATTGAGGTTCGTTTCTCTCTCTATCAAATTTTAGATGAAGCGCAATGGTGACGGTCGGACATTTTTTATGAGGTGTTCACTGGAGGCCCTCCGTGGAAGTCGGGATTGTCACAATGCAGTATTCTCCTGAATGTGGTGACAGGTTGTCGACCCCCACGACCGCCAAACGTGTCGGACGAGCTGTGGGAAATCGTGGAGCAATGCTGGGCGCACCAGCCTGTGGAGCGTCCTACCATGTGGGACATATACAATCGGCTTGCGTGCATCCCGTAATAGACTGCCTGGAGCCTCTTTTAAATCAGATTTGGACGATTAATTTCGTGTCGCTTTCTCAATTGGAAACACTATATTCATTGAAACGGATAACAACCTTGCCGCACTCAGAAATAATTGCATTGCTAAGTCGGGGCTGAATGCAGGGAATGGATTATTCTACTGAGGAACCCAGCTTTCAAAAGAAACCCTCTTTTTTGGGAAATCCTTCAAAACGTCTATTCGAAAGCCCCTCCGCCGTCGCCGCAGGATGGCCGGATGAAGCGTCGGAGTTTGAAAGTCGGTCGCCAAAGTTGGCCACACAACACGTCGCGCATACATTTTCACAGAATGGCTAGCTCGACGCGTCCAACCGAAAAGACCCCTGAGGCCTCAACTGTTACCTTCAAGAAGCTCTATACAGACCTCTCTGTCTTTGTGATGCTGGCAGTACAGCTACAAGCTTGGGTGGAATACTGTACCGTTTCGACTGAATGTTCAGGTGACAGATGACGGAGAGTCGTGAACTGAACAATTTCGGCATAGGTGACGGTGACGGCGAGATTTTGAGGCCCAAATAGGCTTCTGCTCCCAAAAAATCCCGGGTTGGCAGGACCTACAAATGTACACTGTGTGGGCAGGAGGGTCACAATCACTCAAAATGTCCTCTCCAGTCGTAGATTAGTGTGTTGAGATTAAAATATCATTGTGCCCTGCCGTTGTGAACAATGACCTGAGCTATTCAACTTACAGTGGATGTCATCACATCACGGTTCCGCTTTTGGCACATCAGCATCTTTACAAGTCGGCTTTTCCGCGGCTTTTTGTCCTTTTCAAAGGCGAAAAAGGCGAAAAGGCCGCAAAGCTGTTGCGCCTTTTTTACGCTGAGTCCGTTTGCTTTTAAAAGGTGGAAAAGGCGGAAAAGGACAAAATAAGCTCAGGTAAAAGCTCTGATATAAGGACTTAAAAAGCTCAAAAAGGACCAAAAAAGATACCAAAACAGCTATATTCACGGTACTAAAAACATGAATAGGTATGATAGTAAGCCCGTTTCACGTCTCCACCGGGTCGCATCCGCGCAGACGGAGTACAGGTGCGCGCGGGGGTTCCGCATTGTACGTGCATGCGCGGCGCTGGCACACGGCACAGTGCTTGAGCTTGCGCGCGATAGGCTGGCACACGGCACAGCGCTTGAGCTTGCGCGCGATAGATGCGCGTGCTCAGAGGCTCAACGGGCGCGATGCGGCACGAGCGACCGCGATATGCGCACTCGCAACGCGTGCTCGCCACTGGGCTCTTGGAGCATTACAATCTAATCACCGGCAAAATCAAAATAGCCGTGCATCAGTGAACAGTAGATACGCACCATGTGGGGAGGGATGCAAATAAGGTCGAGAGGCGGGTGGGCGGGCGCGCACGGGGATCAGTATCAAATAGCTGCGCTGGTGGGCATGACACTTACTAGCGAAACCATGATGCGCAATCCATCAACCTCGCTGCATCTTCGCATGAGAACCGACGGCAACCACCAGAGGCGCAAAGAACCAGAACAGAGACATGCTTGAGAGGATTGAACTCCAGTGGGAAGAGACTAGCATTAGATTGTGCGAAACTTGAATGGCTTGAGCGGGGTACCAGGTATGGCGAGACAAGGAATAGGCTTGAGGCTTGAGGCTTGGCTTGGGGGCTTGAGACTTTAGGGCTTGAGCCTTGGGCCTTCCAGACTTGAAGCTTGAAGACTCGTGCTAGATGGTTACTAGTGGTATCGTAGAAGCAAAGGAACGAAAGGAGGGGAAGGGAGGTGGGGGAAAGAGAGAAAGGATGGGTGACGTGGCCATCAACCAACCAACCATCAATCACGCCACTTGACGTGATGGGCGGAGTTTAAAATGACTTAGCCAAATTTCGCCAACGTCTTCAGCCAAAGTTCCCTATGTCTTGTTTTTTTCGGACCGCAGATGTCTGCTATGAGATTTGCGCGCAAGACACAATCTTTTGGATTTACCATTGCCTCAAATTCTCAAATTCCAGCACGGTTGCAGCGTTTGCCGGGTTTGACCGCCTGGGGCAACACTGAGCAATCTGCACTCAATACTAATTCTCACTGGTTGCAGGGAGGGCTTTTCTTTCAACTCTCAGCTGGTTGGTATGTTTTTCAACTGTCTCGGAAAATAGGAACCGGTAAGGAGCCAAAAAAGGAGAAAGCCACAAAAAGCTCGAAAAAGCACAACAAAAAGGACATGAAAAGGACATGAAAAAGGTGAAAGCTCGAAAAGGTGCGAAAAGCCGCAGGAAAAGGACTTGTAAATTTGCTGATGCAGTAAACAAGTCAAAACTTTGAAGTCGCTATAACATTATGCCCTCATCTTGGGTTGGTCTGAAAACACCTGGAAACACTTAAAGTAACATTAAAGAACCCAGCTTGTGCTTGGTTAGTTGCTCAATAAATATTTGACTTTTTCACCCTCAGAAAAGTGAAACAAACCCTAATGATGGCATCAGATTCCCATATCGGGTAGGGTTAGCGGTCACGTGCATTTCGGAGACGGCCGAGCGCCTGACCAGGGTTCGCTCACAGGGACCCAAGGGCATCTCCGAATGCAAGGGTGAACACATCTAGGACACTTCTAGATGTGTTGAACTTGAGCATGGCCAGGAAACCCACCAGGAGACAATTTATTTTTTTCGGACCTCGAAAAAAGTGAAACACCGTGGGGAAAAATGAGTTTTTGTGCTCAATCGCATTCTTTTGGCCGGTTTCGTGGCTCAGAAAATCAGGAAAAAATTACAAAATTTTCTTTGACTGTGAAAAACACGTGCAGAGAAGTGACTGTACAAGTTCGCAAAATCTGATCAGGATCATCCAGCTAAGGAATTCTAACTACGGTGAGGGGTCTTAGATGTTATAAATATTTGTTTAGCTGCCGAAAATCCTGCCCCCAAGTGCTCGTTGGCATTGCTTGAACGTCGCGAAAAGTTGGCATGGTGGTCATGTGACCATGTGCCGAAGTGCCGAGTTGCCGAGCACTTGCAGCCTTGCACCGAACGCCGGTGAGAGAAACCCTTGGAATTCGGGTTTCCAAATAACACACTTTCTTTGGCAGGGTTTCCATTGAAAGCCGGGTTCCTCAATAGAACAATCTGCAGGGAATTGGCTCTGAAATGTGTTCCAGCGCGAAGGGACAGGCTTTACAGCCAAATGCAGTACCGAAGACGCCCGTTGTTTTTTTTTTTTTTTTTGCGATGTTTTTGATGAATTCCCGATATCTCAGCGAGTTCTTCACCGATTGACCTGAAACCTAGATAGATCTTCGGGAATATTCGATCCGCAATTGGTGATGGAAGCAGATCAGAAATATATATTACAGTTGGTTTCGAAAGTTTGTACGGGTTTTACGAAACGGTGGTGCTCGTTTTTTGCTTACCATCGTTTGTTGCCGCGTCCCACTCCACCAGTCGGAATGGCTCCACTGGCGTAAATCCACAATGTTTTCTTTCATACTATCATACTCTCTACTGCTCCTACTACTATTGAATAAACCTTTTCTCATGGCTAACAACGGCCGCTCAAACCACTACTGCGAGCACACCAGGCAACAGGACGGATGACATCGCAGACATCCTGCAATTCACCCTGTATCTCACAGAGGTAAATGTCCGGGGTTCTTTCGACGAGACCGACTATGAACTGGTGGACCAAAATCAGCCGCGGCACACGGAGTATCATCTAGGATTTACTTACATCAACGTCGGCGGCTCGTAGAACTCGGGGCCGCCCATCACTCGGTAGGTGGGCTGAGGAACGATTCCTTGGTTATCACGCCGATAGCGTGCCAAGATCTTCTCAACAGAGCTGAGACATATTTGAAGGTCCTTGGCGATGTCTTCTTGCTTCCGGTTCCGATTGTGGTACAAATGGATTACTTGTTTCTTCTTCTCAATGGAAATGCGCTTGTTCGAACCCATGGGTGGTGGCAGAGAGACGAGTGCAATAGGACATGGCGTGGAGCGTCGGAAGTGGCGGCTCCACAACCGAAGGCACAGCAGTAAACAAAGGTAAGCAAAAAACGAGCACCACCGTTTCGTAAAACCTGTACAAACTTTCGAAACCAACTGTATTACCTATGTACCATCAAATAGTGCCGCCCGAGCGCAAATGGGCCCTAGCATGCCGTGACAATGTCTAAACCCTCTAGGACTTTTGTCAAAGGGAGTATGTAACAGAGGCATAGAGCAATATTTGTCAAAGAAACCCGTCAATGACTTCTATTTTAGTGTGAGACCTTCTCAGACAGAGGAAATGTTATTTATAACCCATGCTATTTGAAAATGTGGCAATATTTTTCTATGAGTCGATGTGATACACCATAGAGTCCCTTTGACAAAAATCCTAGAGGGTTTAGACATTGTCACGGCATGCTAGGGCTCATTTGCGCTCGGGTGGCACTATTTGATGGTACATAGGTAATAATATATATATTTCTGATCTGCTTCTATCACTAATTGCAGATAAATTATTCATGTGAAGAGGTGCTGATATTTATCGCTTGCAGGCGTCGACTGGGTTCTACAGATGGGCATGGGGCGACTCATGGTATCGGCGAGCTCGGCTTGGAAGGTGTTTGGAGGCCCAGGGGCGAAGGTGTAATTTAGCTTGCTTTGTACACCGGGATAACTCCTGGAAACCGGCGTTCGTTATTCGGACCGTGTCATGTAATCCTACCTACCTACCTACCTACCTGAAAATCTATCTAGGTTTCAGGTCAATCGGTGAAGAACTCGCTGAGATATTGCGAATTCATCAAAAACATCCCAAAAAAAAAAAGAAAATGGGCCGCGCCTTCAGTACTGCATTTGGCTGTAAGAAGGTTCCTCCACAAGTAAGACGAACCGTAAACTCTCAAGTTGAGAAAAATGCTGATTTCTATAGTGATGTTTGCTGTACCAGATGTCAGCTGAGTCGCTCTGAGGCCCTGAGGGGTATGAATTTAGAGACTGTATGGTTTTACTATGCAGAAACTTATAGCTCCGAGAAATATTTACGTTCTGGCAATGTCCATCACTGTACTATTACATTCAATTCAACAGTCACGCATCACACCCCTGTCGGTGTCGAATTTGGTACATGGTCACGAGTCACGGAGGGTCTGTCGAAACCACCTCGTGGTTCGTTCCAACAGGGGTTTGCCAAAAAGGTCAAATTTGCCAATTTTTTTGGTGTTGGTTGTCGAAAAAATTCGGTTTTATCGCGCAAAATTTCGGTGGTTATCGAACTGTTGGATTGGTTGAATGAGTCACGCGTCACACCCTAAGGCTCCAACCCTTTCCATTTGCAAACATTTTCAAACAGTAAAAACCGTTTTTATTTCCGTTTAGTTTGTCAGATATGGGAAACTGTTTATAAACGGTTTTAAAATGGTATAAATGGTTTCAAAATAATCACTCACCTGGGATGAGTGCCAGCATGCCCACTTGTAGTTCTCAAGGTCACAAATGGCTATCTCTGGGATATTCCGAGGATCCTGAGTGAGAATGGATAAGGCCTGAAGGCCTGACAGACGTATAGTTCCTGTCACTGGCTCCTAATCACTATTTGGATGAAACATCACGTGACCAATCGCTTCCGGCAGTCCCGCCGACCTTGGACATTTCTTCTTCTTGTTTTCCGACACCAGTTTTTCGGGTTCGGGTTTATCCAAAATACATAGGAAACATGATAGACATGCATCTGCATCAGTGGGAGGCAAAAAATATGTCAATTCCAACCGGAGAATCTCTTCAGAATGTCCCCGAAATCTACCCCCTGAAAAATACCGTTTGAAAACTGTTTACAGCTAATAACAGTACCGAAGGCGTGGGTGGAAAATTTTCCATTTGGGGCTGTTTTCAAAGAATTAGCGGTATCTCAATGAGTTCTTCTCTGATTTGAATGAAACCCAGCTAGAAATCTCGGGCTAATTCACACGGAATTAGTGATTGAGAGAGAGTTGCGAAAATGTTCCACATTTGGTAGCATAGGTTGATGGCCACATTTTGCAGATCAACTCAATTCTAGGGCATCTACACACATCCCAGTGGCATATATTTTGGTCCAAAGCTGCCTTGACACATCCTGAAGAATGTCATGGACCCAGATTTTGAATATGGACTTGATTATGACAGTATTTCCACATTGTGGCAGATCCTCCATGGTTGTGATCTGTTTCTGAGCAAAATAGACTGAGATCTCAAAATCTGAGTCTATGACATTTTTCAGAATGTGTCAAGGCAGCTTTGGACCAAAATCTATGCCACTGGGAGGTGTGTAGATGCCCTAGAATTGAATTGATCTGTAAAATGCTGCCATCAACCTATGCTACCAAATGTGGAAATTTTTCGCAACTTTCTCTCTATCACTAATTCTGTGTGAATTAGCCCGAGATTTCTAGCTAGGTTTCATTCAAATCAGAGAAGAACTCATTGAGATATCGGTAATTCTTTGAAAACAGCCCCAAATGGAAAATTTTCCACCCGCACCTTCGGTACTGTTATTAGCTGTAAAACGGGTTTAAACCATTTCTATACCGTTTCCATTTGTTTTGTCCGATTTCCCAAACGGAAACGAAATGGTTGGAGCCTTATCACACACCCCGTAGAATTGAACGTAATAGTACAGGACATCATTTAGACTTGTGAACCAGTCGGTTTCGCAGGCTCACAGACAGAGAACACCGACCAGATTAGGATAGAAACCAAACATGCTGCAAACATTTGATTGATTGATGCAGAAGGTGAGCCTGCTTACCGACTGGGTTGGCCCATCACTGATTTGGGTGATGGATTTTCGCGCGCCATTTGAGAGGTGCGGACTTTGTCCCAGGACGTTGAAAACATGAAAAAAAAGTGCTCAAAGTTCCTATATTAAACATGGATAACTTTAAATTTCCTGTCGAATGTAACTAACATGTTTTTTTGGGTATATATGAGCATGTACACTATTTGTCATCCTCGGATTCATCCCCCAACCCCTCGTAGTCGCTATCATCCTCCTCCTGATCAAGATCCCACTCGTCAACGTCCATGTCCAATGCCACATCATCCGCATTGAAGCGAGTCAGTATGGGAGAGGCTACAAATGACTCATCCTCCTCCTGCTCGGGTTCGTTGTTGTCGCTGTCAGGAGTGTCCACAAGGCCAGGGATGTCGTCTTCATTGCCGGGGGTGGGCGCAGCGACCACCATAGTCTGGGGGGCTGATACATCAGCGACCACTAAAGTCCACAGTGCGGTGATACATCAATACCGCTAGTTAGAGCTCTGTTTTAATACATCATCCCAGAGTGTTGCATAGTGCACTACATAACCAGCAAGCCACTGTCATAGGGTGTCGTCGTCGTCGAGCACGATGAGCACAATGGGTACAGATGCGGAATGATTTGTCATGCAATTGCCGCATTTGGCCAACAACGTCGCCGCCCCAGAAATACAATAAAATACAGTAAAAATACAGTAAAAACGGGCCCAATGGCCATAGTAGACTACATGCTATTGATGCAGCTATTCATTCATCCACGTACATTGGTTTAACAGCACACTGAGGTATCTGAGTGATCGGCTCTTCCTCCGAATCATCGTCACTGCTCCCATCGTCGCCCATCGTCTCAGCTGCCCGATGCCCACCGGTCGTGGCTGTCGCCGCCCCTGTAACCTCACCTGTTCGCCCCTTGCAAATCAGTTCCAGGAGGTGGCTCCACTTGGCGGCGAAGTCGGCGCACAAATTCGCATGGAATGCAGCCTGCTGCAACGCGTAGGCATTCTCCCCCTCCCGCTGCGACCCATCTGGAAGCCCCCTCATATCAACCCGCTCCTCCCACCATGCCGACCGCCACGTCAAAAACTGCTGGATGCGCCGCATCTCCTCCTCCAGGAGATCCACCTCCTCAGACCACCACAAGCACCTCGCTCATGCCTTTGCCCATTCAATCCGAAGTGCTGGAACAGGGGACAATCAGATCCAGCGCCTCTATGAAGTGTTCGTGCTCACCTTCGTTCATGACGGGTGGTTCCCCCAACCTCCGTTCCTGCGACTGCGCTATCCAAATCCATGATACCTGCCGGACTATCTTCGCTTTCTTCGCCTTCCGCTTCGAAATGCTCTTCCTCCCATTCTGCCGTTCAGGATCCGAGAACATCGCCCACAGCAGCCCTCTGACGTCGTCCTCGTGCAATGGCTTTAGCACCCGCTCCCACTCCTTCTCCTTCAGCACACGACCAAGAGCTATCAGCACCCACCACGCGGCATGATACTGCTCGGCTGCCCTTTGGATCCGGTCGTTGAGCGCGTCGATTTTGTCCTGGGAGCGCGTATTCGCCTTGACACCCCTCGAATGGTTATCCTTCAGCTTGTATAGGTGGGTGCGCACGAGCAGCTGCTGGCGGACTTCGTGAAGCGCCTCGTGAACTTGACCGACACAGAGACAATATTCGAATTTGCAGACTTCCCGGCTACACGGGACATCCTCCGAGCTGCTCCCCACCTGCCCACTGATCGCAGAAGGAAGCCATAGTGTAATCTCATGGACCTTCACCCCGGGAATTGGCTGCGTTTTGGCAGCGCGTGCGCGCGCCTCATCTTCCAGGTCTCGTACCCTGGTAACGTGAGGAACAAAACCTGTATATCCATCCACGCAAAAATCTTCCATAGAAGCTTGCTGGTGCGTTTGAGCATCGCAGTGCACTGTTTGTCTGTAGGATGCAGACCCACAGCTGCCATGTCGAACCCCAGCGCCCTCCTGGATAGTATGCGTCAGCACAGGATCGTATCACTGCAGATCACTTACTGCTGTTCCTCGAGCTGCAGCCCCATGGCGATCAGCTCCGTAATGTGCATATCCGTTCGCACGTCTCCCACCTCCTCAATTCCGTTACCTCAGGGGCAGCCGCCTCCTCCGCGAGTTCGCGGCGCACCTGCGCCAAGTGCTGGTCCTTCTTCACAGTCTCGAACGGGTTTGGCGCCTCCGGATCCTCCTCCCACTGCTTTGCCATTTCCGTCCACTGTTTCACCGGACTCTCCCCGTCCTTACCTGTCGCCAGCGACTCCTCTGAGTCCCCCAACACCAGCCTCGTCTCTACCATCTGCGGAACTGTGTTCTCTGTCTTCTTCAAGAATACTCGGCCTGCAGAGCATGTTAGAGCTATGCTCGCAATACCATCGGAAACCACTCACCAAAGTCAATGATCTTCTTATGATTCAAGTGATTGAAATGGTCGTCAAGCGTGTCACGTCTGGCACCTGGGCCCATCTCCTTGGTGCTGCTCACCAGAGGGTTTGCGTGTGCCCACCCGCACTCGGGAGCTTCGCCATTGGTCTGGCCAACATCCTGGGTGAGATTGAAGGAGAAATGTAGGTTGCACGCTTCAATGTGAGCGGGTAGATGGAACTTGGGGACGAGGAACATTATGAACTTCTGGCCCCCCACAATGCGGATCCCCTCCCTGTATTGCGCCATTTGATCAAGAGGTGCTCGATCTCTGGATTGTGGACTCTTTCCCACGACACCCACCCCCCCCAAAAACGGTAGTTCCCATCACGGCCATCACTAAGGCCATCAATTCGTCGCTTACGCTTTCACGCGTCACTCGACGCGTCTTGCCTTATTACTCGTGTCTTGCACATGTTTCGTGCCCTAGATTCCTCGTAGCCTCACTCTGCAATCAGTATGGAATCCTACCACTGTATATGTTGCACATAATCTGTCCAATAATGCAATTCCTTCTGCACATAACTCTTTTTCTTCCCTTCTGCCCTGTACGGGCAATGATGAGCCACAGACGGAGACGTGCGACTATAGGGCAGGAACATGTGAAGTGCTCTGTCCCCGGTGCTCTACATACATAAAACATGGCTGTGACTGACGGTCATATTTTTTGCATAGAATACAGGCATGTAGACAGACTAAATTCAGATGAGCAGAGATCAGAGTAGTCGAAGATCATTAGCAAGCCCCAGCAGCAAGACAGGCAAACCGGTGGCACCAGCAAAAGACGAGCTGCCAGCAGCTCTCTGACTAAAAACGGATGCCGCGTGATGCCGGTGATCGATCACTGCGCTCGCGTAGACACGTCAGAGTCCAAGATCCAGAGATCAATCACTTCTTGCATTCGATTCCAAATATTGATGTGCCATTGGCACGTGATGTCATATGACACAAAGTATCGTATTAGGTCAGAGCCCACGATACTCATGAAGAACATGTAATCCATATTTATGTAGCTATCCATGCATCAGTTAGAATCATGCTGTAAACGCAACCGACATACCGCTCTCCGAACTGGAGGTCTCCAACCGCATTCGGCCGCATCATGTTATGCCGCGCGCAGTCGACTGCCCCAATTCCAGACGATGCTGTTCCACGCGCCTCCCTATCTGGCTTATCGACCGCGTCATGTGCGACACAGTGGCTTCTCTGAATTATGCTCTAGTCAGATCCCTGAATATATAAAAATATAGGTAAATGCGCACCTCCTGCGGCTGGTCCCAATTTTGTGTGAGATGCTCCATATATGCCTTGACCTCGCAGAAGAACACCCATCCCGGCCCAAGCCCCGGATCCTTCTCTTCACTGGATACGTCCTTCCGCTTGAGGCGAAAATTCGCATCCATTGCAAGGAACAACGCGTATAGAAATCTAGACGGAAAACGTTAATGAAGGCTATGTCGACGTTTATAAATGGCTTACTTCTTCTCCTCCGGAACATCCTTCCAATCTGGCGGCAGGTTTTTACCTGGGTGCGGACAAGCTGGACACAGCAGGTGGCATTCGCCGCGAGCCCTGTTCGACACACCCAGGGGGTCGTGGCCCCGACTGGCACGCTTGAGCATTTGTAAATGCCGCCATTCCCTCGTCATCCGTAGGAACTCATGGTAGCGATTCTGAAACCTGTATTAGAAACCGTTGATGCCTGAAAAAGTGCATCCCTCACCTTAGCATGCTGCAGGCCGGTGTTGTCTGTTTCTCGGGCCAAGCTGTGGTAGAATTTGTACGCCGATATCTTTGACTCGAACGATAGCAGGTGGAACCGTGACATGACAGTAAAAGTTGCCGCCGTCCGCGGCTGAGTTGTCGTCGAAGGGTAGAGTTGTGCACGCAGAAGCTGCACGGGATGAGTACCTCCCACTCCACAGCCACAGTAGTCTAATGCGACTTCGTGGACTCTGTGGTTATCAACGATAACGAAGTCGTCGCCTGGAGCAGCCTCTGGAACTGGGCATCGGTGGTCTCCGCCGTGCCAGTGTCCGAGCTGAATGCGTAGACCCAGACTTTTATGTGTTCGCCGTTCAAACAAAGATCCCGTCCACTGCTGCAAAACGCGATCCCTTCAGTAAAAAAGGCAGCGAAAAAACGAGGGAAAAAAACATACCTGAATGCGGTGCAAGGGTAGCTGGCCATGTCGTTTGAGGAGACAAGTATGACAGATGAGCTGTCCACCCCCTAGACAGTCCTTGCACCGATATTCGGCCCTCCCACCCACACATTCTGGACAGATGGAATAAGAGCGATGGTCACCGCGACCCTCCCATCTCAACATCTCATCCAGGAACTGTTGACGGTGGTCCTCAAAGTAAACTTTGCTTTACACCCACCGACTCGCGCAGAGCGCGTGCATCTTCATCCTCATTGGAATCTAAGTTCTCTGATGGCACATGTGGCTCAAGAGCGTCGAGATGATCGTACACAGGCGTCACTTCGTCGGGTCGGAGAGGCTGGGATGCCTCGCCTCGAGTAGGCGAAGCAGGAGCATGGAATGTCTTGGATGAATGCCTGAAGACGCCATCAGCACCAATTCGGGTGGTCTCCCGTATGACAGTCATTGTTGCGCACGACGGCTGTGCTGCCCTGGTATGCTCGCTTTCTTCGGGGTCTGGGCCCAAATCGTAGTGGGTTTCACGAGTTTTCCTTTTTGCCATCAGGAACTCTTGGGTGAGAGGAGTAAGGCAGCGGAAACGCCAGAGTTAAAGTAAAGGAGACGCAAGGTTTCGCAGACAACGTAGGTGGCGCGGTCGCCCCCATGGTCACGAGATAACAACATTTGTTCCTGTTTACTCCAAGAGGAGCCACACGAGCGAGCTCGGCATTGTCCGAAACTCGGCCCAACCACATCAGGAAAAAAACTCCTTTCCTAATTTAGGGGTAATTTGGAACCTGGTTCCGAACTTGGGCTAATCCGACCAAATTCTCTGAAACCCACCAGATTGGGGGGATTCCCTGTAATTGGCCAGATTCACAGTTGCACAACTTTTTAAAATATCATTATTTTCTTCTGGTGTACAAATCAATACTGCCCCGAGGATCTGCGCCTTGGGATGCTCCAGCTCGGCAACTTCCGGAGCTCGGCAGCTCAGTAATGTGTGCTTCAAATGACGCATTTGCACTTTCGACTCTTGACAGGTCGAAGTGCAATGTGTCATCGATCGGTACATTGCATAATTTTATTCTCATGTCCTTGTCTCATGCCGGGCTGCACGTCTTCCACAGCAGGTGTTGTTAAGACACTAATTAACACTGATGTATGATCTTAATCATAGAATAAACACAGATTTTGTTGCAAGCCAACTACATAAGTACAATGGTTACGCGGATTAAAATAGTGTAGTGTAGATATGCCGGTCAGTCATCGAATTAACAAAGAAGTATTTACAATCGTCTAGGACAGTACCAGACTTCCATTCGGGTGGTGCAACTGGCCCAAATTTCGGTAGAAGATGCACACTGCGTCGGATGTTTGTCACGGGGATTATACTAGCCAGCTGGTCGCCATCCTCCAAGTGGCGAGTGACTTTATACATGAGGTGGTCAGGCTCTGGTTGAGTAAAGGGAGTGAACCATTCCACGCAGGCCAGGTACTTCGGAGTGCGAATACTGGGTAAAAAAAGAATCTGGATGTCGCTGGGCCTAAGGGAGAATATAACGCGGACCTGCGCAACACGATAACCTACCTCATGGATCAGAGAAATGCCAGAGCAAAGGAACAGAATTCTATGCACCATCTACACCTGTCATCCCTCCAGCACCTTCGTTGACTAGTGCTGTGTCGAAACGGGCTGGAAGTTGTTCGCCGTTTTTGAGTAATTTGGTCGGCTGAACATGAATAGAGTCAACAACGAGGTCTTCGGGTTCACAGGCGGTATATGGGTCTTGAGTGGTGAATTTGATTCGGTGGAAAACAGGTATAGTGTTAAATGATAAAGCAGTAGCCTGGGAACAGGCTTCGATCTGGGGGCGAGACAGTTGGGGATAATTGAGATGGATAACGTAGCGAGCCAAAGCATCTTGGAAAAAAGTCGCGCCATAATCTGTAACAAGATGAGTCAGCCAAACTGATTTGAGAGTCGGATGTTTCGTCATCTTGAGCTTTCGCTCATAAACTATTCCCGGAGGCAAATCGTCCATGACTGGTGGCGAGGGACAGCCATCGAGGCGCCATTGAATATACTTTTCGTGTCGGTATATCTTCTCTTTGCGCTCCAACCACAGAGTCATCTGCGGGAATTCATCCTTGAAATTGGTGGACCGGTATGCATCCTTTGCGAGATCGATATGGAGCCGCTCGGTGTACTCCGTATTATAATTGTTGGTCGTACCGAAGAGCTTGATGTACATGATATAGTGGCCGCAGGAGTGAAGCTTCGGGAGCTTGAAGTCTTCCCGGACGCCAAGGTTCCTTGCCGGTAACACGCGAAAGATTCGAAATCCCACTCATGAAGAGGCATATATTGTGGTTTGGAGGGAGGCGTCGACATCGAGCATCTATCTCGGCTTCACCACAACAGGCCTTCAGCCATGCAATAAGATGCTTGATGATACCTTGATAGAGCTGATGCAGAATATCCGGGCTAATCGCCTGGAAGATGTTGGTGTAGGGAAGACCCTCCCAAAAGGGATGGTAGATGGGTTTAATGCCCGCCTCAGCACAAGCCTGGGCATAAATTGCTGGCCCATCGTCCAGCATGTCAAGCACGGCAAGAATGCTCTCCAGATCACGGAGAGGGAACACAGAGTCCTCGCCCAGCTCATCGTGTGGTACCTCGCATGTGGGGCATTCCCCAGTCTTGACCGCGGTAACAAGAACCTGTTCGGCGTAAATTGGGTGTCCCCGCCGTGTAACCCCATCCCCGCTCGTCAGCGGAATACCGAGCGTGCCAGCGTCCTTGAGCGGAGCCAGGATATGGCCCATGCATGCATGGAAAACATTGCCCAGAATTCGTCACCGTGCGGCTTTATTCTTTACATTTTTCATGTGCGAGGTCGGCAGATATCCGAGCAGGACATAGCCGCGGCGGGAGGGCTTCCGACGAATTTCTTTCGGAATATTTCCGATCGTCATGTAGACAGGATATGCTGTCTTATTCCCGAACACCGTCAGCTGGGTTTTATCGGAGGAGATGATAATGGGGATAATGGTAGCACCCGGATTATCTTTTTCGACCGCCTCCTGGGGTACGATAAGCGGTGATAGCAGGATTAAAAATTAGGATTACTGACCTGCGTACTCCACCACCATTTACCGGTGTGCATGTTATGATACATGCGGATCGTTTTATCCTTGTCGATATAATGCCGCTCGGGAGCCACAAAAAGATATGGCGCGAAGTCCGTATCACCCCACAAGGCACAGACAGATTCCAGTATGTCCCGGGAATAGAGATAAAAAACCTCGCCATTCACGGCCACCTCGGAGCGAGTAAACTTAGGACGACCTGGTAGTTTCTCGTCGATTATTTTGTTTAGTTGAGCTGATGTCCCATACGAGAGATCGAGAGATTCACGAACCTGTAAATATCGATTATAGCGGTCAGAAAAGGATAACAAAGCAACGGTGGAACATACACCCTCAACTTGAAGGAGATCAGTGAATGCGGTAGATCCAGAGCCACGGAGCTTAACCCATTTCGCTATTTCCCAGTCCATCTTTGATTTAAATGGTGCGTAGGGATTCGCACCAGTGGAATCATCGAGAGAAAATTGGTAGTTCTCCTCGGAAGTCTGGGCCTTCGCCGAGGGAATGGGTTTACCAGCGGAACGGCCAGGGTACTTTTCGATGATGGGCTTGTGGTGGAATTGGTCCTCGGCAACTTTGCGCGCCTCACAAGTGGGCATCCAAAATGGCTAGCTTGGGCATATTCTGAGGATCCTGAATGAGAATCGATTAAGGCCTGAAGGCCTGACGGATGTATGGTTCCGGTCACCGGCTCCTAATCCCTATTTGGATGGAATGTCACGTGACTGATCACTTCCAGCAGTTTTCGTCCCGCCGACCTTGGACATTTCTTCTTCTTGTTTTCCGACACCAGTCTTTCTGGCTCGGGTTTATCCAAAATACACAGGAAACATGATAGAAATGCTTCTACATCGGTGGGAAGCAAAAATATGTCAATTCCAACTGGAGAATCTCTTCAGAAACTTACCCCCTGAAAAATACTGTTTGAAAACTGTTTAAAACTGTTTAAAACTGTTTCCATACCATTTCCATTTGTTTTGTCCAGTTTCACAAACGGAAACGAAATGGTTGGAGCCTTAACCTGTACCATCATATTTATATTGTCGTACACGACGGCAAAGAGTCCGGTGGCCGTGATTGCACGTGAAGTTGTGCCGCATGTGTCCGAGAGCGTGGTCAACAGCTCTGGGGCCCTGGCCTTTTTGCATATCTTGATTTTCTTCTTCTCGGCCTTGCTCTTGTCGGTCTTTTTCTTGTGCTTCGGGTGGCGCTTTCGACGATAACAACGACCCCCAATTGGGACGAGGCCTGGCATGTCGCTGTAATCTTCATCATCTGAGGAACCAGACTCAGATTCGCTGTTGTTCAGTGGAGCAGTCTCAGCAGGCTCGGCAACAGTGTCCTGGATTTTAGAGGTGAGTAATACTCTCGAAGAATAATCGAGACTCACATTTGATGCAGCAGCATCTGTCTCTGAGACTGCAGGCTCTGGCGCTGCAGGATTTTGCGAAGAGATGGTCCAGCAGTGCATGAGTGAGAAATGAAGTTGTGAGAGTACATTCTAACTTACCTCCGATGCCGGTGCCGCTTTAACTCCCTTCAAGATCACCATTGTGTAGCCCAACGCAGCCCCAAGAGCTCCAAAGACAGCAAAATGCTGGCGCGGTGTGCCGGTAGTGGCAAGGTAAGCGCTGTGAATAGATTGCGCAAAGTTGTTATATTGACTGAACCCTTTGAGTAACGACAGTGCAGCCGATCCACAGAGCTGGTAACATCGTCAGCGGCGAAAGAAATTTACTGAAACACGTACCAGCTCCTTCCTGCAAAGCCCTGCAGCCGTGTTCTGGCGGCGTTGGCGCTGTGTGGTAGAGAACATGTCAAAGACTCGGAATGCGATGGGGGCCATTCCGCGGAGACCTGCTAGACTGTACCCCAAAACATACTGCTCATTCACAACCTTCTTCGCCTTGCTAAGGATACCCGAGCTGGTGATAGCCTGGGCCTCCACAGATGCGGTAGCCGTGACCAGGCTCGTCACCCACTCATGAACTGTAGCTTTGCACTGTATTTCGACAAAGTCCAGTAGCCAAAAATTCGCTCGACAACTGCTCTGTGCTGAAAGAAGCCTCTCCAATGCCAATCATCTTTCAGCTTGGTAGCAGCCTATAGCAGGATTGAAGATGTAGTCCTGAAACTCAGCTAGAGTGTACCGCACATCACTCATGTTGTCCAACACCTTGTCAAAAAACCGCTCGCGCAACAGCTTCTCCTTTTCCAGTGCGATCTGCGCCAACTTCTCGCGCTCCACCTCAGCTGCGTGTTTGGCCTCTGCTTCGGTTTGCGTGGTTGCCTAATGAATGGTTTCTTGAGCACGCGTCTTAATGCGCAAATAAAGAAATCAAGTACCTTCTGAAGTTCTAATGTCTTGCGTCGCTTGAGCTGGGCTTGTTGTGTCTTGAAAACGCGTTCGGTACGTGGTGTAAAAATAAAATTGTTGCTGGCCCGAGCGCTGGCCTTGACCGGAGACAGCGGCTCCATCGGCAGAACAGATGAACCGTGGACATTCCACCAATATATGCGCTGAGGTTGCGGCTCAGTAGGACTGGTCTCGGGCTCTGATTCTTTGCGCACAGGTTGCAATAAAGTGTGTAGAGCTGGTAGGCAAGGTGTAGGTGAGTCAGGCTCGAGGTCAGAACCAGCTTCTGGCGCTGGATCAGAGGAGGGGGGCAGAATATCGTCGTCCTCAACAGGGTCGGATGAGAGAACAGTGAAGTGATTGCGGAGATGCACCATAGTGGAATGAAGAAACTACCGTTACCTTTTATATTTTTGCTCTCCACTCCAACCATCGTCCCACCTCCTATTGAAATTTAATTGAATCCTGCATAGGTCCCCCCAATCTTTCTCTTGTCCGACATCGGGCTGACAGGCACCATAGAATGCCATCCCAACGCTCCGAGCGACACCATGGAAAAACTCCTAAACCACAGCGCCGGGCATGGCTGACCTCTAAAATCACCCCAGAACAGCTGGAGGCTATCCGTCAGGATCTCAACTTGCCCCCTGAATTGATCAAGATACATTACACCAAGTGGACCACAGGAGCGCAGCAGTTTCAGCTCCAATGTATGGAGGCGCAAAATTGGGCAAGGATGTCCTTGTTCATGTGGCCACTGGGGCTGGAAAAACAGGAATTGCTGCGGGTCCGCACCTCTTGCTGTCAAGCAAGGGCAAGGTGACCTTGGTTGTATCTCCACTCCTGTCTCTTCATGAGGAGCAGGTACGTGTTTCACTTACATCTGTCTTTGCCAAAAAAATTAATTGCACTAGGTTGCGACATTTCAAAATGAATTTGGGCTCAAGACAACTGCCCAACGGTGGGTGCACGAAACCAATCATGCAGGTAAGAGCCAGTTTGGATGTGATATCCATATCCATGGATATGACCAACCTTCCTTTTTAAGTAGCTCCGATATCATGTGATGAATGTGATCATTTGTGACTCCTCACGTCTTTTTTCTTTAGAAACCTCGCCCATCGCACTTGCCTGACCATGGCAGCGCAGGCAGCAAATCCTACTAATGGCCCAGTTGCAGCCAATCCCAAGACCAATCCCAGTCTCCTTGACTCGGGAAACACTGCGTGGACTCGCCCGGATATTAAAAGGATTCTTGATTTTCTTGTCGAGCGCCAGGCAGAGGCTGGGGATGGTGGAAATTTCAAACCGAAGACCTTCCGTGCAGCTGCAGTTGCTGTGAATTTGATCCATACAAAGGGCAGCCCAAAAAGCTACAAATCATGTCAGCAAAAATACACTGGGGTGCATTTGGCATAAGGCTCTTTTTTTCCCCATGTAATAACTTCTGGGGCAGCTTCGGAAAGAATGGCTCATTGTCGACAACATCAAGGACACCTCTGGCTACCCCTGGGACAACAAAAAGGGGGTGAAGGTGACTGCTGCGATGAGAGGAACTTGGACGGAGTTCGCCAAGGTACACAAGGGTGCAGCACGTTTCGAAGGGATGGGCTGGCCGTACTATGACCTCATGGCCCCTCTTATGCCTTCAAATGCAAAGGGCAGCAATGTCTACCAGGCAGGGAACACTCCAGGAACTGGTGGGTCCCTGGGCCCAGACTGGGGCGAGGAGCAGATGGATTGGGACTTTGGTGCGCAGGACAAGGATCCCAACAAGGAGCTGGGGGATAATGACGGCGCTGCTGGAGATGTTGACGTTGACGACAACGATGAGAGTGGTGGTGTACGTCCCCCAGTCTGTTTCTTTTCTTTTTAATACTGTTAACACTCAATAGTCCTCCTCTCTGGTGGCATCCATCAAGACTGGCGGTAAATGTGCCACTCAGCCCACCCCAATCTATTGCAAAAAGCCTCGCCTGTCCGCAGGGGGGCAGGCGCTCACAGACCTTGTGTCTTCAGTGGCAGAGTTCAATGAAATCTTTGCAGGTTTCCATGACATTGTGGCTGTTGCTCCTGCTGCTGCTCCCGTTCCTCTGGATGCAACTCCCACTCCTCCTGCTGCTGCTCCCGCTCCTCTCGATGCAGCTGTGGGACCATCGGCTTCCACCGCTGCCCCAAATCCAGCCTTTCACCCAAGTCCTCAGCGACATCTCAATGCCATCCAGTATGCGAACAACGAGGCAAGGCTTGATTCGGCTCAGTGTGTCACGCTCATCTGGGTTATACGCAACATCATCAAGGCTGACGAGTGCACCAGGCTCATAGACGATGAGGAGATGTGTGCTCATTGGATTATATAGGAGTTGAACGAAGTCAGGATCATAGTATTTCATCCATTGTATTCAGGTCTCGAGCTCAACTTCGATATTTAGTTTGTGCGGTCATAGTAATGAACTAGATTTTCTGAATACTTATTCCTTGGTGCCTTCGCCTCTCTCACGCAGCAACTCCTGGTAGCTTTCCCACATGGCCTGCGCAATATCATCCCGTCTTCCCTCTGACCTCTCCTTTTCTGGATCGGCAGTCGCACCCTCTGCAAGACTCCCAAAGTCATTGTCAGCTCTTGTCCCAGGGTTCGGATCATTGACATCCATCTCGAGAATGTCGTCCCATTCAACCGAGTTGTGCTTCAGGATAAAATTGTGCAAAGCTGCCAAGGCCGGGAGAACACGGGCCTGAATAATCATGTCGTATTCAGGAGGTCAAGTGAGGATGGCCCATCTCCCTTTAACAACGCCGAAGATGTGCTTGAGCATGTCGGAGGTTAAATAATTCCCTGTAATTTGCGGGCCTTGCAAGATATTAAATGTAGGATCAGACGCAGAGAGACCGCATGTACCTAACATTGGCCCATCCCCATTCTGCAAGATGACATCGCACTCCCCTGTACGGAACGAGGGTCACATCGCAGCTGCCAAAACAAGTGTCTGCGAGGTAATATTTGCCATCCGGTACGGTGAGATCGTGGATGTGTGCATCGAGATAATGCTTTCTGATGAAGTCCTCACCTCTTACAGCTAATAACAGTACCGAAGGCGCGGGTGGAAAATTTTCCATTTGGGGCTGTTTTCAAAGAATTACCAATATCTCAATGAGTTCTTCTCTGATTTGAATGAAACCTAGCTAGAAATCTCGGGCTAATTCACACAGAATTAGTGATAGAGAGAAAGTTGCGAAAAATTTCCACATTTGGTAGCATAGGTTGATGGCAGCATTTTGCAGATCAATTCAATTCTAGGGCATCTACACACCTCCCAGTGGCATAGATTTTGGTCCAAAGCTGCCTTGACACATTCTGAAAAATGTCATAGACTCAGATTTTGAGAGCTCAGTCTATTTTGCTCAGAAACAGATCACAACCATGGAGGATCTGCCACAATGTGGAAATACTGTCTTAATCAAGTCCATATTCAAAATCTGGGTCTATTACATTCTTCAGGATGTGTCAAGGCAGCTTTGGACCAAAATATATGCCACTGGGATGTGTGTAGATGCCCTAGAATTGAGTTGATCTGCAAAATGTGGCCATCAACCTATGCTACCAAATGTGGAACATTTTCGCAACTCTCTCTCTATCACTAATTCCGTGTGAATTAGCCCGAGATTTCTAGCTGGGTTTCATTCAAATCAGAGAGGAACTCATTGAGATATCGGTAATTCTTTGAAAACAGCCCCAAGTTAGGACAACTCGTCCTAATGAGCATGGAGTAAATTGCAGCATTGTAGCATTGTGTAACTCGTGCACCTTGACTGTCGACTCAGATGTTTTCACAGCATAGATTTAGATGCATACAGCAAAATAACTATGTCTTTAACGTACAGCATATTGTGCTTGTAAGGAGGAGTGGAGGACTGCCAAAATAACAGTCCCGAGTCATCAGTCAATGGCTGCCGAGGTTGCTGCAGCTGCTGCCACTGATCCGAGCTGTCGCAGCAATTTCTGAGCTTCTTCTCATGCATTAGCAAACCCTGGGTCCACTACGTAGTACTACAAGTAGTACTGTGTAGTGTCTGTAGTGTCTGTAGTGCTTGTAGTGAGGTGTTTTGACTATGTAGCACTACATAGTTGGTCCCAGCAACTACAGTAGCACTACCATAGTGCTCCTGTAGTTCCACTGTAGTTCTCTGTGGTGCTACTGTAGTTCTCCATAGCACTACATAATAGGTCCACCACTATTTAGCACTAGGGTGAGCTCAACGAGCTCAGCCGCTGAGCAAAATGTATATTATGCATATCTTTGCTCAAGAAAAAAAAATGATCATTTTTGAACTATTTTATTACAAAAGCATACTACATGACTCTACTGCAGGTAATGCAAGGGCTGGAGGTGGAGCACACTAGGGTGCGCCTGCAGCCAGCAGGTGGGCGGGGGCGGGGGCGGGGGCGGGTGGTTCTGGAGCGGTGGAGGCAGGGCACGCTCGGGTGCGCCTGCGGCCGGCCGGCAGACTGGGTGGGTGGGGGCAGGGGCGGACTGGGTGGGGGCAGGGGCAGGACGTGTGGCCACATTCGAGTGTGGGTGATGGCGGGGTTGCGGCAGGGCCAGCACACCTGGGTCTGGAGCAGCAGAGGCGGGGCACACTCAGGTGCGCCTGTGGTCGGCGGGCGGGTGGACTGGGTGGGTGGGGGGTGGGTCATGTGGGGGCGGGGCATGTGGCCACTGTTGGCGGGCATGTGGCGGGATTGCAGTGGGGCTGGCGCAGTGGTTCTGGAGCAGTGGAGATGGGGCGCCATCAGGTGCGCCTGCAGCCGGACTGGGTGTGCAGGGCACGGGTGTGTAGCTGCTGTCGGGTGCAGGCATGTGGTCACTGTCAGGCACCAGCGGTGGCGGGATTGAGGCAGGGCCAGTGGGTGTGGGTGTGGAGCAGGGCGGAGGCAGGGCGTCTTCAGGTGTGCCTGTGGCTGGCAGGTTGCAGGTAGCATGTGCTCCACGGTCCCCATTCCCAAGGTAATAACTACACTCCTATTTTTCCATATACATGGCTAATCCGGCCCATGTTATAAAAGGAGGGTTTGAGGTACGGCTACTTGTACCACAAAAGAAGAGCGAAACTGGGGAAGTTGCCCTGACCAGAGAGGCTTACTCATCAGGTGCAAAGGACAGCTGGAAAATCCATGCTCCAGGGGCCCAAGTAGAAAAATGCAGATCAATGGTCAAGGTAAAGGATGCACCCACAAGGGCACCAGGGAGTACACTGTGTGTACAGACAGCACACGCTGAATGACAGAAGACAATCAATCTTTGCAGAAGTAGGATACCAACCAAGGTCACCTTACACAAGGATAGTCCACCACCAAAGGGTGAGAACAGAAAGTATTTCAAGACGAGGTCAGGATGTATCGAATGTGGAATCAGAGTATGCAACATGGTGTTTCATAATTAAAAATCTGAGCCCCAACTTCGACCCCAACTTGGTGCCCCAACTTGAACTGGCCGGTTTGCTCCATCCCCCATCCTTCCCGGTTGCAAAATGTGACCAAGTTGTGACCCAAGTTGGGGCCAAGTTGGGATCAAAATTGGTGTCGAAGTTGAGGTCAAAAATCTAATTATGAAACACCCTAATGTTGTGCGCCACATCTTGTACTTTGGTTTCAGGCAGAGGGCAATGGAATTATGGATCACCGAAGGGGTAGAAACCCCTCCCAATGATATCATGTTTCTGACATGGAGGTATCGAGTGTGCAGTTCCACAACGAGTCCAAATGTTTGCACTACCAGGCCAAAAAGTACGAGCCCAGCCGTGAATATTGTTACCCCCTTTACGTGCTCCACGTTGAATATGGTGGGGACAGAATTGGGTGTTGTCGAGCCAGGGGCTTTGGTGCCAGAACCGGCGGACGTGGCGGAGCCAGAGCCAGAGCCAGCGGACATCGTGGAGCCGGAGCAAGAACCAGACGGTGTTGCGGAGGTCATCGAAGCCGAAGCAGACACTGAGCCCAACACTGTATGTACATCATTAATTTTAGAACGTAAGATGTATATGACAAGCAGCACGCACCTGTAGCGCTATTGCACTGGTCGGTGAGCGGGTCCGTGCATGTGCCCGTCCCTGTGGTGCAGATGCTGCAGGTCGCGCTCACGCACTGGGTGACATTCGACATATAGGAGGATGAGGCACAGAAGCAGGCGACATCGGGGTCGTCGGAGTTGCTGTGATCGGCAGAGGGCAGGAGTCCAAGCGGGGGGTGTATGTGTCAAATTATGAATTAACGGGGGGATTGGCAGTCAGCAGGAAATGCAGGCGCTGGGTGATAGAAAGTACACACGAGTTGCAGTTGGCGGTGGCAGGGAGTCCAGCGAAAATGCAATTCACCAGACAATCCTGCTGGCCTTCGGTGAGGCCAGGTATGGAACGGCAACGGCATTCAAGGAGGCAAGGCATAGAGCCGCCGTGATTGGGAAAACACTGGCGAGCATGGCATAAAGGAGAGAGCAGACGGGTAGCGAGCGTGGGGCAGAGATGGAAGTAGGAAGTAAGAGCTGAGAGTGCTCTCCTGGGCTGATCGGCCTTTATTTTATCGTACAGCACCGAGCTGTTCATCAATGAGTGATATACCCATGTCAATAGAAGATCCCCTCACGCTCGGCCATGACGAAATTGTGCACTGTCAGACATTGATCATGCACCCGAGCCCATCCACACGCTGCATCGAGGTCCTGAATAAACTACTGATCAATCTCAAAAGGCCATGTTTTCCTTCCAAACCCAAGTGTGAAGTTTTATTTATTTTTCCGGCCTGACGGCTGAACCTACTGGCCCTTAGTCGCCGGTTTGAATGCCGGTGCCCCCTTGGATTTATGGATCAGGAATCAGGATGTTACCTGACTGAGCTCGTAAGAAATCTACAATCAGGCCGTTCAAGTCCTTACTCTGAGATAATTTAAAGTGACTAACAATAGCCACAATTAATATTATAAGGCTCCCAGTATGCATGTATTGCATGTCCTGTACATGATTCTCCAGATCATGAATGATTTACGCCCGTACTGTGATTGGTGGTCACAGTCTACAGAAGCCCGGAAATCAAATAAAACGTTCGCGGTTGACTCTACCTCGCCTGCGGGCTTGAAGATCAAGAGAATTACTCAGTTGAAATACCTACATAAGTGTCAATGAGTGTCCGAGTGGTCGAACTACTAGGCAGATGCTACATCCTCATCCTGATCTAATCTCAAATCGGCCCCTGCTTATCTGGCAGTCACATCGGAACTTGCACTCGGCGACACAGAAGTGGAGCCGCCGACATCAGAGCCGGACTGCGGCGCGCTGCTTGTGGGGGTCGCACTGGCGACGACAGTGGTGCCAGTCGCCGTCGCACTCGCAGTGGGAGTGGGCAAGAACACAAGGCAAGTTGTGAACACGGCGAGGTCGTCTCCAGAATCGGTGTACTAGATGCGGGATTGGCAAACGTGAGACGTTCTACAGTCGTGGGTTGAAACTCACGGTGGAAGTTGCTCCGGCGTCCGGGGTCCCAGTGGAGACGGGATTGCTGAGGGGGTCGCTGAAGCCGATGGAGGACAAGGTGGAGCTCTGGAAGGAGTCAATTATTTTTAGATAACGGGATGCATATCAACGCTCACCAGGATATCAGCCGACGCTGTAATTGAGTGGTGATGACCCTGAATTGATGATCGTTAACATTGAAGGAGTCTTAGGTTGACTTGTTCGCACGCTCGTAGTGGTTGAGGGCTCCGCGGTGGGGGCAGCAAACGTAAGCGTAAGACAGGTAGTGTATATCCCCGTCACGACGTAGCCACCGGCGGGAATGATTGGCCCCCCGGGGTTGAACGTCGAGGAGGGGGAAGCCCCGCTATCGGTTGGAGTGCTCGAAAAATTGAAGGGGGTCGAAGTGGTCGAAGCGGATACAGCGAGTGATGAATCCTGGGACGAGCGTGAGTATGGAATATGATACAAGTGTTGCACTACTCACTGAGAAGGCGGCCGCTTTGACGAGAGACAGGGCCATGAGGTGGACCACAGCAAGGGTATTGTGTACAGACTTCATGTTGAGTGTAGAAGGAAAAAGGAGTAGAGTAGAACGAGGATAGAATAGCGTACGGTTCCAGGGAAAACCGGACACCCTTTATACTGTTAACGAAGACTGTGCCACATCTCCGAGAGCGTTGAAAGTGACACCTGGGTCGCGACGGAGACGTCAGCAAATTCAGCATCTGCTGCGGATGGGGTGTCAACGTCAGCCATTATTGATTTACACCGAGTAATTACTCATGCACTTTAACTTGAACAGACCTCAACCATACTCCATGGGTGTCCCGTTTCCACATGATACACATCACCCTATTGCATTCTGTTTCCAGACATAATTGCGGTACGCCGCGCATTCAGTGTCGGATTGTCAGATGTGTACCCAATACCGGGCGATGACTCACCATGCTTACCAAATGTTTCCGCGCTTTTGGAGCAGTGAAACATCGGCCGTTGTTTTAAATCTTGCTGCGGAGTGTTAATGTCCCCGAGATCCACGGGTTGAAAAGAAATTAGAACAGGCCGGAAATGAGAATTGATTTATGTAATGGCCAAAAATATTGCAATGCGGACGTCAAATAATACGGAGAATCGATGTATGTTCACGGATCACCGATCCTCGTTGATCTAAGAGTCATTCATGGGCGATCAATATCAATTCTGAGAGCATAGTGATACATGAGAACTTGACCGTGATATGAATGGCGGCATTCACCGATTGAGCGTGTAGAAGCGATAAGTATCCAAGCGTTAACCAATATAAATGGACGCAAAATCTTCGTCGATACATACATGATTATCGCTTTGAGTGCGATAAATCGCGGGACTGTATACGGACTCTGAGGAGAATCAACGAGACCGTCCTCGGCTTCTCCTCAATCTGAGGCATGTGGAGATGGCGCTGAATTAATGAGAGTGCTCCACTCGGGGTTCCTGTACTGGGTTCCAGGGGTGGCCATCCACACACTTGGAACCGGAAGGGAGGCGACTGGCTAGGTATGCGAACGCATACTAGGTACTTACGGTCATTCTAACGGTTATCAAGGTTAGAGAGGCCAATGTTTCAGACAACACCAGCGCAGGACTTCCAGGCCACAAGGCAGCTACGGAATACATTTATGTGTGAGTAGTGGCGTTGTGTTACCCAAAATGACTGACCGGCGCGCTCGATGATGATCTACCAAAAAATGAAATTGGTATATCACCGGGAAGCTGCGGGGAAATTGAACAAAAGTGAGAATTGGGGAAGGGACTTGTGAGACCAATGTGAGACATGATCAACTCATGAATATTGTTGCGATATAAGACCCTGTTGAAAAATCGTCCCCTTTCATGTGGAACCAGACGGGATATAATCCACTCTACACGCAGGATCTGACGGCAATAGCTGCTGATCGTTATGTGAATAGATAAACGATGCACGAACACAATAGTCCTTAGCCGTGAAATATGGAGATTGACGCGCCGTAGGATGTGTGTCGGTGAAATTGAAGACAACTACAGCAATTTTCAGAAGCGTTGGTCTCCTAGGTGGGGTATGTCCGTGTACATCTGAGAGGGGAGACATAGACAGAGAGGAAAGATTGGTGCGGGTTCCCCTAGCAATCCGAAGAATTGGCGCCGGACGCGATGATAAATGTCGTGACGCTTTACATTGTAACAAGATTTGAGCCACTTGTTTCTGAAAGCAGCACGCGAACTGCTCAATCGTAAGACCCGGCCTTGCATTTTATTCAACGAGTGCGATCCTGAGATCCGCGTGGAGGTTCGGGGAAATGGGATATCAGGAGGGAATGTTGAGAGCACGATTTGAGACTAAACTGACCGACGAAGGACCTGAGGCAATGAGGCTCGCGGTGAACCGTGAACACAAGGTGGCCGTGAAGAGGTTTGGAAGTGGAGGGCAGCCAAGGAGCCGGGCCGTCTTCGGATCAAAATTTGATCGCTCACACCGCCACTTCTGTCACCATTGATCTCACCGCTGAGCAGTCTTGGAAGATAACCCAAACTGGTCTCCCGGGTCTTTTCTTGGCGTTTTGAGCCGTTTTGACGTGTTTTTGTCGGACTTTTGAATACCTATACGAATTATACTCCGAATCACTTCTTCTTGGTGAAGACACCCATAATTGCTTACTTTCACGTCTTTCTGTATGTTCAGATTTTTAATTCCCATCCTCGATGTTGCTCAGGCGCGAATTTACGGTCAAGATCACGACATGCCTTCTGGGTCTTGATCGATCCCCCAAGTCGGTGGGAAATCAAAATCACATGTCAACACCGTTGAATTTCTAATGGAAAATGTATGGCCCACGAACGGGCAGTACGAGCCCACTGATTACGTAGTTGAAATCCAGTGATTTGCATATTTGAAGGCATCCTAAGATTTTCATTTCATCAAGTGGAAAATCGTTGGTATTTCAAATCCTATCAAATTGCCATGACGTCTAAGCGCGATCATGTGACCTACGCGCCTAAAGAGGCGCCCAATTACCTAAGCTTCTCCTTTCTTTCTTCCATCCCTCTTCCATCCCCACCTACGCAAAATATGTCCCAGTTCGGCTCACCTCAATCGTCGCCAAAGTCCAGCAACTCTGATTTACCTCATCTCGATCCCGCTGATGCCACCATCGCCGATCATCTGAAGGTCTTCAAGGTCCTCACACCTAAAACGGCAATCTTTCCGCCGTGTTAAAGGAGAGGTATAAAGATAGCCTTAACACTTCCCTTTTTGCAAGGTTGAAAGGGAGACTTTCAACCTGGTTGAAAGTGTTGCGGAATGTGAGCAGGAATTTTGCCATTGGTGCGCCGTTTTCCGGGAAATTGGGGCACCAATGGCAAAATTCCCTCTCACATTACTTCGGGCGGAAAGTGCAGTTGAATGTCTCTCTTTCAGCCAGGTCAAATGAAATACATAAAAGCTGTCTTTATACCTGGCTCATAGCCGGTGCCTGTGGTTGCCTTAGTCCGTATATAGACTAAGGATTGATCCGATCCGGCCCGTGGCCCGGCGCGATGACACCCGAGCACACGTGTCTTGTCATGTGCTTTTTGCGCGGCATTTAGCTACTTTCTCATTTCTGCACCAAATCCTTGGGTGTAACTTCAAAACTTGCATTAAATGCATCTTTATATATGATTATCCTGCCATATTTCTCCAATCTCTTCTGAACTGCCATGGAATGGTATAAAAGCACAAAGAATTGGGTTCAGCTCACTTTTTTCATGGAATTTTAAAAAACTGGCCGGATAATCACGTTCTTCATCGCATTTGAGAGTGATTTGCCAACTCACACTTTCTCTAAATGTCCATGGCAAAAAAGTAATAGGCTTTGTGAGCCCAAAATCAACCAATCCCATTAACAAACTTGGTTGGGGATACATTCCGGCGCAAAGATTGCCTTGATCTCCGATAGCATAATGCTTCAGCCTATTGAAGTGCAAAAAACAAAGCTTAAACCTGGATTCCCTGCTGTGAACACTTATTTCACCTCGGGAGCCACAAACCCTATTTCTTGTTCAAATCTGAAGCAATCCTTTCGGTTCCTCGACGAAAATCAAAGATAGATAGTCCGGTTAGATGATTATCCAGCCACTTTTTTTATTCTGCTCCGAACGCTGATGAAACATGGTGAACTTCGGTTGAAAACAATGTCAGATTAAATAATTTCGAAAAAACAAAAAATGTGCTCGAATAAATGGACTCTGGGTCATATTACAATCCAACTTGTCTCTTCAGTTTGAGCAATAGATGTTGTGGGAAGAGGGAATAGAGTGTGGAAGGTTGGAACCGAGCCCGCCTGCCAACCAAACACGGACAAAGCTTCCGCATCAATCACGGGACGTCCCAGTGTCAGAACGTATTTTTATCTTGAATTTGATTCGCTGACCCTAGTCTATAGGGGGAGATGGCTCCGGATAGACTAGGGATCTGCCAATCAATCGGCAGGCTTGGGATTCAAGGTCGGCGCGTTTGCCGTTCAGCGCTCCGCTGTTTTTGAGCTCAAAATTACGCCGCGGAGGGGTGCAGATAGGGTATTGGAGTCTCTCTCTTTTTCCCTCTTTTTCTCTCTCTTTTCTCAACTTGAATAATGCCCACTATCTTTAGTAGTGGGTATTGGGGCGCTGAAATGAAAAGTTTTCATTCCATCAAATGGCCTCATTGGGACTGATCTTTCCCACAGTCTTTGTGAGGAAGTTTTGTCCCGCGATCTATTCGGATCTATTTCACGCCGAAACATTCCGGTATGTCGCAAGATGATGACGGAATCGTCCGCGGCGAAATTCCCACGGTATAATCCGCTGGAGGGATATTCGTTCACGAGAATATGAGTTTGATTCCTGCAGTGAATTCCATATAGCATATGTCATGCAGCAAATTCTGTCCAGCAAGATACCTCCACGTCTTTTACTGGACAGATTTCCTTTGTATCTACTTAGGAGTGATTTTGTTGGATCAACTTTCCTGCAGTCGCTTCCGTGCACGAGTTTCTCCATTTCTCGCTGGAATCATTCTGCTGTATGAGTTTTCTATTTCTTCCTGAAGTGATTTCGCTCTAGCAATCTCTTTGTTTCTCCTGCAGTCATTTCACTGCACAGTTTCAGCTATCTCTCTGTGATTTCACTGGATGCACATCCACCATTTAAACCTGCAGAAAAATCTCTCCAGTGATTTCCCTCCAAGGTCTCTTTGCAGTTTAGCGCTGTGTAAGCAACTTTGTGTTAAATAACGTGACTTTTCTAACACTGTTATTAACATGTAAATTACATTTCTCACATCCGAGGGTCCCGGAGGCATGTAATTAATATGTGAGAAACCCTGCAAGGGTGAGCCCTGGCCACCCACTGCAGCAGTAAATAAAATGGTGCCAAGCCGACTTGCAAGAACCTTGAATTTGGGTGTTTTGCATCTTGCGCTGATATCGCCGAAACGCCGTGATGCCGATGTGACTCTGGCTTTGAAATTTTTCGCTCCCATTCTCGATTGAGTCTATGGACAAGGAAGAGGAGAACATTTCTCTGTCAACGGTGGACAAGTACACTCTCGAAGAGCTCTTATTCAACCACCCCGACCCTTACGACCTTGCCGAGTCAGATCGTCTTGATTTTGGGCCGGCGGTCACCCGTTCTAGTATGGTCTTCGCAATCACGGAGTACATCAAGTTGGACAGCACATTGGCTGAGTTGATGCAGCCAGTGAAGGATTCTCGGGCCACAAAGGTGTCGGTGGCCATGGTGGACGACACCCCAGCGGGTCGTCCGGAGGACTGGGATTTTAACGACTTTCTCTTGTAGTTTCTAACATATCTAATGTGTTATTTTCGATTTTTACATGTAAATTACATGTTAGAAAAATTCCGCGCTTTGCGCAGTGACATCATGTTAGAAACCCTGTAGTTTACATGGCATTGTCACAGCTATTTTGAAAACGTTAGACAATTCTCGTTTTCATGCAAAGTTCGGGCCGCCGGGGCCATACCACAACAAATGCCAAATTTAGACGTCTTACATCACAACACCTACACAACCTCCACAAAATAACCTTCATGATGAACATTCTTAGTGAGGATATGGGGTCTTCCGGCTCGAGAGGTATCCAAACATGTTTCCCTGTGCTGCACCGTGTTTCGATGGTCCGGTAGACCATTTGCAAGCTTATGTGTGTTGCATTGCCAAGCAATTTCACGAGGGCTCATATAATTGGCCATAGACGTTATGAGCTGCTTCTGCTGGACGGGTATGTGGCAATGGTTGCCTCGAGCCATGATAAGTAAGTACTGTAGAGGAGAGTCGGAGAGACAGTGCAGGCATAGACTGCGCCAGAGCTTCCCAAAATGATAGTGCGTGGAGCCGGCTCCTCCCGGCCTGAACTTTGTTTGAAAATGAGAATTGTCTAACGTTTTCAAAATAGCTGTAAATAACAAGAGGGGGGTTTTCATTCTCAGATTACTCACAAGTTCGATTTTGATTCTTACACAGTGCTATTGCAGTTATTTGCTCCAAGCATTTCTCACGATGTCAATGTAGCTATTTCGATATGATTGCCGCAACACACTTCTTCTTTCTTCTTCCAGCGAAATGTCAGTCAGTTGATTCACAAACAGAAACTTTAGTTTCTGATTGTGCTCTGAGTACCGAAAATGTCACAATTTGGCTTATATACTGATGCACTTTGTCATTTCTGTTTACCCTTACCCTCTTGCCACGCGCTCATTGATGAACAATGACGTAGCCCAATGCGAGCTGGCCGACGCGCAAGCGGCGGCCGAGCGAGCGTTGGGCCTCCTGGAGGGTGACATTTTACTTATTCTCTCACCAGATTTACTGCCTATTCTGTTTGTGCCCCGCCGCTTGCCGGCCACTCACCTTCATAAATTTGAATTATTTCTGGTATTTTATATGGCCCATTGGTTGCAGGGCAAGGATGCACGTTATTTTGGTCACATGCATAAGTGGTTGCTTAGTCATGTCAACAGTGGCTGTGTATCGACAGCTGTCACTCACTTATCATTTCTTTATAACTTTCAGAGGTGAGTGTTTCTCAATCATTTCTTGGTGGAATTCCTTGCACTAACCTTTCAACAGGAACCTTAGGACCTCCCCATGAGGCTTGCAAACGAATTTTGCGAACGGCACCCAAAACACGCTCACTGCACCGCCGCCAAATTTAGTGGTTTGGCCAAATATGGCCCGGACAAAAGTGAGTGTTTCTCACTCATTTCTCAGTGGAATCCCTTGAACTGACCTTTCAACAGGAACCTTTGGACTTCCCCATGTGACCTACAAACAAATTTCGCGAATGTCGTGCGAAACGCGCCCGCGGCATTGCCACCAAATCGGTGACTTGGCCACATTGGGCCATTGTCAAAAGTTAGTACATCTCACTTATTTCTTGGCCAAATCTTTTGAAATATCCTATCAACAGCAACCTTAGGACCTCCCCATGAGGCCTACAAACGAATCACGCGAATGGAGCCCGAAACGCGCTCGCTGCGTCGCTGATAAATTTGATGGTTTGGCCTTTCACTAGGTGAGCTTATTTTCACTTATTTCTTATTCAATTTTGCTGAACTCGTCACCAACAGACCTCTAAAACCCCTTCAAGGCCCCCCTTGGGCCCGATTCACTCCGCCCATCCCGAAGGCGTGCATCAAGGTGGGCGCAGATTACCGTAGCACGCATCTCTGCTGCGTTCTCCTCGATTTTCTTACCTTTTTTTTTTACAGTCTGATCCTCCCACAGTGCTACATCCACCTCTCCCCCACACTCTCATTTGGTGCTTGTCACCACACCGTTGCCCACTCGTTTGTGTGCGGCTACATGCATGGCTAGAGTCCGTGCTCCTGCCGACGGAGAAGGACAATGTGGGGGATACGGGCGCCGGTACGCATCTCCGCTTCCATTCTCCTAAATTTTTCTTACCTTTTTTTATAGTGCGGGTGTGGAGTCGAGCGGGCACGGTGGAACGCGGAGCGCACACGGCGGGACTTTGCCAGAGGTGCGCACAGTGTTCTTGCTGATTATAGCTCTGCTAACTAGCCTTAGACTTCATCTTGCAAGACCGGTGCACACAAGGCAATCGCACGGTGGAATGAGTTGTCAGACTGCAGTGCATGCCCGCTCAGATTACGCATGCGAGGGGCTTTGATATCCCGGTAAGTCCTCTCCGTGCTTTGATTATGTATCCCTGGCTGACACGGTCTGATGTGTAGCGGTGAATACACTTGACGATGCCTCGCCGACATTTGCCCGCTTGCAGCCGTTCACGTCCCGTGGGCGTGAATCCGTGTTGCACATTGCGTGTGCAGCTACACCGGCCGCGTTCAACGACAGCAGAGGAGGATGTGGGACGGGACGGAGATGAGTACGGGAATGGGAATGGAGGTTGGGCAACGCAGGTATGCATGCATATGTGCCTGTGCACTTTGCTAGATTTTTCTTGCCTTCTATGTACAGCGTGCCCCCACCCGCAACTCCGCCTCCAACTCCTCCACATTGATGGACCCGGCCATGCCACAGATCACCTCCCGCGTCAATTGCAGCACGACACACGCGGACTCGGGATGCGGAACACATGAGCTACCACGCATCGCCGACCTGCGGCCCGGTGCAGCCCCTCTGAACTTCCCTTCTCCACTGCGCACCACAAGCCCTGCCTCTCCACCCAACTCCGCACCACCAACTCAGATGCTATGCACCCCTATCTGCAGGTACTTGCAGGTGTTCACCAGAGGCACCTTGTGTGAGACGGGGTCGCCAAGGGCCGGGCTTGAGCATGGGCAGGGGGAACTGGCACGGCCGCGCTCGACTCGAGGGATGCGGGCGAGTAAGTCAGCAGCAGGTGTGAACACTCTATCTGCGCCTACAAGGCCGTGTCTGCATTCACCCGCAGACAGCAACCCAACGCACGTCTCCGTGTTCACCCACAGACACCTGTCTCCACGTTCACCTGCTGCATGCCCGGGTGTTCCCTCAACGTGGGTGTGGTGCGCGGTCGAAATTCACTACAGTCTGTAAAATAGCAAAGTCAGTGAATTAAGTCGAAGATCTTCACAGAGGATGCAGCTCACAGTAATGACTTGAATATCTGAGGCCCACATTGATTTATATATTTATATTAGTAAGGGATGTGTGAGGGGGCCATGGACATGAATGATAGTGGGCTCTGCCGCGCAGCGGGCCTACTAGTACTTATTTGAATTATGGCCGTACCCACAGACATGGGACATCTCGCTTTTGACACGACGGAAAGATTGCCGTTTTAGGTGTGCCTACGGCAGTCAGTGAAAGTGCAGGTTCCTTACACGGGTGGGGTGCATCCCGTCAAGGCCGAGGACCTCGTCCTATATTATGATGTCGACGGTGACAAGTCTCCTCGGTGCGTTCTTTTGCTCACACGGCTATCGGCAAACGTTCAATTAATTTCCCTTGTCTCGCATATAATTTCCCACTGTATTCTCAGTCGCATCGATTTGGGAAAGGCAACAGCAGAGGGTCTGGAGGAACTCACTGCCGCCTGTCAGCAAGACCCCTTGGGCGTGGACCAGGCTGACGTCCTGGGCGAGACTTTCGCAAGGCGGGAAAGATGGATCTCAGCAAATTTGCCGCGCGTCTGGACATGGTTGCGTATGGCCTGGTCGACGCAATCACCCCCAATATCGTGCAAGGCCAAAATGCAGATGGAGACAAGGTTCTCAGAGCGGAGTTGTACAGACTAAACGTCTACGGTCAGTGCTAGAATGCGTTCCCCTACGCTGTATTGCTGATTCTCATCATCTAGGTCCTGGCTCGTTCTTCAAGGCGCACAAGGATGCCCTGCGCGGGGAAACTATGATTGGCTCCTTAGTGGTCATATTCCTCACCGTTCACGCTGGTGGCGTGCTCACCCTCGAACACGGTGGCACGACCTGGACCTTCGACTCCGCCGCACAGTTGGGCCGCCCCAGCGCTCGCGTACGCCGCGTTCTACGGCGACGTAACGCACGCCGTCCAGCCCGTGCGCACGGGGCACCGTGTCACCCTCACATACAACCTCTTCCTCTCGGAGCGCGCGCGCGGACCCTGTCCACCGCGTCGTCCCCACGCCTGAACGCGCGTTCGAGGACACCCTGCGGACGCTGCTGGCGGACCCTCCCGCCGGCGGGTTCCTCGCGTACGGGCTCGCGCACCCGATGCGCACCCCCCCTCCCCCCGCACGTCAATTGGGTCAACGGGGAGCGCATAATGCCTGCCAGCCAGCTGAGCCCCGTGCTCCGGTTGCTGAAAGGCAGCGACGCGCGCATCCGCACGATCTCGGAGCACGTGGGGCTCGTGACGCATGTGAAGTTGCTGTACAACAGCGGGTACTACGGCTGGATCACCGGCCACGATGTCCTCGCGGACGACGTGTTAGATATGTGGGGTGTCAACGAGAGCTTTGATGTGAGCGACAGAGCTTTGATTTGATCGAGGGAATGGGCGTGATTCTGCAGCGTGGGGAGGAGCGGCTGAAGCAGTTGAGGGAGAACGCGATGAAGATGGGATATTACGAGCATGAAGGCGCCAACAACGAGGCGAAGGAACAAGAAAGGAAGGCCAGCGCAGCGGTGCCGGTGCATTGGATGACGAAGATCACAGAGCTCAATCGCGTGGGGGGGGGTCGGAGTACATCGCCGACGACGGGTTGATTCAGCATGTGCGGCATTATTCGTGCGTGTTCCCGCGTTCGGGGAAGGGGTACATGCTCCGGGCATCCAGGTGTAGACATTTTTGTCGTGATTCACATTTGCTCATTTATCCTTCCCTTGCTACATCTACGAGATCTGATTTCAGGCGAATATTCGAATCCCATTGGTCATGGACCATCCCCTGTTATCGCGAGGGTTACCTGTTGTCAAACCCCGGAGTCAGTAGATGGAATAAGAATGCATTCAAGTTGAACCCCAAAATGAAAGGTATGACTGGCTAGCAAGGCAGTGAGAAACATCTAGCGACATGGGCGATCTCATTCCCTCCACCAACTCCGGAGTCCTAGTTTCAGACGCTCATCAAGGTGAGTTTCGCAAGCGTCACATCCAACGATAGAGCCATCGCATCAAGGGAGTCATAATGTACCGCCGGCCAGTGGTTGGGCTTTCTTGACACCAGAGTACATGGTGGATGGCTCCTTTGGCGTTCCAAATCTAGATTGATTCCGGGACAGCAGCACAAAAATAAAATAAGAGAAATATCGTCCAAACCCGAATCCTCACTCTTCCAAATCTAATTCTGTATCCACATCCATACCGACATGCCCCGCTGACAAACTGTTCAGCGCGTCCTCTTGTGCGTCCAGCCTGCGCACCGACAGCCAGAACATACACCCGCCGGCACCCGCGAGCCCCGCCATCGCGGCGTAGTTCCACACCAGCATGGGGTCGACTGACAGCCCTAGACGACGCCAGAAAGAATTCGGCCAAGCGGTGGAAGACGAATCCAGTAAAAACGCACAGAGGAAGCCCTCCCCGAGCACGGCGCTGATTGCGGAGGTGAACATGAAGAGCGACATGACGAGCGAGCGCATATTCGCGGGCGCCTTCGTGAAGGCGTACTCCAGGCCCGTGATCGACGCGAGGATCTCGGAGAACGCGATGAGGACGTACGCGGGGGCCTGGATCCACACGTTGAGCGGCGAGACGAGCGGGTGCTGGGCGGCGTCTTTGCAGGTCGCGGCAGCGTAGTGGCACGGATTGGTCTGCAGAGATATTGGAGAAATGGGGAATTTGTGACCAGACACTAGGACGGAAGGGGGAGTCGCACCTGGTAGATGTTGTATTGCAGGACAGCAGCCCAGACCATGGCGGCGGAACCTACTCCCGTGAATATAGAAACCAGGGAAAAAGCGCTGGACTTGCCGGTGAGGAAACCTGCTGTGATCCGCTTTAGGGAAGTGAATTTGATTCCACGACGATGGAGAGCGGGATAGAACTGCGATTAACGGGATCGATACGCGCTGGAAACACACACGAAAGCACAACACACGAAAAAGTCACACAACGGGATGAATACGATGAGCACGAAGGGATCGATGTTCGACAGGATGTCGTTCGGCACGCCGTTCGTCGTCATCGTTGCTGCCTGCGATGTGAGGTTGTTGTTGAGCTGGTTCGACGTGAGCCCTGTCCGGGGCTCAGCTCAAGAACGACATCGCACGGAGGGGAAACGCACAGTAGACGGGGAACCACGCGAACACAGCGCACGCCTTGAGCCCGCGCTGCACCTCGTCCACCCACTGGTCGTCGAACGTCATCCACACCGGGCGCGCCGGCGGCGGGATGCGGCTCGGCTTTGCGGTGTCCCAGAAGTTGGGCGCGGTGAGGTTGCGGTACGTGCGCAACGGGTTGGGGCTCCAGCGGTCCTTGGTGGCGAAGCAGAATAGGTGAAGGAACGTCGCGAGGACGGAGCCGGTGGGCGGGGAGCAGATGTAGCGCTTGCGACCTATGATGAGGATGATCGGGCATAGCAAGAAGATAACGGTGGGGAGGGTGTATGCGAGCCAGAATCCTACGTACTAAGCGAAGCTGTTACATTTTGAACGACACGAGGGAAAATGGGGCTAACCTTCTCGGAGTACGTCATCCCGATTTGACCAAGTAGCGACCCGACGTTGATCATGAGATAGAAATACTATAGACGATGCCTTGAGTTGGGTGTGCGAGATGGACCTTCATATATTACCATATAGATGCGCGAAACCGTGAGTGCAGGATCGACGATGACCTGCTCACCGCCATCAATCGTGATCACGAACAGTTTCGTGCGTTTATACTGCTCAGCGACGAGCGGCGAGATATTGGCCTTGAACAGTCCGGTGCCTGCACACACTTAGTTCGAGTTTAGTTAGAGAAACAAAATGAACCGTACCCAGACCCATGATCACGAGAGCAACTACGAAAATGAGCAGAGAAGTGTCCGGGTGTTCAATAACACCAGGGACGGCTGCGATAATGAGTATGACGTGTCCTATCAGTGCTATCACGACGGCGACGCAGACGGTGTTGAATCGCCCCAGGTGGACATCCGCGATATACGCCCCCAGAAACGGTGTTACATAACACCTAGGAAGGCTCCGTAGGTGAAAAAAAGTGCAAATGGTATAAAGACGTACCAGAATTGGTAGAAAGTCGTAATGCCGGTGGACGCCTGCTGGCCTATGGGCGTACATTCTTAGGAGAGAAACACGGAGGTCGTGGAATACATGCTGACCTTTGCCGAGAGCACCAGACTGTCCGTTGCGGAGACCGGCGCCGCTGTGTGAGCCGACAGGGAGCGGGTACTGAATGAAATTCGTCTGTGGACAGTTATAGATTGGCATGCCCGTTAGTTATGGGATTTATTCTTACGAAGACAACACCAGCACCGTAAAACTGCAGGAGATAAATCAGTATCTGAAAAGAGAAAAGAAGAACGAGAAACCGCACCGAAAACCGTTCAGCCAGTTCCACGAGAGCGATTACTGACCAGATGGGACGCTGTGAGACGGTAAAAATCAATGTAAATGATCGCACAATAGGCATTCCAAGGGATGGCATCCGCCACGCGTCTCAGCGTTGCACGTTCCTCTTCCGTGGGGCACACCAACCCGTCGTGTATGCCGTCAGTTTCATACAGCTTAGTCCCACCGTCGCCTTGCATCTCGTACTCCTGTCCATCAATGCCGCCACCTCCCTGTGAGATAAAGGTATGTCTGTCGATTCGGGTGCACTCGAGCAGAAAATGCGCGACTGACCCTGTCATCGTCCCCGCTGGCGTTGAGGGCCTCGTACTTGTACGGCGTGAATCCTGGTGGCATTTGACGTGTACGAGAGTGTACGAGACGCGAGCGAAAAGAAAGTGATTTTGAGCTTAGTCCATCGTCGACGTCGTCGTTGTCGGTTGGCAGCAAGCGCCACTCATAATCATATCGCGGTGTTCCGGATTGCGCATCACGTGTGACCCGACCTGCCCCGAAGATGCGATCACCAAAGCTGTGCAAGGCGTTCAAAAGTTGAAAACCACGGGGAAAGCTAGAATAATTTCCGGTGGCGATACAAATGCCATTATAACAAGAGACCTCAGACTTAATGCCGACTTTCACGGATGGAATCTGCAAAGTATGTGTATAGTAGGGGACAATCAACACCCACCTATTTTGGGACCGTGGGAAAGCCGATTGGTAGACACCGCTCAGAAATGGTTCCAATGCCTCTGAGCAGCCTCAGAGGCATTGGAACCATTTACGGAGTGAATTTAGAGGCAAATCAAGAGATTGAGCAGATTTCCAAAATTCGACATTTTTTGGTGATGGGACCCCAAAATATTGAGAAATGTCCACATAAATAGCTAAAAATATTGAACACACCCGTTTGATGAGCTGATTATCATTCTGGTAAGGTCTCGAAATTCTATCAAATGACTCCCACGGGGAAAATGATTTGATCTAGCACCTATTTAGGCACCAAAAATTCAGAAGTCAAAATCTCGGTGTTACAGCTGTTCCCGAAAACCTTGACACAGGTCAAAAGTTTCTGCTCGTCCCGAGTTTTGATGGAGGGCGGCAGCACAGCATGCCTGCAATGACACCAAATAATCCTGAGTCCAAACCAGCCAAATACAATGTTGCAAGGTCCACGGATGACGATGAAAATGATGCAAACTACTTGGATGGTGGTACATCTGTTCAGGCATGACATAGTTGATAACGCAAGTACTGTGCAAATGACACCTGTTCAATTTTTTTTTCATTGCATCCCTCGGGTACAGCTCCAAGTGACGAGGGATTTTCCACGTATTCTATGTTTTTGAGTGGTTAACATTTTTCATGTTTAAAACTGGAACAGCGGGTTCAAATAGATCAAGCAAGGGAAAGAAAACAACACCTGGACGACAACCGACCAATGCGTGCCCTGTTGAATCTTGCATATAAAAAGGGTGGTCCGGATGGTCTTGAGTCTTCTAGTTCTTGATCCTGAGCACAGAATCAGAAGACGCTCAAAGAGTCAATTTTATGAATGAACGCACCAGGAGCGCCGCCGTGTCTACTTCAATGAATGGCAGAACCGCTTGAGCGGGTTGCGTGACAGCTTCTTGGGGGCGAATGCTGGGGCGGCGGAGTACTTGCAGGCCAGGTCGATCGAGGGCCAGGCAAGGGGCGGAGGGCGGTGTCCACATGTATGCGGCAGATGCCCACCATTAAGTAAATGGCTATAATAGAGTTGCATAGCGTACTCATGTGTTTTTCGATCGAGACACACTTGAAGTGCTTCTTCATGTGGCTGGTTCACCCACAGTGTTCAAGATTTACATGAAGTAGATACTGTAGGTAGTGTGCTGCGAATGCTTGTCAATATGATACACAAAATGCTCTGCCCAAACAGAGTGCAGCGCACAAGTCAACGTTGCGATACTCTACGCGCCTACCACCTATGCCATTATTAATATTATACCCACTGGCACCCAGTTGTGCGTGCACCCACAATTTCCACCTGCTTAAGTTATGCCCCCCTATGTGCCTGCCACACCTTCCTGCGCGCGGTCCGGAATGGAAGATGGGACATGACGGGGGGTCTGGAAGATGCGGCAGGTGTTCGTGCCACTGGGAGGGACGAGGGTTAGTTCATATATAAATTTATGTGTCAGGACGGGGAATGAAATACTAGGACCGCGACAACATGGAATAGGGGGTGCGTGTGGGAGGCAGGATATAATGTGGACTGGGGTGGTGGTGTGGACAGGAGGATCCATGTGCGAATGATTCACGGAAGATGTGCACAAGGTGAAAACAGGGTGCAGGAGGGAATGGAGTGGAATGGAGAGCAAGTTTCGAGAGCAGAAGGAGGCAGTGAATGGGTAGCAGTTCGAGAATGGAAAGGGTGAATAAATGCGCGTGGGAACGACAGGATGTATGCACGTGAGGTGGGGAAATAGAGGGCGAGGGGAAGGAGAGAGCAAGGAGGAGGGGTCAAGAAGATGTGTGACAGACATGCAGAATGTATGCGCACGAGGTGCAGTGTCATTGGGGGAGTAGGTATCCTGAATGGGGAGTATAGAAACAGACAGGCGGGTGTGTGGACAAGGTGGTGTGTATGCAGTGGAGGCTCGGAAGAAAAGGAGAGGAGGGAGCGAATATGGATGATGAAAGGCGCAAGGAGTAGAGCAATAAAGGGGGGGCAAGAAGAACACGAAGGCAGAACACACCTTGTGATATCCCTCCGGATACGGGCAGTGGATCGTGCGGTGCTCAGTGTTGCCACAGTTTTTTCTGTACACGCTCTCAGGTATCAGTGACCATCATTCAGGCGAAGCGGCACGATAGCGCACCAGTGTTTCACCGTCGGAGTAAAGGGAAATGCGGGGCACGCAGTTCTGCCGTGGTCCTACGCGTCGGAAGCAGTACATAGAGTTAAGATGGGGAGGATAAGAGAGAAGAGAGGACTCATGGTCGAATCACATGAGTGACATCAGATAGGGGTGGGACAGTCCTTCGTGTAGTGTCCCAATTGCTTGCACTTGCAGCTAGCATATGCATGGTGCACATGAGGAAATAGCTGTAAAGGGATGGAAAAGCCGCACCAGTGGAAATGTGTGAGGAGTTTAGGGCAATAGGCTCTCTGAGGAAATATACATTCAGTGGTGCGATAGACGACGATTAGAATACACGCACTAGGTGGTCGGTCGAGCCACAGGCGCTGCAGCGCGGAGGGAGCAGCACTGTGTCATGGGGTGACCTTTCTCCTTGCCTAGGTGTAAGTCTCAACTTGCGATTTCGGGAGAGCGCGACTAACAATTGTAACTGCGAGACATAGTCAGCATTTGGTTCCGTACGATGTGATAGAGCCTAACCATACGAGGGGGCATTTGCTGGGAACACTTGTGGTTGAGGAGAAAGCGCGACAGAGAATTGGAGTGGCAGGAAAGCGCACAGCACCTTGCAGGACAATGCGGAACATGGGCAGGAAAAAGTCCGCGAAAATGATCTGATGGCCAAACATATGCATACATCGCTCTGCTTCTCCCTGCCAGAGCGGAGAGTCAATTGGTAGGATTCGATTCGATCAAATCTTAGTGATATTCTGCTTTGGGTAGCCCAGAAAGATCCCGCTGATGTGCCAACATCTGGATCTAAAGCAAACAAGTATATATGTAGTGACTGCAGTCACCGCTACCTTGTCGACCATCTGTGCCACCCTGCACACAGGGGCCGAACCTGTTACGATGGCTAGAACTTGCTACTTCCATTCCAAACAGCCTGGAATTCCCTCTTTCAGAGTCACCAAATGTGCCCCCACCCAGAAAGGAGCCCACCCGTTGCTGCAGAATCAGCTCCCAGCATTGGGTTACTAGGTGCACGTACTACATTTAACTGGGCAGCGGCAAAGGGCTACTTGCCAAGCACTTGGGATGTGTTAGGGATAGCAGAGAAGGAGTGTCTGAGTACAAGTGCTACTTTTGACCCCTCATCACATTTCTATGGACTTGAGGTGGCTTCTGAATACACCAGACCCACTGGAGGATGGGCTGGTAGATATATCTCCTCAGTTGACTCTCCTGGCTACTTTGCTAGGCCAAGGAAATACTGTAATGGCACCGCAGACAGTCCAAGCAGCTCTTACAACATTGGCCTTACAGCTTGTCCAGCCAGCTCCTCCCCCTGAACCCAGATGTTCTCCCACACCTCCTGATGCCCCATTTCAGTACCCTCTGGCCACTGGTGTGGAGTATGATGTCCGAATCAACCAAAAATTGACACTTCTGTAGAATATCCAGAATTGAGTCTCCAGGGAGTTGGCCACCTCTTCCTGTGTGATCCGGGAGTTGTACATAGTTGGCCCAATTCAACTTTGAATTTGTGTACTCTAAAGGTGAGCCAAGAGGCTATAATAAACCTGGTCAATCTACCTGTATGCACTCTCCGTTCATATGAATAGATTTTTTTCAACTGTGTTCTGTTGCAGGCCAAGGCTCCAAAATCTGTCCTAATGTGGACTTCAACAGAGTTTCCTACCCCCATACAAGAGCCTCACGAGAAATTCTTCAAGAGCGCCTTCTGCATGACTGTGAAGTTCGGATAGAGGGTGCCTCTCCTTCCCGCAACATCTTCCAAAAGATGGCTGCCCTTTTCTCTGCCCTCAAGAAGTTGGGATGCATTGCACCTCTCCAAGAGGAAACTCTGTTCGATTCAGATGAAGAGGACAACCAGAAAAAAGTCCAAATTTTTCTTTCTGCCCGATTTTTGCGTTCTTTCAAACAGATCCATGCGGTTTCTGGCTAAAGAGACCATTTCAACCAAACTTTGTGCCCAAAAAGGTCGGTTCATCTGCCTCAGAGCGGCAATTTTTGTCCGAACCAGACCTACCATTTGAGCTTCAGACCACCCATTTTTGTCTGAACTGGACCTAGGTTTTCGGGTTAAAATCATCAATTTTTGTCCGAACCGGGATCTGACCTCCCAAGGTACAAACCGGGGTCCTTCTACGAGCCAGTAGAAGAGTATCAGAAAGAGTGCCCATACATTATTGTTGTGGTCAAGGGAGTGCATAATCACCCTATACCATTACCCAAAAAGACGCCAAAAGGTTTTTGACCCAAGATTGTGGGGCTCTTGTCAGAGTTCCAAGAAGATTTGACCCCATGGTGCTTTCTTCGTCGTCCTCTTTTCAAGGTGTACCTTATTAGAAGTATCCCCATCTCCTCAAGCCAATGCTAAGTGATCTCCACATTTCTTTGGCAAACCGTGCTCATTTAAAAGTCTTTAATGATGAAGTTAGGAGCAGGGCTTTTCCCCAAGCAGTACTGGATGGAAAGGTGCCCCATTAATAATTTATGACTCTATCATCACTAATATCAACCTCTCAAGGCGCCATATACATGATGAATCAACACAGTATATCCTGTCCTTTGGCAGATCAGTATATTCATAAAATGGTAGACATTGATGCATCTAGCTTTGACATCCATGACAAAGATGAAGAAAAGCCTTCTAGTGGTCCCTGCAGGTTGCCATTTGTCTTATGCACGGCCAGGGATGGCAGTGAGAGATTGCTGAATGCCCAGTATGTTCAAAGCGACATTGGTTTCAAACTCGTGGTTGGGTTCTACCAGTTTGAAATGGCTGGATGGGATAGGGATGCCACCACTTGTGTGTTCGGTTAGTTTGAATTTATGCAGTTTGTTCCTTATTGCCCTCAGCTGTTGTTTTCTGTCGGGTATTTCTGAATCGCCAGACGGCTGTAGCCCATCTACATAACAACACTGGCAAGAACCTCCAATGGCATCACATTCACTCAGATGAGCCTGAGGATGACTATGGGGGAAAGATCCTTCAATGGGCAGGTGACCAACATGGGGGCCAGGCTAAGGGCAAGTTCTGTATCATTAGTAACACAACACCTCTGATCACTTTCACCCCAAAGGTCTAGGACTGTACCTTCAGAGATTGGCCCAAGCATTCCCCGACAAATATGATCTGTACGAAGTGCATCGTAAGTTGGTTTATCTCAGCCCATATGATCAGTATCTCCACAGGTCATTTCGCCTCTGCATAAACCATGTCTTTTGCAATATTCGGAAATGCAAACTACCGACACTGAAAGAACTGATGCGCAGCTTGGTATGCATCTTGCACAACGACTGGGATGGGACTGTTGACAAGATCCTAAGCTTGGGAGGCAAGGCAGCTCAAGGTCAGTTTGGCACTTTCTTTATTTTTATTCATGCTTACTTTGGGGCAGACTGGGTATATGATAAGCAGAGGTCAAAGTTTATGCCCAAAGATATATGGCACACGGGGAAAGAACAAGTAATCTTATTGAAACTGTTCATGCAGATGTTAACAGAGACGGGGTACAATGCACATTGGTTGGGGGAATCTTGAAGGGGGAGTTTTATGATACCATGCAGATGAAGACACTTGAGGTAAGCAACCAACAGCTGCTAATTCATTTCTTACCCTTGAATTCAGGCCTTTGAAGTCTCAGGGATTCACCCATCTTACCAGAGTGGTCATCCTGTTGAAAGTACAGTCAAAAATCTGAAGAGGAAATGTAAGGGAGAGTTGAACCCCGGCAGGAAAAGTGCTCACCTTTTCTGAAGTCAGCTCATATCATAAAGCTCTCTGTGCTGACGACCAGAAACTTGTCGAAGCAAATGCAAAGATTGAAGAGGCTGCCCAGAAGATTAAGAAAGCTAGAGACAGAATTGTTGCCACTCAAACAGCTTTGAGCAATACTGCCGCCCATGCATCTACATTTGAGAAGAGATCTGAGGCTTTTGAGAAGGCAAGGCAGGGGTTGGAGAAGGTGTGGAATGCCTATAGAAAAGAAATTGAGGCCGCAAAGACCCTTGAAGCAACAGGAAAGGTTAGTAGACTTGTTGCTGTGGAGTATTCCCCCTTCGAGATGGGGCAATAAGATTAAGATATATTTCAAACTGCATAAACATTCTGTGAGAATGGAACAGTTTGCCATGTAGGTAAGTAACATGCAAGCCGCTCAACTCAATAAGGGGCACTCACTGCTGATGAGCATGACACACTTGCACCATGCTCTAACAAGGCCTGGGTAACGTCTCTCAGTGATGATAGCTGGCTCCTCGATATCATGTGATAAGTCTCTGTTGCATTTGCCAAGCCAGAGCTCTGTGCTGTGTATCAGCCTGGACATTGCCAACGAATGCAATGTTTCTGACCTCTGACACAATCTACCCAACAGCACTCTCTACATTTCGGGAAGTTGAGGCAATTGCACATTGTAAGGATCAATATTCAGTTCCCAATGTATGAGTAGTTTCAATGTATGCATGTTTAGCTTGCATCTGGCAGTCAAGTGCTGATGAAACACATCAGTCAATAACAAGGGATGATTGAAAGAGGGTACACACCATGGCCATACACCACATGCATAGTCTGTGCCTGAGTTTGCACCTTGGTGGAATATGAATCGACGGAGCTGGATACATTGGTCTTTAGTTCATTCAATTCACTGCTGAACTTGGCTTTGGAGCTGCTCAGGTTCTGCAACACAAGTTAGCCCTGGACCGATGCAGTATGCTGTTATGGTATGCACCTTGCTGCCTGGAGGGAAACAGTTAGATAAATACAGTTTCCAAGAACATTGCAGACCCACATTTCAGTCCACACCCAATCTTGCAGGAGCTGAAGGTTAGCTGAAATTTCCTGGCCCCAAGGTGATATGTCCATGTGGACAACAGGATTAGTTGAAGGTGGCCCCGTCCGTATTACACAAAGGAAATATGAAGGCAAAAACACCAGCGCTGGCAGACACTGTGGGAGATCACCCACAGCAGAGTATTTGTAATCCAGATCCTATGTGAAGGTCAATAAGGAAGACACATGCCAGAGATAAGACATACGATGGTGGAACTGCCATCCCAGACCAACCTGCCTACATTGCCTTCATCCCTGACAACCACATCCCACACGACATCGCCCATGCGGAGCAGCCCCAAAACACCAGTGCATTTGAGCTCTGCCTCGCTCTCCGGGACGCTCTTGTCTGACAGCCAGTCCCCATTGGGCAAGGGCACAAACACTTGCAGCAGCGGCGCTGTCCAGGTCCACATCTACATCTGCCTTGTTGCCCACCTTTACTTACACCCCATCGCCAACATCTGCATCGTCCTCATCAGAAGTGAAGGCGGCATGCTTGTTGGAGCACATGGGCCCCAAGGAGCCGAGAGTGTGCTGTGGTCATGGTGGGTGGCAAGTCCGATGTGCAATCACCATGCTTGCCCTCCTCTGTGTCTCCCAGTGAACCAACAATCTAACACTAACATCCCTGCCCAAAGAGGGAGACATCACACTCCACTCCCTGCGACACTGAACAATGCAAAAGTGGTTGTTTGCCACATAACCTTAGCACCCTGAGCTCCGTCACTGTGCACTACATGTCTGCGGATGTGAGTCAGGATCTGCACTATGAACCAACAGGCAGTGTGATGGATAGATGTGCACGGTGCGAGGCAGGACATCGTAGGTGTCACTCAATGATGGCGAGGTCGCGTGCCACCCGAAAGTAATCTGATGCAGAGGATTCGGCTCATGTGCTATGTTTGGAGGTCATCTTGAAAAATTTGAAAAAAAAAAGTTTCAAGTGTGCAGTTCGAACGAGTGACCTTTGCTGAAAGTCGTTGATGAGTGTCAGACCGAGGCGAGCGCAGGCGGCTGAAGCAGTGGCATGCTGTGGGGATAGGCTCCCACCCATGCCATGCTGTACAAGCGAGGGCGTGAGCAAGCAAGCGAGTATGGCACGCTGTGATGCCGATGCTCAGGTGCTGGCCAACGTGCTTCCCAGTGCAAAGACATCGTGGATGCTCGTCCGGCTCCATGGCATGCATGAGTACGAGTTGACCTGGCACAAACGAGGCCACGAATGAGGAGAGAGGAGAAGGCAGTGTCCAGGTCCTGTGCATCACCTGAGGTCCGGCCGACTCGTGCCTCTGCCCATGCTCCACCCACTAGCACCCGACGCACGGTGCTCACAACTCAGCCCTCAGTCAACTTGTATGCGCAGGACGTGTCAAGTCTGTGCAGCCTTCCACAACTCGTATGCCACCCTTGCCCCCAAATAAAATCCGCACATGGCCCTTCACCACATTTGCAGGGTTCCCCTGCAACTGGGTAAGCCACTTCTCCCAGTGCTGATGCAGCAGCAGCAGGGGAGGGGCAGGGTGATGAGTGGCTGAGCAGGGGGGGCTTACATGTATGTCCCATATCGCTGTGACGGCAGATGCAGGTGGAAGCTCGCTCATGTGGGTGGAAGGAAGGAACTGAAAGAAAAATGGGTTAGCAAGCAAAGAAGGGAGCACAAAAAATCAAATCAAAACATAGAGAGCGGCACGTAGCGCTGCCATGTGGTTATCGAAGGTGGGTTCAGGTGATGTGTAGGATGTGGGGTCTCAAAAATAGAACAGCGGCAGCACAGTGCATCAGGAAAAAACGAAATGCTATATAGACATGGCTGGGGGCTATGCATGACTATCATTGTCTATGGTGGTCTATATGACCACCCACCTGTGTATGCATGTCTATAGTGGGCTATCAATGTCTATAAATCTGAGCTTCCACTATTGGTGTCTATTGGTGTCTAGCAATTTGGGGCCTAGTCTATGTGGAGCTATCAGGTGTACCTTCTATACTATGGTGGTCTATTACTGTCTATCAGTTTCATCCCTACAATATACTACTACATGGATTTGTCAACAACATACTCAGGCTGCTGGCAGCCCAGTATGCCAAGTGGTAAGACCCAGAGGCAATAACATGCAATGAACAAAACTGGTCCAGAGGCAATCACTTGTATTTGACAAATATTCACAGGTATATTGCCAAGTGAAATCAGACCATATATCAGGTTATTTTTTTCCCACTCCAAATTCTCAAAAAAAAAAAAATCCTGATATTTGGTCTCTGGTAGTATATGTTAGTTGTGCCTCAAAAGCCATAGGTCAGGATTCCGGATTGGGACATCCCAAAAGGGAAATCAGCTGCTGGAGCTCAGCGCAGGCAATCAAGGTTGTGTTGGACCAGAGGCAACATATTTATGCTTTCTAATGGGTGTCCCTTCAAAACATCTCTCAAACTGTAAATTTGGGCCTGTGGTGCACCTTTTTGCCTGGGATCATGTGGCTGTGCACAAATTCGCACGAACAAAATTTTGCATTTCCAAAGGAATCATGATGAAATAAATTGAGATGCAGATGCAGGTTGACACTCAGAAAGCCCCTCATGGTTTCTCGACACCTTACAGGAGGTGCATGTGCATAGTGTGTGCAGCGTGACAGGTGCAGCAGAAGCTTGACCTACGGCTATCAGCCAGCAAGTAAAACTAGACTAAGTTGAAGCATCATCTCCCAGTCATCTTAGTCAAGCCTCAGTTCTAGTGGTTAAGGATACATGTTCAGGACTTAGTTATGGTTGTGTGGTTTAGTTGGTAAAGTCAGTAGTGTTTTGTTTTGAGTGTTTTCAAGAGGTCATAGGTTCGAATCCCTGTGGTTGCAACTTTGCTCTTTAACCTAAATAGTAACAGTAATTCCTTGTGTGGGCCACTCACCAGAGACCCACTCACAGAATGTGAAGTGGTTGGTGTTTTTTTTTGCCATTCTAGCTGATGTATAACTCCTATCAGACCTATGGAAGCTATGAGGGCTATGAGCACTATGAGCACTATCATAGAGGACCCCCCACTATTTGTGTCTATGAGTTTCAAACTGGGGGTATACCTTTCTATCATAGACATGGGTTTACTATGGCATCTAGCTATAGTAGTCCTCGGGATCAAATGTCCTTTTTTGGTATTATTGCCGATCACTATTGGTCCCATGCTCCACAACCTCAATCACCATTGATCACCTTCTGTATAGGCCTCAACTGTACATGATTCACGCTCGATGTCTTTACCATATGTCAATCTATGCCATACCAAAAATTCAGCTTCCTCTGACACTTATAGCGGGTGCAACACGCCATTTGCATTGTGAAGCCAAACACATCACTAAATGGCGTGAAGAAGACATTCGCTGTGGTTGCAAACTTCATGTGCACCATCCAGTTTCCCCTGTGACTCATGTGGTCTATATAGGACTACATTTCTACCAAAGAGCAGGCCTCTACCACATGTCCTGCCCATGCAAAACATGTACCTTCTGCGGAATCGCCCAAATCGGGCCACACATGCTAGGCAAAAATATTCTCTGTGGAAGCTAACATTGTGGAAGTATTGAGTTCTGGGTAGATGGATCCACTCGGGTGTGTGTGGGAAATGAAAAGGGCCAACAAGAGAAGTATATATAAGATAGAAAAAGAAAGTACTGTAAGTACGTGTGTGTAGTCAACTGCTCCTCTGACCATGACATCGCCAGCAGCTTTCAGCAATGCAACCATCCCAATTTTCACGTGACTGTTGAAATTTCAGCAACAAACAACATTCAACTTAGCCTTAATTCTGGCCGAAAATGTGTTTTGAAGCTCTTATTCTGCACAGATACAGTGGAGGAAGAGGTTTGGAGACTTTAGGTGGTTTCCGAGTGGGCTTTGGGGCAAAATAATAATATTTTCTGCATGTCACGATATCAGACAAGGCAACCGACCTCATTGTGACTGTGACCAGAGGGGATTTGGGCAACGCAACAGACCCAATCATGACCATGATGGTTGCCTACATACAAGTACTTACAGTAAGGGAGAAGGGAAGAGAGAAGCAGAGAGATATTAGTAAACTGAATCGTACGGAATATTGAGGTCACGGTGGCTCGACGCATAGTCGGCAAATATGTGATCCCAGAGAAACTCGAGTATGTGAAGTAATCTGAGTCTCCTGGTAGCTAAGCTGTCCTTTGGAACGAATCCATAAGGCGTGATCCACAGCGCAATGCAACGGGGATCATGGCGCAGACTGAAGGTGATTAGCAGATGACAGCTGGATGGCTGCATGAGAAAAGCAAAGAAATTTGTCCAGAGTGCTCTGCTGCAACTCTGAGACAGAAAGCAGGTGATTTAAGACGAGTTGACGTGACTTGAAGCTGATGTGTAGGCCCGAGGGACGTGGTTATGAGCAAGCAAGAAGGTGGGTCCATGTTTGACAGACTGCCCAGTTACAAATAATTACCTAATCTCATCCAACACGTCTGTGCTCGAAGACCGTTGGGGCTGCAGATATGTAAGAAAAATACTACCTATGCCTATGCCAAGGCAAAAGCCAGGGATCCCGATGATTAGCCAATCCCACAGCCCATGGCATGCAAATGCAATGGCTTGGCCTTTGATGTGCAACGAGAACTAGGAGACTGTCCGCCAACAGTCCCACTGCCAGCCCCACGACACCCTCAAGTGCAAGACCTACGAACCATGGACGTTGGAAATTGACTCGCCACCTGAATCCCTGTCCCTGTCAAAGAAGAAGTACGTAATTGCTGACACACACTTGGAAACTCTCGCCGTTGTCAGTGTATATCTATATGTAGAAAAATAATACCACCCAAAGCCGAAAATCCAACTTGTGAGAAGACATTCAAGCACGCGGCTCGGAGATGCTGAGTAAAATGTGGGAAGTGGATGCCCATAAACCGCTTGGGACTTGTGTTGAAATGTGAAATGAACAGCTGAACTTGCACTGTATTGATGAAGTCCGAATACCAAATAATTGAAGTCCAAGTCCATTGAGCACTGGTTAGCCGCCCGCGGGAGAAAGGATAAAACCTGCGGAAAATATGGTGAATGAAAATGTAGTTAGTAGCTCGGAAAATAGGATGGAATGAGGGTATAAATGTAGTGCACATAATTGAAGGGAAGGGGAATGAAAAGGAAGGAAAAGCGGAAAATTCCTCTGCTGGAGGAGTTGCCATCAAGCCAGCAGTGTGAAGGGTTTCCACACCTCGGCCATCTGGCTCTACCACAATGTCATGCACCGTTTCCAATTTCTTGTGTGACAAATCCAGTCTATATATGACTATATTTCCACCAACATGCAGGCCTCTCCCAGGTGTCCTTCCTCTGCAATGATGTACCTTGTGCAGCACTTCCATCACCAGACTAAACATGCCTCCATAAAAAATTCACAGTCAACACAAACTCAATGCACTGCTTCCAATTTCTTGTGCGAAAAATGAGGGCCATTTACAATTACAGTACTACACAAGTGCGGGCTTCTACCACATGTCCTACCTCCATAATCATGTCCCTTGTGGGTACTGGCAAGTGTAACCAAATGACCGGTGCTTATATAATGCACCCAAACACTGAAATCATGGCAAAATCAGTCGGACCGCGCTGCTACCTCACCCATCAACATTGGGAGCACATTTTGTGTGGGAGACCGTCTCAGAATTACATTTTGAAGGGAGTGTCCTGGCCAGAATTTTGATTTTGGCCTCTGTTATTTTCGTGAATTTTGATAGACATTTAGAACACATTAGAAAATCTGTTCGGGACATTCCCTTCAGATTCGTCTCATATGGTGTCTCAATTTTTATTTGAGGCCAAAAAAGTGAATGTGGAAAGCTGGGGCGCGGACCAAAGAATGGCCTGAAATGAGCATGATCAAGGATTACATAACCGATCAAATGTGTCGTGTTGCGCCGTTCTTGATGTATAATGTCTCCCTGTGGACTTGTGAGACCCTGAAATGCAAAATTCGAGGTCAGTTGTCAAATTGGGAGACCTATGTACTCAATCCTCATAATCTGGGGCTTTCATTACATCCGAAATCATGTATTGCTGCCATTTTGGTGCTCTTGGCCGTTCACGAGAAAGGGAGTGTTTCTCGAGGTTTCATAGACCCTAAATTTGGTCCACTCAATGATTGAAATGTCTATATGGCCTTCTGAATCCCCCAAACTGTGAAAAGCACCTGAGGCATGTTAACTTCAAGTCAATGGGCAGGAAATGATTTGCTCTGCATCTGCAAAGCCAATTTCTGTCATTTTCAAGATGCATCTGACACAAATTACATTAGCTGTACTACAATACATATGCTCAAAGCATTTTGGATGGTTTAGATCCACTCCAAGCAGGTTGTGGCTGCCATAAAATGGATTTGCCATCGAAATCAGTCATTTGGGTGAGAGACCACACATGTACAAACAGACATTTATTTGGGCTGGTTGCCAGTACCCATCCCTTGTGTGGCATTACCACATCATGACCACAAAGGCCTGACAAAAATATTTATTGTGAACACAACCTTCTTTTTCTGCTTCCACTTTCTTTTGCAACAAATGCGGCCCATGTACAACTATATTTATACCAAAGCACAGGCCTCTACCATGTGTCCCACCTCCACAATGATGTACCTAGTGTGGCACTGCCATAACCTGACCAAATAGGCCTGACGGAAATTTTCTGTCAATGCATAGATTGTTTCAAATTTAGCCCTATCTTTTATTCAAGTACTTTTCCACCATACATTGGGCAGGTATTCATCGTCAGTGATGCAGGACATGAGTCTTTGACATAATCCGATGATGTGCACATAAATGCCACTTTCTTTTCATCTCAGTGCTGTCCAGTTTAACATCCGAATTCACTACCGACCTTTACATCTTTATGAGTGGTGGTGTTTCCTGCATATCTGCTTGGAGAGGCGCAGAAGTTTACTTGTATCCATCCCTGTTTGGGAATTGCTTTGTCAACATCACAACTTGTGGTGATGACATAAGCAGCAGTGTATTGTTGGGCACCTTGACTAGCTATTTGTGCTCAAATAGTCTCCCTCACAGCACCGAGTGTATACATGTAGGCTGTCTACTAGAGTAGCAAGGGATTTTATGTGGCCAGTGAAACACTTCATAATGCAAGGCTGAAATAAATATTCATTGTGAACGCAAAGTTCTTGCTCCACCTCCAATTTTTTATGCGACAAATGCGACCCATATACAACTAAATTTCTACCAAACCGCGGGCCCCCATCACATGTCCTGACCTAGAAATTGTGTACCTACCCATCCACGTCCATGACTTGACCAAACAGGGCTGAAATAAATATTCACTGCGACCGCAAAGTCTTTCCCCACCTCCAATTTCTTATGCGACAAATCGGGCCCATATACAACTACATTTATACCAAACCGTGGGCCCCCACCACGTGTCCTGACCTAGAAATCATGTACCTACTCATCCACATCCATAACCTGACCAAACACAGCTGAAATAAATATTCATTGCGACCACCAGGTTCTTGTCCCATCTCCAATTTCTTATGCGACAAATGCGACCCATATGCAACTAGATTTGTGCCAGAACTCGGGCCTCTACCACAAGTCCCACCGCCACAATCATGTGCCTTGTGCAGAAATGCCCAAACTGGGCAACATATGCCAGGAGAAAATATTCTGTGTGAACCCAAACCTCTTTCCCTGCCTCCACTTTCTTATGCAACAAATCGGGCCCATATACAACTATATTTGTACCAAAGTGCAGGCCTCTACCACTAGTCCCACCACCGCAATCATGTACCTTGTGCGAAACCCAAACTGGGCAACACATGCCAGGAGAAAATATTCTATGTAAACCCAAACTTCTTCCCCTGCCTTCACTTTCTTATGCGACAAGTGTGACCTATATACAACTAGATTTGCACCAAAGCATGGTCTCAGACTACTCGTCCTGGCCAGGAAATCATTTACCTACTGCTGCACAGCCATAACCTGACCAAACAGGCCTGAAATTAATGCTCGCTTCGAACACAAACTTCTTGCCTACCTCCAATTTCTTGTGCGCAAATGGGGCCTTTACCACATGTCCCGGCCTAGACATCATGTACCTATTTCAAGATGGCCTGCCCAAACATGCTGGATGAAAATATTATCTGTCAACACAAATATCATCGCTGCTTCAAAATTTACCCTACTTTCATCCAACTATTTTCCACCATACGTAGGGCAGGTTTCCATTGTCAGTGCTGCAGGACATGTATCTTCACCATATTCCGATCCTGCATACATAAATGTCTTTTTTTTCATCTCAGCACATCAGAATGCACTACTGATGTTCACATCTTTCTGAGCAGTGTTCCTTGCATATCTGTTTAGAACAGCACAAAAGTTTACTTGTTTCCCTTCTTTGGAAATGCTTTGTCAGCACCCAAACTTGCGGTGATGACAAAGCATTGGTGTGACCTCAATGTTCAGTGCCTTCATAGTGGAATCAATAGTTTCAGCAGCAGCTTCAGTGCATTGTACAATACAAGGTGCAGGAAGCCTGAGACCTGTTCTGAAGACCACAGTTTCGGCACCTGTTTCACTGTCTTTGATACTTCCCCCTAAACCAAAGATTTAAGGAACACTGAAAGTAATCAGCTGCTCATCAGCGACTGATCAGCAGCTCATGTGTGGCTCATCAGCAGTGCTCCAGCTGGTTATTGTCATCAGCAGAGGACATCGACGAAGACAGAATATATATATATATATATATTCACTGCCACTTACTTACTAAAGGTGGTAACATGAACTGATTACATAAAAAAATCCGAACCCCTCCAAAGACCACCAGGTGCAGTGGCATCGCGAGAGACATGAGGGGGCAGCGCACAGCACGATGCACAGACATCGAACAGTGTGAATCAGTGAGGATAAACACATGTGGGCGGGTCACTCACCATGACTCTTCCTCTGCTTTCACCCTCCTTGTTGTCGTATCCCGCCATCACAACTCTTTGTTTACACTACCTTCCTAGCAAAATAATATGTGCTTCCATGCATATGGTGCCGACATTTACATTACAATATACTACTTGATCCAATTCCTGTTGCATTATCAGCACAGACATTTCTCGAATGGATAATTTTCTAATGCTCAAAAGTGAATATGGGCTTGTTTTGAGCTAATTTTGGAGCCTGGCAGGCCCTATGGTTGCCTTATTTGGGTACCACCCTTCCTAAAAGGGCAATCAGTTGCGAACTCGAAACCCAAATTTTTTGTAATACCTCACAGGGGGGTTGCATCCATGCATGCCAATACAGCACCACAAGAAGGAGAGGTACCCTTTGTTTATTGAAGAGACCCAGATATCCAAAGAGCCTTGTTGTGACCTGCCTGATGTAGTACACAGTTGAATGCATTTATTGGCCGAATAAAGGGGGTGATAACAAAAAGAAATTGAACAAACAAGCCACAGGTTGGGTGGCAGAACATAATGTCAGCAGTTTTTGGGGTGAGGTGATGATACACCAGACAGTCTCCACAGCAAATTGGTGAACAGTCTGCAGACAATGCTCGATGGACCTCGGAACACACTTTGCATCACAAGTGATTGCAAGACAAAGCCAAGTGGTCAGGCAGTGACACACCTAACAGCAAGCCAGCTATGAGCAATCCCAGTGAGGAAACACAGTGCACTGTCCAGCGGTGATATTCTGGACAGCCATGTTGGTGAGGTTAGCAAAGACTTGGCACACCCCTTGATCTGTCTTACATAATTCTGATCACCGATGATTATCTGCAGTTGATTTGTCTCTGTCTTACATAATACTGATCAGTGATGATTATCGCCTCTGAGCTGCTCTCATCCCTTCCCTCTCACACAGGGGGCAAGGGCCGTGGCCGTGGATTCATGGCATATGACCGACCTTTGCCATGGTGTTTGCATGATGTTTGCCATTTGCACTGCATTTCCCTTTGTTCTATTTTAGTCGAGCTGTCAAACCATGAACACCAACTTCAGCATCGTTTGCTAACTCAATGCTTGTATCGCAACAAATATGAACCTTGTTGCATGAATCTTGCTCTATCTCTTGAGCCAACACTGTCTTAGTGTGCTGCCATAAATTTGCTGGGTCCCGGTTTTTTCCCCTGGGCCCAGGTTTTTATTCCGGTGTAGGGTCAACTCAAGGTGAATGTTGTTCTGCACCCTGCAGTACTCCCAGCTGCAAGTACAGGGGTTCACAGCATCTCCTGGCTCAAGATTCTATGACCCAATTGTTCAGATGATCAGTCGGTCTCGGTCAGTTCCACGAAGGCATGATCACAATTAAAAATAGAACAAAGGGAAATATGGCAAACACCATGCAAACACCGTGGCAAGTGTCTGTCATACACCATGAATGCACGGCCATGGCACTTGCCCACTGTGTCAGCTGCACCATGCAACGTTGCAGTGTAGTCCTTTCCGCTCGTTACTCCTTCTCTCTATATCTTAACCTCTCGCTTTGCTGTCAGGTGCTTCATTGCCTCCCAGTCTCTTGACATTTCTGCTCCTACTTCACTGCTGGGTGCCTAGTTGCTTCTCAGTCTCTGGTTCTGTACTTGCTGGGTGCCATTGCACAGCAGGTTCCGCACACCCTAGGGAACATTTACTAGTCTTGATACTTGGAACTCAGACACCACATGCAATGAACACTGCTCCCTCTGCACCCGTAAGCACCATGTCCTCATTAGCTATTTACCAATCTCAACAGACTGGGGTCTGTAGGCCCACCGTCCCATCATAGCTCATGCTCATGTGAAGGGCGACATTTTTGGTGTTTATCAAGGGGATCCAAAGCTGCTTTTGAAGATGCCCTTCGCAAACGAAGCCCCAGTCCAAATTCTTCATCCATGCAGGGGAACTTCTGGTCCCCATCATATGTCTCCCTGAGCACTCCATACATACTGTTCATTCCCCTCATCAATCCATAGTATGGTCCTCTCCTTGGCCACCTCTACTACGGCCATGCAATTCCTGTTGAGGAAGTGACCCCTGGAAGGTGGGGTCTTCTGCCTCGTATCTGAGAGGACTGGTATGCTGGAACTAAACCTCCGTGCAGTGCTCTTTGCTATGATGGAGCGAAGCAGATTACACCACCCTCAGTGTATGGTTCCATTTGGCTATCCTCACCATTCTGGCTACCTTGGGCTGTATTGTACCAGGAATCCTGCCTGATACATTGCTTGTCGCTCTATCAATGGATTCCTACCCCTACTCAGCAACTTGTCGATGTTTTTTTTTATACCTGTGGCTGGCTGAAATGACCATTGGTTTAGAAGGGTGGTGAGACGAGGTCTGTAAAGTTGCCCTCAATGGTTAGCAGATCTAGAGCATTCTGCAGCTGGAGATTTGACAATACCCTGGATCAGTGGCATAATCAACTTGAGTCTCCCCCCTGGGACTGACCCTACCCTCATTCGGGAATCTGAACTCGATTTCATGATTGGTCCCATTATCTCAAAGTGGCTCCATATCCCGCTGTCTATTTGTTGGGGAAAGATTGGTCATTATGCTCAAGTGTGCACTCTCACGACTCTTCTGACGGTGCAAATGGTCCCAGATGGATTGGAAATCAAATATCTGCATGAACTACCAGGCAAAATCTCATTCAGTCCTTGGGTTTCGATGTGCAACACAGAGCAGATGGTATTCTCAAGCTGCCGTCACAGTCACCCATACATTGTCATCTCAGTTTCAACCTCACCGGATATTGCTCTAATGACCCCAGCACCTTTTCCACCCATCAAGGCCCACAGTGGTCAACACCCCGGCGAAGATATGAAATCCTTTTTTGCTCAGCATCAGAAAAAGAACCATGACTTAATGTCCCGCAAAACATTGGAAGACAGACCCCAGTGCCTACAAAAGGAGGAACATGCACAGGCCACTGGAGTTCCAGGTAAAAAAGGAGTGTGAGTGTATGTATGGGAATTTGCAGATGCCCACTACATTTGTCATGCGGCTGGCTGCAACAATTGTGAAGGGGTGTGGGAGGATTATTCGCTGTCTCAATGGATTTATGATTCGTTCCATCACGAGTGGGATTGCTGTGAAAAGTTTGGGTGTGAATGTGATTATCACAATGCCCATTTCGATGATGGGGATGAATCCCCTACCGATGTACAGGATTGGGATGAAAATGATGTTCCATTGGAATTGTTGTCAGAGATCGCCACCCCAGCACCTGCTGGGCCATATTCATCTGTGTCCAACTTGGACCGTTGTGATGCTCTCGTGCAACTTGCGCTGGATGCTACCTGCTGCGGGTATGAGCTCATTGCTCCAAACCTCAAGGAAATGGTAGTGGTGCATTTTGGATGTTCCTTACCCAAAGAGATGGCCCAGACTACCAATCACCTCCTTCCCTGCAATCTAGTTATTGCTAAGCTACTGGGTGATAAGGATATGCCACTCCTCAGCAAGACAAATATGCATAATATATCTGTTTTTCTTTCTCACTGCCAGGACGCACATTCTGTGCATGAAATCCCTCCTGAACTGCTCGACTTTCACCAAAAGACTTCCGAGCTGTACAATAGTCAGACTGTAGATGTCAGCAGGGAAGCTGTCAATGGCACCATTCATTATATTCTTCATGAGAAGGAGAGCTCCAATTCTTTCCACCTTCTCCTTGACAGTGCAACTACTACTCTTGAAATCATTTGGCAAAGTTGGGGCCCAAAGCTTCAGGGCATTGTAGAACATCTCCTTGCATGCGGGATGGCCTTCAGGCTTTGCCACCGGAGCAAATGACTGTGATACCACCCTTTATAGAGACCATGAAGGGTCACCTGCACTCAGGTCTTCGCTTCAGGCCCAGAAACAGCCAGCCTGATCGTCGTGACTACGAGACATATGTCGCCATTCAAAACCAGTTCCTCAATACTCCGTGTGGCCATGCAGCTTTGCTCTACAGTGGTATCGTTGGACGTCTCGCGAGAGAGGCCATCTCAAATGACGAGGTAATCAAGGGCCCGAGTGATGATGCACCTATTACTGGCATCTGTCTTCACAACAGTTCATGAACAGCTGCCTATTGGGATGATAAGCTGACAGAAGAAGAGCTGGACCTTATTTGTGGTGTATACCACATTGCGACCGATGAGCCTTCGACTGCCAAATGAAGCTGACAAGTGTTTTAGGACAAGGGGATCTGAATGCAGTTGGTGGTAGGCAAGTGATGATGGTATCTTGGTGGCCAAAGCCGTCAGCCTTCACTTTATCCAGGCTCAATGTTGGCTGGTGTACACCAGCATGCAAGCCATGGTACCAGAAATGTGTGGGGAAAATCGAGGGACTCACCGCAAGACTCTCAACACACACAGATTGGAAGCACAACTTAAAGCTGGAGAGGCAATGCCTGACATACAGCAAGGCTGTTGAAAAATGTTCTGCACAGATTCTTAGTCTCTTGCGCCCATAGCCGCTCTTTAGCACCATATATCTGGTTTACATCTGAACTGTATCAATAAATTGCAAGCTTGTATGTGCATGTAAACCCATAGTGGACTACTGCTCCACTGAATCTCAGGCCTTCACCATATGTCCTGCCCCTGAAATCATGTGCCTTCCTCCGCACTGCCATAATCCAGCCTGCAGAAAATATTCTCTGTGGATGCAAACTTCACATGCCTTTCAAGGGTTATTATACACCTCATTCTATTGGCATACAGCCACGTGTTCACCACAGCTCAGGTGTCTACTGTGTCTCCTAGCCTGTCTATCTTATCCCAGAACCTGGATCCAGGCTCTTTTTCTTTAAGCTCCATTTCTCTAAAATAAATAGGACTTGGAGCTGAATGCTATCAGAACCTGGGTTTAGTACAGAACCTGGGTGAGTACCTAGGCAAGAACCTGGGTTTTGGACATGACCTGGCTTCTTGTTCAATCTCCACTGCTCTAAAAGAACACTACAGGACTTGGGTTTTGTCACAGAACTTGGATTTTGGCAGAGAACCTGGGTGTTGTCACAGGACTTGGGTGTGTGACAGGTCACAGCCACTCCCTGGATACAGTCAGGCCCATCAACTCAGTTTTGTTTCTTCTTCTCTGTCTCTAGAGTGTAATGGAAAACCAAGGGTCATTCTTCCTCCTCATCATCATCCTCATCTTCCTCCTCCTCCTCCTCATCTTCTACTTGACCATAGGCAGCATTCAAAGCATCAACCAAAGAGGTGGCAATGGTAAGATTGGATTCTTCCATGCTACAAATACCATGAGTATAGTCCACATAGTCTGGACAGTCAGAGACAGACTTGGCAGCAAAGTTATCCCAAACCAGCCATTCCCAAGCCTTTCTCCCCTGAGATAACTCATAGGTAGGAGGAGCAACAGCCTCAGATGCCTCATAGGCAGGAGGAAAGTCACTTGATGCAGAAAAAAAAGATCAGCCAAAGAGAGTGACAGAACAAAGAGCACCTACTACTCGGGAGGGTAAGGCATATCTTGGGAAGCATTGTTGAGTGGCAAGGGCAAGTGAGACATAGTTGGATAGTAGAGGGGAGAGAGATGTGATGAGGGAAATGAAGAGAGTCAGTGCTCCTTAACTATGTTTGAAAACATGGGTGGCCCTCTTCAAGCAACCTATGTCTAAAAGAAGCAACAAGCAGTGGCTTTGACTCAGAACAAAGGCCATTGTTAAAAATATGTTTGAAAACAATGGGTGGCATTCTTCTAGGCCACTCAGGACAAGTAAATATCGCAGAAATGCGGATTTTGGGCAAGTTCTATAGGGTGGCACAGATGCCACTGGTTGGTATGAAGCTGTGATCAATTATGTAAGCAAAAAAGCGGTCCACATGGCTTAGTGTACCTTCTTTTAGAAAAATGGATGTCTGAACACTGGTTCTTCCTCCTTTGGGAACAATAGAATGCAGCATTTCCTTATAATTTCCTTATATGATAAGCTCATTATCTGGCCAGACATATATAACCCTTGCAAAATCTGATATCTCCCCCATCTTTGCTACCATGTCTGCCCCCCAAACCACTCAGAACCCTGCTACCACTAGCTCTGTCCCAGATGTGGCTTTCTGGCAAGGCAATGGCAGGTAAACGTGAATAAATACAGGGCTGAGGAAGAAAAAGATGTGGTGGATGGTGGAAGGCCCTGGTTTGGTGAGAGTGGTAGTGGGTGAGAGAGAGAGTCGAGACGAAGTTCAATGCAACATGTTACATGTTTGCTCTTATTATAGGCAGCGGAGTTTGAGCGGAGTTTAAATGCCTTTTGTGTGTGCACAATTCAAGTGGTGAAATGTAATTATAATTGTAAGAGCTGGTTGAAATAATAATTTAGAAAGCATATAAACACAGTTCAAAATGCCTAAGGATAAAATCCAGTGTCTGTCAAGGTGCTATTACTCAATATCCAAAAAATATATTACATGCTGTTGTTAGCTTTGGGTACAGCTGGCCTCAAGCATACAAAGAGCTCAACATCAGCTGAACATTCAGATAATTTGGCCAGCTGTGGCCCAGGTGTCAAAAGCCCGCCACCCAGCCTGAACAATGGCCCATCAATTGATGTCATGATCAGCTTAGGCTCACGTATTCCACATTTGGCGGTGTAGTATATATACTCCCACCCAGTGTGTCAAACCGAGTTTGACATTGCTCCCTTTTGGTGGAGAGGTAGTGGTGCATGGCTGGGTGCATACATAATCCCTTTCACTGGTCAAGACAGTAAATCAGAGCATGAGTGGAGTCATTTCTAATGAGACATTGACCAGCCCCCCTGATCAACTTTTGATGAATGATAAGGATTACTATTTTGGGTATGACTGGCTACTGATGCTCCAACAAATCCATTCTCCTTTGAAACTTTGAGTTATGAGGCATAAATTTCCGAAAGCACTATGATAAATACATCCTGATATTTTCAGCCCTTCAGGATTTTTTTTGGGTGGATCCAACGACTCTTGGAGCAGAAATCACTTCCACTCCTACAGAGTTGTGCAGGCAGCCTGGACTGGCCCCATCCCGAAAAGGACAGTGATCCATACCAAAAGCAGTAATCCTTAGCCCTCCATCAAAACTCATGACGAGCAAAGACGGCGAGGTGGAGAGCCTGGCTGGCACTGGATCAGGCGAGGGCGAGGTAGTATTGGCAAAGTTCGGTTCGGTTCAGGTTCGGGGCCTCTTCCTCTGAACGCCGAACCTGAACCTCGTGTTCGGTTCAGGAGATCCCCGAACCTTGAACCTGAACCTGCATTCAGGTTCGGTTCGAGTTCGAACACGTTCGAACCTAAAGAAATTCGGCCGCCTCAGGGTGTCCAATTTTCGATGCAGAAAAAACATCCCTGGTGCTTGTTTTGACCCTACTGTTATTCCATGACTTAAAACTGTTCTCCAAAGCCCCCCAATGAGCTTTGAACAATATTTAGTGCTGGTCACCAGTTGTGACAACCGGTGACAAACCGTGACTTTACCGACAGAAGTCGCAACATTCTCTCCAATTCAGTTCCAATAGCAAGCAGGACCAAATGGCTTGAGTATTTGCCAATGGCCAATGAAACTGTGCACAAAAACATACATACTTGCAGGTAAATTGTCCGAAATACATGCTTCAGGTTCGGCTTCAGGTTAGGGCTGTTCGCCGTGCCCGTCGCGACGGTTCTACGGGTCCCGTGCGACGGGCAGCCGACCCGTTCCGTCGGGGAGTTTGGAAACTTTTCGACCGGACGGCAACGGGACGGTTTTCCAGGCTGACAGCCGTCGAAACAACGGCCGTCGACAGGCGACGGGTTTTTCGGCGGCAAGCAGGTAAATCTCGCAAATTAGGACCATCTTCTTTTGTTAATTGGTTCTGTTGCTCTTATGTTAGTTTGGTACAGTGGTTTCTAGTGGTCTACTTCACCCATGACCTGTTCCCACTTCCCAAATGAGGATTACTTAACCGAATGTTTGGTAATGTTCAATCTTTTTTTGTTCCAGATTTGCTCTTCAGATTTGCCCCAAAACAAGGACACACCCGAACCGCACGAAGGCAGTTTGTCGCACTCGGAATGTAGTGCCGGACTTCTCGGCAATGCCTTCGAAGGTGGGTTTTAGAAGGGGATTGACTCCAGATCTTCAACTTACCCAAACCACATGTTACTCGGATGAATGGCCACAGATTTTCACTATAAAACACTCAGTTTCCTACTGTGAAAGTGCTGACACCGTCCCGTTGTCCGTGACGGCCGTCCCGTCGCCCGTCCCATCCCGTAGGAAAATTTCCCCTCCGCCTGACGGGACGGGTTTGCCCGTCGCACTCCCGTCAAAACGACGGCCGTGCCCGTGACGGGCACGGTGAACAGCCCTACTTCAGGTTCGGGGTTCGAACGTGACAACAGCTGGCCGAACGCTGAACCGGACCTGCGGTTCAAGTTCAGCAGTTTCCGAACCTTGAACCTGAACCCCGCGTTCAGTTCAGTTCGGTTCAGGTTCGAACTGATTTCTGAACCGAACTTTGCCAACACTACACCACCGTTTGTTGCCAGTGTGGGAGCAGCGTGGGAGCGGTCGACGTCAGATCGGCACAAATCCGACATAAGGTCCAATGGTTTGGGGCCGGATCAATGTCGGAGGACCTACGGAGATTATATATGTTTCCGATGGTCTTCCAACGTCGAGGACATTTAATGCCAATGAAAAAGAGGACAAAAATGCAGTAATCAAGAATCGAACACAAACCAAAAGAACAATCAGTAAATCTCAAAACTGGAGCCGAACCAACTGAGCCATATGAATATTCTCAGCAGGACTTATGTTCTACTTATCTGATAGGCCACCATTGCCCGGCATCCAGTACCAAATAAACCGGGAGCTCGCTGGGGAGGGACAATTTGGATGCAGGACGCAGTCAAGCATCAGAACAAAATGTGGTGTACGGAGAGCTCAGTAGACCAGAATTTGACAGGTTGCAGGAAGGCACTCGGGGGTAAAGTGCGGTTGTGTCGAATAGCTGATGGGAGTCCCCGGCTCAACAGACTCTGAGAAGCTCGATGCCAACAAGGAGGGACATTGGATCTTCGGCATGGTCCACTGTTGCCACCGTCCGCCTCGGCTCGCCCGTGCTGTAGAGAGTAAAAAAGCCGTCCGCACTTGTGGACGCACCAATCCTTTTCTCATTCCTATCCCCCGCTACCCGCTTCTTTCTACCTACAATGATGGTTTTCTTCTTTCGGCTGCTGATTATGATATGATACTCGAAGAACGGCTTGCAATTTGTACAATGATTCCGGGCACGTTTGTATATACGTACAGGCGGAGTGGATGAAATATCGTAGAGATTGTACTAGAAAGCGCTTGTCACTCGACGAAGGAAGGAAGAAAGCCCTTTATCACCCAACGAAGGAAGCCCTAATGCCAACGCCTCAGTGCTGGTGGCTACACCCGTACCCGGCAGCGGCGCGCGCGAGCTTGGCTTTGCTCAGCGGGAGCGGGAGCGGCGGGGGGAGGAACGCGTATTCGTCGAGCGAGGATTCGTCGGACTCTTCCTCGACCACCACCTCCCTCTTCACCTCGCCCTCGCCCTCGCCCTCCAACCCACGCTTCGCAGCAATCTCAGTCGTATAGATCATGTTAAGCCAATTCGCGAGTCGGTACCCGCCCTTTGCGATCTGCAGCTCGATGGTGGTGATGACACTGTTATAATACGTGGGGTACAGATCGGACATGGCGGTGAGGGCCGCGGCGCCCTTGGGCATGACCACTGTGCAGACGAGCGCGTTGGCGTCCGCGGCCCAGCGGGTCGCGCTGCCCACCGCGTCCCCCGGTGTGTCGCCTGCGATCCAAGAAGACTTCTTGCTCGCATAGGAGCCCGTGTTGATCTCCGCGATGAGCGTCGTGGCCCACGACTTGGCGTCGCTGAGGGCGTCGCCCCCGACGAGCATCTCGGGCATGTAGGTGTCCCAGTCCGCGTGCAGATTGTCGGAGAAGCCGTCGAAGGTGACGGCGACGCCGTTGGCGCCGAGCTCGAACGCCTCGTCGTGCAGCGGCTGCGTGATGTCACCGATGAAGTGCACTAGGAAGCGGAGCGCCTCCGCGGTGTTCGCCGCGCTCAGGCGCCCATCGCCTACCCGCTGCGTGTAATTCGCCACAGCGGAGATCGAGCACCCCGTGGCGCCGCAGTCGCGCGCGTAGTTGACGTTGCAGGAGGAGGGCGGACTGTCCTCGGCGTCGATGAAGTGCAGGGGGGCAGACCACGCGCCGGCGGTCGTGGCGCGGTACGTGTCCGCCCAGGAGGCGATGTTCGCGAGGTAGGAGGTGGAGGTGTCTGCGAGGACGGATTTGGCCCAGGAGGCGGCGGGGGCGGTGAGGTAGTTCTGTGCGATGTAGGCGACGGTGGCGTGCCCGAGGACGCCCCACGCGCTGACGCCGTGCAGGGTTGCGAGCCCGAGAACCAGGTACGAGGAGGTCATGGTCATATCTTCTGTCTCAGTTGTTGCTCTCCCTAGTCTCTCCCTTTATGCGCATCTTATCAACGGGCACCACGCGCAGGGGCAGTCCTCCTCGCCTGTACGAGGTCATGTCGTCCCCCAGCTCGCTCTTCCTGCATCTTATCAAGAGGGCGCCATGCGTGGATAACGAGATGGCGCACATGGAGACCGAGGCTGGAATACACCGTGGGAAGTAGAAGCACTTCATATGAGTGCGTAAGCAGCTGGCGCTAGTGCTGCCGGAAGTTGATTTGAGCTGGCCTTAAGCTGATGGAAATTCAAACTCAGCTGACCTTAAGGCGTAATCAGCTTGAGCTGCCTCAAGCTGATCGCTCGGATTCCCTAATCTGTCGCAGTGTAAAAAATTATCGGACGGCATAATGTGTGGTCCTTTGAGTTAGAAATGAGACCCAAAAATTATTTTTCAATGTGTTTTTGCTGGTGGTTTATCAGGTTCCTCCCCAGCCGCGGTTCCGAGGATAACAATCTCAGTAGCGGTACTTCAATCGATATCTGAGAAAATTCGTGTGATCTTTTGACGTGTGACCAAAAAAACGTGATGTTAGAAGTGACAGAAAGTTTGGGTTATCCTCTCCACGGCGGCTGGCCGATAACATATACAAATAACATAGCCACAGGACCCCATTTCCGGATTCGGTAGCTCACGCATATTCTCGCCGCGATGGCGCTGGCCGCGGCTTCTCGGACTCAGCTCGACAACCTTCTGGTAGAGTTCGGGCATCAGCAACTTACCATACCTGGCTTCGTGGTATCTATTCTCAGACACCCGGCATTCAGTGATCATCCGGCCGTGGGCGACCTTCTCAATCACTCGGATGCCCTGGCCTGGGCTAACGGGATAATCAAGTTAAAATATGCTGAACTCATCTGGAATCTCGCCGACTGCGCGACATTCTGGTCACCCAGGATATTGAGTGGACTGATCACCAGCTGGATGCCCTCCAGCTTAAAAAGAAGGGGGAGCCAGAAAGTCAAGGTCTTGCCGGACCCCATGGCCGAGATACAGACTACGTCGCCGTCGCGCTTGAGGATGGCCTCGACGACTTTGATCTGCCACAGACACGGGTGATATCCGAGGTGCTCGATGGCTTTCGCGTGTATTTCAGCGAAAGAGTACTGCGGAGGGCCAGAGGATGATGCGGAGAAGATCCGGGACTGAACATTAGGCATTTTCCGACGGGAAGGCGCGAGGTTGGGGCGCGTTTGTGGGAGGCGACGCGTCGAGCGGATACGCGCTGGTGCCAGTTGCGTCCGGGGTCTTGATGTGGCTATGTTATTTGTATATGTTATCGGCCAGCCGCTCTCATCCCCAACTTTCTGTCACTGTAACATCACACATCACACGGTCCGATCTTTCCGGTCAGTACCGCTACAGAGATCGTGAGCCTCGAAACCGCGGCTGGGTAGGAACCTGGTGGTTTATTGTAAAAAGAGGCTTCTAAGGCCAAAATCTGGCACGGTGGTATCTCCGGGACTGAAATCTGCTCCAAATTTCCCCGAAAACTTGGCTCAGGGTCCAAGCATATCATACAACACTAAAATAAATCTCATTGAGGTTCTAGGATGAAGGGAATGTGGGCAGCAGGAAGGAAAACACATTGTCCCAATGCAGGACTTGAGTTGAGCTGGCATCAGCTTAAGGCGCCCGAGAAGGCAACGACTTGAGTTGAGCTCCGGATCAACTTCAGCCAGCTCCAACTTCTGGCAGCACTAGCTGGCGCACGCCTCACCTTTCCTAAAAAGGCATATCTCATCAGCACATGCGTCGACCCGCGTGTCATAATGTAATGTTTGTGCAATATTGACATGGTTGCTATGCTCTACTGGTTAAGCGACGATAGATCTTTTTATATAAAGGTGATCTGTTGCTTGGGTTCGAACCCGGTAGGTTTCTTTCTTCGCTTTTTCTTTTGTACCATCCTGTATTCTGTTTCCCCCCTTTCCATTTAGCTTATGTGTAAGTTGTTATTCTACTTCCATTTTCTCCTCTCTCACCACAGAAATCAGCTGGCACCAATATATATCTGAGGGTTTTATTGTAGCAACAATGTTGCTTTGCTCTACTAGCTTGCATAAATAAGACTACTGAGCAGAAAATGACAACAAATTGGGCTTGAAATTAATGCAGCCAATGTGTAAATTGTCTCTGCAAAGGACTTAATTTAGAACATGCCCATTGTCAACCTGACCTTTCTTTCTAAAGGCTCTTTGTAACTTAAATTCACAAAGGAAATGATTGGAATGGATCTTTAATACACATTCCCTTTTTTTTCAGGAAATTAAACTAAGAAAATGACTTGAATAGACCATGAAGTTGAATGAGCTTGTACTGAACTCGGATCTCAGTGGCATCGTGCTGACTAACACGTGCTGCGAAAGTGATGTGATGTCACAGTGAGGGGACTTCCAGTATTTACTTAGATAGTGAGCCTTATTTGTAAGCACTTCCCTTTTTGGGAAAGTGATAGTGGGTGAGGGCAAGGGGGGTTCTTTCTGGGCACTATCTAAGTCTTAGATTTCACTACATATGAGTGACTATCCAGAAAACCCACCAAAACATGTCGCAGATGAGTCCCACAATCTTTGTAATCATGTGTATGTTACTTGCACATGTTTGCCATCAACCTCGACCTGATCACTGCTCGTTTTGCTGCCTGCTGCCAGCCGTCGTGCATTCCACAAGTAGTGTAAGTGCATTCAGCTTGGAACCTTTGAGTATTGACTGACCAAGCACATTTGTGTTGCAAGATAAGCCCCTTTCGGTTCCACTGGATCCTCTGAGTGTCCACCAGGCCATAGTATTAGTAGTGGATTCCTCCTGTGTCACGTATTTTCAGGTGCGTGTTTCTCTTTTGCGACATATGGACCGGTGCCCATATACCATCTTAGCTCTGCATAATAATTCCATCCATCATGTCTCCACATAATTATAATAAGAGTCATCACAGTTCTCGTAGGTTGCAAACCGATGTGCGGCAAACTTCTGACAAGATGAGCACCGCAAAATGACTATTCTCGAGTATCTACCTCATCAATCTTGCCATCCGGATACGAGTACTCGGAACCAGATCATGATATGGAAGTCGATGCAAGCCCAATGGATACCATACAAAATGCCCCCCATTCTGATGCCCCTGCCTTCATCCCCGAAGAGTGCACTATTTCTCCACCCAAGGATGGCCTTTCGGATCACCGTAGGAATGATATTGAGCAGGTATCGACTCTGATTTTGAGGAAGACTCGGAGCTTGATGAATGGAGCACATTCAATGAGCAGATAGATAAGGATACACCCATGTCATGCGAGGATATGATGAAGGAACTGGAGGACATGTTAGGCCCTGACGAGGAAGCCAAATTATGGGATTCTCATACGCACTTTGCCACCAACATTGGAATTAACTAACGGCACCACATCTAGGCAATGAGATCATAACGGAGAATGATCGTGATGATATCCGTGCCTTCCTTTTGAAGATGCTTTCCAATATGCCTCAAATCGTGTTCGACCAGATGTGGTATGCCTTTCAACACAAACTTGATATCAGTTCACATTGGGTGATGATCCATTGAGTCGCCATTCTGTCTTCCATTGAACCCCACTGCTGTGTTTGTATCGCATACACCGGAGAATACTCAGATCTGGATGCCTGCCGTTTCTGTCACGAGCCATGATTTACCCAGTGTTCACCCTTAAGGCGTTAAGCAAGGTTTTGAAAATCCTTAAGGCTTAACTTAAGCCCTCTATTTAAGGGCTTAAGCCCAATTTTCCCATGGCTCCTCAGCCTATTCCCTGCCCTTCCCCTTCACCTTTGCTCCCGGAAGTGTGTCTACTTCAGCTACAACCACCCTTCCCACCACCTCCTCCTCCAAATGTATTCCAACAGCAGTATTGATCTTGGCCAGAGCTGCCTGAGCAATCTGTATCTGACAGTCAGAATTTGCTTATTAATTTCTTCACCATACTCTCATTTGACCGAGTTGCATGAACTGCAAGGCAGAGTTAAAGGTCATTGTCAATGGAAAGAACTTCCACACTGCTACTTTTCTGGCAAGTAGGACATCCCCCTTGGCTCCTGCACCGATTCATACCTGCTTTTTGAGTGACAGAGAAAAGGTCCTTCTGCAACCCCCCTTCCTGTGAAAAACTATGGTTTACCTCCAACAATACGCACCCATCTTGAGGACTTGATCTGCTGCAGAGTAGTTGCTGGTCCAAAAGGGCCCAAGGATGTGCACAGCTACCTAGTTCCACTTGACGATGGATACGCTCAGCTCGCAGCGGGTGTTCCGACATTTAATTCCCTCATCCATGACATCTTCGATCTCCACGCTTACAAGAAAATCATAAACACCAAAGACCATAACAGTCTCAGCGCCTGCTTTCCTGCGAAATGAAAGGTTTTCGCAATGCTACTGGCAGTGAAAAATTCTACTGCATGCCTCTTGCCTTTCCCAGTGACAACAGACAAATACAAGAGTCATGGGATCCTTGAGACCTGCTGATGCATACGGACAAGAGATTCCAGGATTTCATAGACATGATCGCTGCCAACAAGGAGAAACTCACCAAGTACTATGGTGTCAAGGGCTTGCCCACTTTGCGACAAGTTGGTTCTCTTGATCGTGCACACTCATATCTGTGGGATTGCACGCATCTCTTCCTCAAGAACAATATCCCTAATTTGATAAAGCACTGGACCAGGAAGTTCAAAGGCCTCGATTCCGGTTCTGAGGACTACATGATTCCTGAAGAGGTCTGGACTTAGATTTGGCAGGAGACAGCTGATGTGATGAAGGACATCCCTTCATCTTTTTCTTGTTCACTTGCCACTGGCCCTGGTAAATTCCCCACAGAAGTGTGGTGTTTTTGGTTCGTCTATATGGCCCAAGGACTCCTTCAAAACCGTTTTTCAGATCCAAAATACCACGTACACTTGTGCGAGCTAGCCGAAATTATTAAGACCTATTTGAAATTCAATATCACACACGACGAAATTGACACTCTCGAGGAAAGGATAGTCCAATGGGTACAAAGTATTTCCAATATTAACAGATGTTCGGATGATAATACTTACATTGATCTCAGATACTATTACCAGTACCGATCGCTTGGGTGCATGTCCCTTAGTAGTCCATGGCTTGTTGCATGTTTGTACCAACATCTGTTTCTGTGGGCCATCTTGGACAATGTGGACCTTCTACATGGAACACTATTGTGGATTTCTCAAGGCAGGATTACGTTCCAAGCGCTTTCTGTGGGCAAACTTGAACAACTGTGTCCTCAATTATGCATATATGGAGCAGATTGGAGCTAGATCAGACCTTGCTGACGAGTTGACAATAGGGTGTTTCATAATTAGAATTTTGACCTCAACTTGTGCTGCAACTCGGACCCCAACTTGAGGTCAAGTTGGGGCACCAAATAGTTCGGGAAACGAAGTTGGATGTCAAATGGCGCCTATACCCAAAATATGACATCCAACTTTGACCCCCAACTTGATGCCCCAACTTCGTGACCCAACTTCGGCTAACCTCGGTCACTCGGTGTGGAAGGGGAGGATGACCCGCTGTTATATACCGAGCCGAAGGAAGAACGAGATGAACGAGTCCGGAACCGGAACCGGAAACCAGAGGATCGGAACTTCTGGAAAGTATATGGAAGGATAACACAAGCACCACAGGACAGTAGGATGTGCGCACTACCGTGGCCGGTGAAGGAAAGAGGACCGGAGGAGTTAACCGGAGGACGACTCAGTGCAGAGCGTAGAGCAAAGCAACATTAATTATCAAACTGAAGTACATGGCATATGTTACGGGTTTATATAGCTAAGTCCTAATTGTATTCCTGAAAAGGTGCGAGTCAGGTGACCTGTCGGACATAACAATAATACGAGTCCCAAAGAGGATGAAGAAGTGATGTCGGAGAAATGAACAATAAGGAGAAGGATTATAAAGACGGATAAACGGGAAACGCTCAGTAATCCTTCATTGCGTAAAAACCCGGTGATCCGTGATGAGTCCGAGAATATTCCGTCTGGTTCCAGGATCCGGTTCCAGACATGACCGGAAAGTCAAGGACCGAGAATGCATGGATATAACACCCGCTCGTCACCTCTTCCCCATTCTGTATTTACTCGTGTACTCTTCGGTATATCGGACTTCGGTCCACGTAATTGTTCCATAGGTACACATGGACAAATATACTCCCCTTACACCAAAGCCACCACCATCTCCGCAACCAGTGACCTGAGCAGCCCACCGAGGCTATGTTGCCAGTGGACAGAATCCTCGCGAGCCCCGTTTTACCCCATCTCCCGAGCCTTTCTGTGCTACACGTGTACTCCGAGCCCACATGGCACTTTTCCCAGAATCGACCCGATTTTCATTCTACGCTTCTACGACTTTCCCGGGACCTTTCGCTGACTTTCTACTTCACCCGTACACCCCATTCCCGGGACGACCGACCCAATATTCTGTCTACCAGGCCTCACCTCAGAATCCTGAGATTCCCACCTGGGAAAATGACAATATAGATATACGACGGAGGCACAAACCTCCCCGCATCCTGAAGTTGGGAAAATTCACACGCGCAAATTTAATGATTGGTTCATTGAACATCACCGGCCGTGACTCGGGCATCTCAATGCACAAAAGTAACCACAAGTTCAAATTCCTCAAGAAACGATTGACACAAACAATCTCGGTGTCCTCGGATTACAGGAGACTCACTTCGATACTGAATCAGCTACACAATTTAACAACATCTTCGGGTGATGGTTCAGACTCTACCACTCGGCCCATCCAGAGAAGCCATGCTCGAATGCAGGGGTGGCCTTTGTTCTGAATAAGCAATTTGTCGACACAGACAATGTGCGGGAACATGAACTGATTCCCGGGCAGGCATATATGATAGTCATTCCATGGAATAATGGTGAATCATTGAACATTTTAAATACATATGCGCCCAACCGCCCAGAGGAGAGGGACAGAATGTGGAAAGAACTTTGGACAATGTGGGCTGAGGACCCAACTCTCCCGTTCCCAACGATTGCATTGGGCAATTGGAATTTTGTGGAGGACCCCCTGGATCGAAACTCAGGGATTGCTGAGGTGGTCCCTGAAAGTTTTAAGAGACTGAAGAATTTATTCCGTTGGCAAGATGGATGGCGCGCAACCTTCCCAGATACACGAGACTATACCTGTGTCCAACATCGAACAAATAAAGAGACTCAGGAGACATATGACTCCTACTCGCGGCTTGACCGATTTAACGTTGACAACCAGCGATTCAAACACTTCCGTGGTTGGGAAATTAAACACTGCCCTGTGAAGGGTGATCACCGACTGGTAATAACCCAATTAACAGGGAGAAGAGAGGAGAAACCTGGGCCCGGCAGGTGGTCAATGCCATTGTATTGACTGAAGACTCCGAAATTTATGTGTCGTGTTCAGGCACTGGCAGCACAGTTGGTTAGTGACCTTGAGAACCTGGAAAAGTTACAACGTGACCCTGGAAATAATATACAGACCTTGTGGGCGAAATTCAAGTTAGATATAACGAGATATGGGAAGCACTGTTCACACTTCATCACCGATGATTCAACCCGAAAAATACGAATCTGGAAGGCCCAATTGAATATTGTGCTGCATGATCAGGATATGCCGCCTGAGGACCGGTCGTTGGCTGCCTATATGCTGGAACAGAAAATTGCAAAGCAGATACGCGAAGACTCAGAACGTAAAAAAGCGGTCTCTGAGGGACGCTACGATGTCGAGGGCGAGAATTTGCGAACAAAATCGTGGATGACGTCTGCCAAAGGCTACCATGTCAAGGAATCAATACCCGAGCTCAAAGCTGAAGGAGCCACGAATTCAGATCTTCCACGCTACGAAACGAGGCCGAAACGAATGGCAAAGCTGGTGCGTGACTACCAGGACTCAATTCAATCCCGAGACCTACCCGATGAATATGGGAGAGTTATGGCAACTGAAATCACACTCGAAAAGTGTGACACACACCTCTCAGAGTCCGAATTCAATGAATTGGACAAAGATTTGACAAGTGAAGATATCGGCGCTGCACTGAGACTCTCAAACAACGGAACGGCTCCTGGAATCGATGGCATTCCATTTGAATTCTACAAACTGCCTGACATACTATACCGGCAAGGCAAGGCAAACAGGCTAAACCTGTTCGACGTGCTAGGCTTTCTCACAAAGCTATATGCAGATATTGAGGATCATGGCATGGTTGACACTGTAAATGGCGAAACATTCCCCTTCTCATCTGCACCTCATCCGAATACTTAGCACGAGTCTTGGTGAAGGAGAGGAAACATTACGAGAATGACCTCCTGGACGCTAACTTCCGAGTTTTGAAGGCCGTTGTGGCCATGTTGAATGAGAGAGTTGCGAGAACTCAATTCAAGAAGGTTTCTGAAAATCCAGCCAAGATTCTATTCCAAGAAATAGTACATCCAGTCGAGATAGACACTGGGGTAGACCTAATGTTTGAAAACCCAGGAATGATGTTGTCCCGGGGATCTCAAAGAGTGTTCACAAATATTATATGCTCCCTACGGGCGAAACCTTACCGAAAATTCACTTTTGTGAATCTCGACCGTATTCGATGCACTGTAGACGAGATATGCGGCTATACACCATCTGATTCAATGATTTGGAAATCAATACGATCCACCACTCTGCAACGACGCTCGCAGGAGTTTTACTGGAAATGTATTCATAACACCTTCAGAGTGGGAAGTTTCTGGTCCCATGTTGAGCACCTGGAGTGAAATGGGACCTGCCAGGCAGGCGACCCGATCGAGAGCTTAGAGCACATTGCGCTGGAGTGCAACTCACCGGAACAGAAGTTAATTTGGGCCCTCTCAAAACAGCTATGGTTGAAAAAATATGATACTTGGCCAACCCTAGTCTCCCGTAGTCAGACGAGAATCAATTTTTTTTTTTTTTTTTTTGAGTGAGGGAAAAAAACTTGATTATGGTCTGATTGTGTTCGCGCATCCGATACCGACGGTCGAGGTTCGGCAACTGCCGACCCCAATCGGGCAATGATTGCTCGATTGGGAATGTTGACGTCCACGTGACTTTTGCCATCACTCGTGTTTGACGCCGGGCCAAGTCGCATTGTTCTTGCCCGCTGCTGGATGGACGGCGACGAAGACGCGTCCCAATGGGTCGTCCCATTCACACCACACCATCGAAACACCTCCAGCTCCTCCAGCATGGACAACATGGCTACTTACAGCCCCGCTGGCCAATTCTTCGTATCAATGGCTCCTTCTGCACCCCTAGACGAAAGGCCCCGGAATACGACTCAATCCCAGTCATTCACGTTCCACGGCATTGAAACACCACAATCTGGGGTGACACCGCATACCTACAACAAGCGGTGCCGCCAAAACTCCCAGGTCACTGCCAATGACGAGAATATCCCACCGACACCTTCCGGCCCTTCACAAAAGCGCGCGAGAGCAAAGGTATGGGCATAAGCAGCACTCAAGAGCAAGAAAACCGTCAGAAGAAGCCATGCCGACGCCATTGGCGCGCGGATGTCGTGGGCACGTCTGAGCGTATGTGGTGTTGTTTGCAGGTCACATGTTATTGATAACTCCGAAACCTGACCGCCCACATCAGGCCATCAAGGAAATCTAGACTAGGCCAACCCTGAACTGGGGATTGATCTTGGGCTGCAACCTGGTGAAATTTAGGTCTCCGAGGGGCTGTGCATTACCTGAAAAAGGGAGACTGTTTGCAATTTTAGTATCAGTGGGTTGGCATCTCATTTGGAACCTCCGCATGAATCGTGTCATGAAAAATCAAGGTGCAACCCAGAGTCCAGCAAGCATCCGCAACCAATGGCTTACTGCCATGAATTCGGCCTTACGACGCGACCGTATTCTCACGAACAAAATTAAATTTGGCCCACTCGCATTGAAGAAAAACATGGTGCTGAACACATGGAGTGGTCTGCTTATGGATGAGGACGCTCTGCCGGATGATTGGACACTCACAGAGGGGGTTTTAGTGGGTATGTGGCCAATGAATGGTATAGGATAAATATTCTCGAAGGCCAGAGTCCCACACTGGTAAAAAATTGTGTGTAACGGCATTTCCTCCTGGACAAAACTCACCGGCATGACTGGCCCAAAACCAGCAACACAAGCAGACAGACTCAGAATGCTTCTGCAGACTTTGATCTCGTTATCCCAAACACTCTAAAAAAATAAAAATAAAAAAAAGTAACTGTTGGAATAGTGGGACTATGGGTTGGATGTACTGTACTGTCTGTCAAGTATGTAGTATCGGAATATAATTTATTTCTGTTCTAACCTGCGCATAAATGAAATTGAGCAACCAACACCCTGCTAGCGCTGTGATAATTCAATGGTAATCGTCGCAAATGCTGGCTAATTAAGGTTTGATTACCCCTAATTTATTTTGAACGTCACTAGAAAGCTAATGGCCCCAAGCAAGGCAATTTGGCCCCAAGCAAGGCAATTTGGCCACATTACCCACAATTTTGGGGTAATCAGGCCCTATTGCCAAAGGAGGTCTTTCCTGATGCAACCTCGTGATTCGCTCCTCGGTCGTACAACGAAGCCCGACCATGAGTCGATACTGGGAATATGCCTTTATACATACAACATGCGAGGTATGAGTATCAAGTTTGTAGCGTCTGTCTATGAGAGACTACTGATACAGTGAACCAGTGAGAAGCTGTACAATACACGGACTATGTACTACATTTTCGTAAGCACCCGGATGAAGAAAATAACAAATGGATTGATATAACCTTTAGGATGTCAAAAAATGCCTGGCCATCAGTGTACTCGATTGTCGTAACATGGGGAAATGTTTAAGGTCTCGCCAGGGTGGCATTTTCGCCATGCAACAACTTCATTTCAATGCAAGTCCCACAGTTTTTCTTTGGGACTTACTTTATTGCCAAGCGACCCTTGTAGCCGCGCTCTTGAAGAACCTGAAGTACGAGGGGCCAGAGATTCTTGACCCACTTTCCGAGATCATCAGCATGCAAGACATCGTAGGTATAGCTGCGGTACGGATCCGAGTTCGACGGAGACCAGAAGAAGTTCTGTAAGAGTCGTTAATTGTGCGAGTCACACAATTGATTTGTTGCCTCTCCTCTGTGAGATGCAACCCATGGGATTGCAAAATTCTCTCTTGCTCCGTTTTGTTACAAGCAATACAAGCATCTTCATAGACTCGTTTCATGGAGGGGGTGAATTTTTTCAGCAAAGAGTGGAGGTCTGATTTTGGAACGAGGCATCACGGGCAAGGGAAGTTGGCCAGGGCTGCTCGACGTGCACATGCCTCCTCGCCGTCGAGGGAGTGGAACGGAATCCCGGGGAATAACACTCGGTCGATTCCATCGCCGCACTTGACCGTTTCCCCGTCGCGCGAGGGACGGACAAGCGATTCAAAAATTACTGAACAGACTTTGTGATAAACTTCGCGTCTGCGCCCAGGCGACTGTGCTAGAGCAGCCCAAGCACAGTGTATTCCCTCATGATCTCGCACGCTGCCACATTGAAAGCGAGGGGTTGAAGCCAAGTTTCGAACGATCTATCTATTAACCTATGCACTGTGCTTCCCTCGTATCCCCGCCGCAAAGTACGACGCTCGAGAACCAGAAGCTCCACCCGCCAAACCACAGTTCCAGGTGCACTCTACTTCCCCAGCTTGTACAACGTAAACTTGATATTTGGGCACTCTCTCCCCAACAGCCCGGATAAATACGTCGTGGATATATGGTTGAACAGGGACACCTCCCTCAAGCCCCGAAACAACCGCAACCATTCAACCAGCAACTCAGGCTTCCGGATTACCCCCGACGGCCACTTGAGCGTCAGCCGCAGATCCGCGACATGCGGCACATCGCTCTCGGGCGCCGTTGCCAGGTCGAAGTCCCTCGCGTTCCACGGGCTCCAGCCGTCGATATGCAGCGTGAGTGTGGAGAGGGCGGGCCGCCGCGCGATGCCGCGCAGCGCATTGTGGTAGTCGTCCCGGGTGGAGGCGCCGTCGTGCAGCTCGATGGTGACGGCGGTGAACTGCGGGAAGGGGTGCGCCGAGGCGAGCACCCACGCGACGAGGTGCACGCTCCCAAAGACGTGCTCGAGCTGCGGCAGTGCGTCGGGCGGAAGCGGGTCGCGCCGGGCCCTTGTGTTGGACTTGGGGGCTTTCGGATGGTCTGGGGGCCCGGGGAGCCGCAGCCGCCGCAGAGTGGGATGGCGGCGGAGGAACGTGAGCAGGGATGGGGCGGAAATGGTGGAGAGCGCGGCCTCTACGCCGTAGAGGAGCGGGAGCTGTAGATTTTCGAAGATCGCGCTCATCTCGACGCAGAAGAGTCTGAGCCCGGACGGGAAGCGCAGGTCGGAAATGCCTGACGCGTGGAGCACAATGAGGGTGCCGAGCGGGTTTGGGGGGTCGAAAGCCCGGATAGAAATGTTTGGGATGACGCCCCCCATCCGCATGAGAGTGAATATCCCCATCTCCTCGCGAAAGTCTTGATCGTCAATTAACGGGCCTGTCCGGTCATATTTTTCGGACCCCAGGGTGCCTATACCGGAATACCATCGGCGCACGGCATGAAATGCGGGTTTGTGCGGGCGAATTATGGATACCGGGAGCGGGGAAATGGCCACGGATGGCCGTGAGCGGTAAGCGGATATTAAGCTGAGCACCATGCCCTCCATGTCGCCCAAGCGCACTGCGGCCATCTCCGCGCTCGCAAGCTGTGGGGGGAACTCCAAGTCAATCGACCTGATAGGCGGGAGTCTTTGCACGAGGTTAGTGAGTGCGCGTACATCCCGGTCCAGCTGGGCGCTGTTGTCGAATCTCAAACGCAGCTCGTCCATACCAGTGATGAAGCGCGCGAGTAGGAAGGCTCGGAAGGCTCCGCTGGTAGATAGCGACGGAAACGAGTTCGAGGCGATGTCATTTTCAGTTATTCCGTAGCGGCTGAGATGTGACAATAGGGCCAGCTCATGGATGTGCTTTGAAATGCCCGCCAGCGAGAGTAGCTCCGCGTCCGTGAGGTGCTCCAAGATTTCCAGGATTATTTCGTCGGAGAACCACCGAAGAGTGCTCGGGGCGCCTGGGCTCAGAACCATGGATCCTAGGGATATCGGCCGATGAATATAAGAGCAAGTCCAGAGGATAAGGAAGGGAGCAGGTCAAACGACGTGGCCGATGTGATGGTGGGAAGCAGTGCTATACTTGGGTTACCTCCTGGGAACCGGCTTTCCTAAATTCCTAAGCGGGACCGGCCGTGTAATTCTACCTACCTACCTACACAGGACGATGATGGCCATCACTTGTCGGCGGAAGCCAACACTTGTTTCAGAGCAGAGTCCGTCTTTCGAGCGTGGAGGATCTGATGAGGAGGCACTACAACTTTAGTATGATAGGCATTGGATGATGCCTACTAGTATTGATGGGACTAATGCCTATCACAATTTAAAAAAATGCCTATTATGCGGGTGAATTATAAGTTATCAGCTAGAAGGATTATAAGGAAGTTTTGCCGGCCTCAATAGTTTCCAAAATGTGTTAATATAATTCCACAAGTGAATTCAGAGGCTAATAAGCGTTGAGGAAGCGGTGGGAAGGTGCCGCGTTAATGCGCGTCACGCCGCGTCACAGCGCGTCACTGCCGCGTTAATGCGCGGCAGCCGCGTCATTTTTACCGGGCCCCATCAAACTCTCTCCCAGACTGAGACTCTTCCCTCCTCTGCTCGTTGTCCGCAGACTCTCGTATCTTTCGAATTTTTGAAGCTGCTCGAGCTCGATGATACCCTCGAATCCACGATCTCATATCTCGGCCTTTTCTCGCCGGTGAGCTCGAGGTGTGTAGCACACGTGTCACCAAGTGTGCAGAATCCGTCTTGATCGCCGGTTTGCGTGCTGGTAGGCCGTGCAAACGTCGTCACCCCCCCACGACTCGGATGCTAGCATAACGTGCGTTTCTCGTGGCATCGACGTAAATCATGTCCAGCCTTCCTTTTTTTTTTGGAGCGTTTGGGATAACGAGATCAAAGTCTGCAGAAGCATTCTGAGTCTGTCCGCTTGTGTTGCTGGTTTTGGGCCAGTCATGCCGGTGAGTTTTGTCCAGGAGGAAATGCCGTTACGCACGATTTTTTACCAGTGTGGGACTCTGGCCTTCGAGAATATTTATCCTATACCATTCATTGGCCACATACCCACTAAAACCCCCTCTGTGAGTGTCCAATCATCCGGCAGAGCGTCCTCATCCATAAGCAGACCACTCCAGGTGTTCGGCACCATGTCTTTCTTCAATGCGAGTGGGCCGAATTTAACTTTGTTCGTGAGAATGCGGTCGCGTCGTAAGGCCGAATTCACAGTGGTAAGCCGTTGGTTGTGGATGCTTGCTGGACTCTGGGTTGCACCTTGATTTTTCATGACACGATTCACGCGGAGGTTCCAAATGAGATGCCAACCCACTGATACTAAAATTGCAAACAGTCTCCCTTTTTCAGGTAACGCACGGCCCCTCAGAGACCTAAATTTCACCAGGTTGCAGCCCAAGATCAATCCCCAGTTCAGGGTTGGCCAAGTATCATATTTTTTCAACCATAGCTGTTTTGAGAGGGCCCAAATTAACTTCTGTTCCGGTGAGTTGCACTCCAGTGCAATGTGCTCTAAGCTCTCGATCGCGTCGCACACCTGGCAGGTCCCATTTCGCTCCAGGTGCTCAACATGGGACCAGAAACTTCCCACTCTGAAGGTGTTATGAATACATTTCCAGTAAAACTCCCGTGAGCGTCGTTGCAGAGTGGTGGATCGTATCGATTTCCAAATCATTGAATCAGATGGTGTATAGCTGCATATCTCGTCTACAGCGCATCGAATACGGTCGAGATTCACAAAAGTGAATTTTCGGTAAGGTTTCGCCTGTAGGGAGCATATAATATTTGTGAACACTCTTTGAGATCCCCGGGACAACATCATTCCTGGGTTTTCAAACATTAGGTCTACCCCAGTGTCTATCTCGACTGGATGTACTATTTCTTGGAATAGAATCTTGGCTGGATTTTCAGAAACCTTCTTGAATTGAGTTCTCGCAACTCTCTCATTCAACATGGCCACAACGGCCTTCAAAACTCGGAAGTTAGCGTCCAGGAGGTCATTCTCGTAATGTTTCCTCTCCTTCACCAAGACTCGTGCTAAGTATTCGGATGAGGTGCAGATGAGAAGGGGAATGTTTCGCTCGCTGTTCTGCAATATCAGCAGCAGGCTGCCCAAGAGTGCAGTTGAAAATGTCAACGGAGTTTCGGCCCTATCAAACGTGAGGGACAGTTTCATACTGGCTTGTGCACCGTTGGATACCCTCATTATCTTCAACTCAATCCTCGGCCCAAATTCACCGGCATTGAGAATAATTGGGTGTAAAAAATATGTCACCGTGCTCGGTGTTTCTCCAGGAATTTGATACCTTCTAGCTGGGACCTCATTAAGTGATTCCTCAGAGGCAAAGATGCGGAATCTGCTCTCGATGTCAACCAAACTGAATTTTGGATCGAACGTCATGACCCGGTCTGGCTCTATTGCCATTTCATTGAGTTGTACCTCCTCATCCGTCAGGGTAAGCTCGTCACCGAAGTCAAGATTGGGTACGGTGGGGTTCCATTTCGGTGTAATACTGTCGATCAACATCTTCGCAGTTTCAACACATTGCCCAGGATGGTCGCAATCGAGTACTGTTCGATCTCGAAGGCATAGTGGGCAGCCACAGTTTTTCCGGCCTATTCCTGAAGGATTTATCTGGTGAGGTTTCCTCAGGTTTATTGTTCTTCGACTTGTGATTTTAAGGGCATCTTGAACCGTTCTGACTTTATGGTTCAATCTCAGGCATCTGGCCGACTCCCGCCGCTTGGCCCGCTGGTATTCATGCTTCTTCGACGCTGGATGTCTCCAAATTGGCATGTTGAGTTTGACTTCGTTGGCTATTGACAGCCCCGTAAATTTCAGGTTGTACTTTCGTGCTGTCAGAATCATTCGTTTAATTTCGTCGGGTAGAGGTGTTCTGTTCGATATCGGGATGTGGATCTCCTGTAGAAACACATTGAGAATTTCACTGGGTCTAATGTTCAAGTAGCTCTTTTCCAGGAAGTTTGCCAGGATATAGTCCACAAAATAACACCACAATGGATGGTCGTCTCCCTGTGTGAGATAAGCTTGTAGCATCCAAAGATCAATTGCTTCATTTCTGGCCGGAATGTCTAGAATTTTCTTCCCGCCCTCAAGGAGGTCGAGACTCATGGTTTCATGCGCCACCCGAGCGGGCTTTCCTTCCCATAGGAAGACGTGTTCCATTCGTATCAGTGTCTCTTCAATCTCCTTGGGCATGCCCTGTACTCTGGTCAGGTACTGGGTTCGACCTCCGATGACCATGTTTATGATGTGGTGTTTGCCCTCAAGACTTGGTGTTGTAACTCTCCATCCTTCAAGGCCACTGGCAATTTTTTCGACCACTGTTGGCCAGGGTGTAATGTATGGGACCCCGTTCCCAATCCATGCTCCTAATATTCGGCATGTCTGTCCATCCGGCAAGATTTTGATGTCCAGCCTTCCTCATCAGCAGATTTCTGCTCTGCAAACACCTTGTTCGTGAAGTGAACAGAAAGCTGAATGATTCTCCACTCACAGACCTTGCCCTCTTCGCAAATCTTCGACGCAATCACTACCGTCCATATTACAGTATCCAGGGCATCCACTACAAGAAAAACAGAGGCGGTAGTGACGAGGACTTGGAGGAGGAGGAATTTGTGATCAAAGTCCTTGGCCAAGGTATAACACGATCTGAACCATGTTCGTCGTGTGGTGCGTCCCCAGATGTTGGCAGCAGAGACGAGGAAGATCACGACAACATCGCGATCGGCTATGCTAGTGGGGCCCACAACCTCCGTGAGGGGGGTGGCATTGATCTTGATCTTCGGCGTGAGAGGACAGCAGCTGGTGACTGCCAGGATGACGGTAAGTAACAGTGATGCGCGCGAGAAGTCCGTGGAACAGGAAAGTTCCGAAAGCGAAGGCGAGCGTGTAAGTAAAAATATTTCCTGTTTGATACCGAGGTTGACCGTCCGATTTAATTCCATAGGTTTTCTTCTCTGAAGCTCGGCGCATCAATCTCAAGCAATGCTTTGATTCATTGATGTCCGCAGTTGAAAGACCCGGAGGAGTTCACCCAAAGATGGCGAAGGTTCTGGAGTCCGTGTTCACGAAAGTGGAGAAAGTAGGAGGGGACATAGGGGCTCACAAGAGAAGGAAGACAAGTCAGCGCACTTGACAGGACAGTAATACCAACACAATGTACTTGGACTAAATCATGGACTTTCATACCAGTACTATCCATAGAATCTCTCTTTCTTATAAATGTGCCGAGTCATTCTCCTTGAACAGGTAAGTACAGTGAAAACTAGGTTCGGATCAAGCCGCCGTTCTCACATGACATCCACGTGCTTCGCAGGGCTTTGTGAGAAGGGGCTTGTGCCAAGATCAAGAAAAAGGGGGATGTGTTCTTCGCGTTCTGCTGCCTCAGAAACCGCGTCAAACTCTTAGGTCCAAATACATCTATTGTAGCTAGTAGGTGCGGGAGTGATTTTGCCGACTCAGAATTCTTTTATGTGATCATATTACATCGTAAGGTGGTAGTCATTCAGCCCTTTCCATCGCGAATAGCGCGTCGCAAATCGGTGAAGAAAATATTTTTTAGTATAGATAAAGATATTCTGAAGACACAGAATTCTAGATAGGATGTTCGCACAGCTCTCAGACATTTATCCCGAGTGAATCGATCCTGAATTGCATTTTTTGAGCTGGTCGCGGAATCCACCAAATTTGGCAATATATGTCATCATCGCGTCGTGTCTCCTCTTCACTCTCTGCATTCGCACATCACCATCTCACCTCATTTGGCGTATTACAATGTCTGGCAACGCTCCCAAACCGCCGCGGACGCCTCAGACACCCCACCGCCGTCCCTTTTCACCCATCCCTTCACGGTCACCCGGCACTCCTCGACAGCGCGTACCTCCGCGCTCGACGCATTTTCAGGGCATCAAGGAGTGGAAATTCACCTTTGACGAGACTCGGGCAATGGTTATCGACAAATTGAAGCTTCACTACGTACCCGATGACTGGCAAATCCACTTGATTATCCGGATTCTGCGCGGGTATGACTCTATCTTTCTGGCTGGGACTGGGTATGGGAAAAGCCTTATTTTCGAGGCGGTTGCGGTCCTGGGAGGAAGAAAAAAGGTCACGATTATTGTATGTCCATTAAAAGCCCTGGAGGCAGACCAGGTACTCATGAATTTGCGTCGATGATTTTACTTCACTCGAGCCTTACTTTACCACTTTTACAGGTTAAGCAGGCTAATGAAAAGGGTATCAGCGCCCTTGCCATTAACGAGGACAATACCAACGACCATACCGTCTGGAGGAAGGCCGAAAGAAGCGCCAAGCTCGTCTATATTTCTCCTGAAATGGCTCTGTCTGACCATTTTGGGAGGCTGTGGATGGACGCAAGATTCAGGAGCCGAGTTAATGCCCTAATCGTCGATGAGGCCCACTGCATCGATGAATGGGGTGAGGAGTTTCGCCCCATGTACTGGCAGCTTCACCGGCTTCGCAGTTACACAGGGCAGGAGGTCCCCTTCGTCGCTTGTACCGCCACCTGCGCAACAAGCACATTCAATATTATTTGGAGCTCTCTCGGCTTTGGACACCGCCCTTTCTGGGGCCTAGATGCGGGCTCCGAACGGGCGAATCTGTTCTTCCTTACCTGCCCCCTCACAAATGGGCACAATCCCATCCTCGACGTCCTAAATATCTTACCGCCAGATCTTGATGACACATCAGATCGCGCTCGTATCCCAAAAATATTGACGTACCATGGCCCTGTGGCCGGCACCACCAAGGCAAAAGCTGAATGGAGACGCGCACTACCAGCGCACTTGCGCAGCTGCGTTGTTTCGTACTCTGCCGACATCTCAGAGGCCGCCAAGAAGGACATTTGGGAGGGATTTCTGTCCGGCCGGTACCCGATTCTGTGCGCAACTGACGCCGCGTGGATGGGGTGCAATGTCCCAGACGTCGAGTATTCGATTGTCTTCGAGTGTCCGAAGTCCCTTGCCGTTCTAGTTCAGCGCTGGGGTCGTGCCGGCCGCAACCGCACGGGCATTGGCACTTGCATTTTCTTCGTGCAGCCATGGGCATATAGGCCGGCCCCTCCGGAAGTCGGACTTGCTGTTCAGCGCTTGAAGGGAGAAGACAAGATAGCGATTGAATCGCAGTCACAAAAAGCCTCGAGAGGGAAACTCGAGCCGAACCTTGAGGCGTTCATCAATTCCGGCACTTCATCAGAAGGTACGTACTTACTTCTCCATCGTTCGCTTTACGAGACATTGATCCACGGCGATGTAGCATGCTCCCACGTCTTCCTCGCAAAGCTATTTCGTCCGGAAACCGGTCTCGACGTGTACATGCGCTTGACAGATCCCATCGCATCGAAGTCCGGGCCAATCTCGAGCAGCTCTTCCCATGAACTGAGCTGGACAGTTCTTAACCTCAAACGCAATCCCCCACCCCAGCGCTGTTGCGACCATTGTAACCCACATTTATTCAACTGGTTAAAACCTTCCAATTCTCGTGATCCACGTATTCTCAAGTACGCGTCCGAATTCATCCATTCTCTCCCACCTCCACCCTCGCGGCCCACATCTCCTGCCTCTGTTGTTTCCGATTCCGGCACTGTGGCGTCGTTCGATTCAGTTGGATTCGAGCCAGTTAGAGGCAAGCAAACCGTCTCCAAGGAGGACAAGGCTGCGCTTCGCGAGCGGCTAATTGCATGGCGGAAGGACAGACACTTTCGCATGGGAAGCAGCCCGTATATTCCCTGTGAAGTCCTCCTTCCTCCAAAGCAGTTGGAGAAGCTGGTTTCGTCTTGTGGGACCTTTCTGAATCATGCTCTCGTCGAACCGAAGCATATTCTGAAAGCAGTTCCATGGGATATGGACCCGGCATCTGATGTTGCGGAAGTCTGCGACATCATCGCGTGCTGGCGCCTTACCCTTGACATTACGCGCACACCCCAATCAGCCCATCGAGCACGTAAACAGCCACGACCTCAGCCATTACCTATCACCCCGCAGCCGGTATTCACTCCCCAACCTGCGGCGCTGCCAAATCCAGCAACACCGAGATCTTCTGGCAACGGACGTCGAGGTGGCTCTCGCGGTGGCTGGGGAGGAACACCGCGGGCAAATATTCCAAGCCGACAGTTGTCTTCCACAACCACGACTCCCCTTCCACTTAATCCCGTCCACAATGCCTTCCCAACTCCTACTTATGACGACTTTTTTAGCAGTCTTGCTTCTTCCCGGACTTACACATCTACTGCACTTCGATTCCCAATGCCTTCATCATCCTCACCAGCACCAGGGACTGCACCAGGGACTGGCCTTCCCTTCTCTCAACTTCGTAGATAGAATATACTATTTTATTTTGCCTATTCAACGCTGTCAAAATCCCCTCCGCCACCTAATGCACCCGATATTCCATCTTCGCCGCCATGTAAATCATTGTAGCTGTCGTACGTCAATGGATTATTTGTCGTGGAGTCGAACACAGTGTTTGTCTTGAGAGTGGTATCGTGCGGACCAGAGGTGGACGATTCTGAAGGAGGTGGATAACCTCCAAGTGCTGGATCGAAAGTTGTTGACTTGATGAAGTCAGTGAATTTCCCGTTCCATTCCTCGGCACCCTTCACAAAGACGTCGACGATGGCGGAGCGCGGTGGTTCAGGAGGTCTCGTATTTTGCGATGCATTTTTGCGAGCCTTTTTCGGAGGTGCAGGGACAAAGTGCCGATCTTGGCTGACGACGTGAAACTTGCGCTGCTGCATTTCCGTAACCAATGCCTCGATATCTTGGTGGAATTTGACCTCTTTCGATCTCCGCGCACGGTCAGGGTCACCAAAAAAATTCGCAACCATGTGGGTGATGTCCCGGAAGGCTTCCACACACGCCGAGCCTTTGCGAATGATATAGTCGACGGTGACACCAGATCCTGATGTAATGAAGACACGCTCGTCGAACATTAGCTTCGTTTGAATTATATTTGAGGCACAAGTGAGACATACCTTGACCCAAAAATTGAGCTGCTCCAGATAAAGATCTGACGCAATGGAACGGCCGATTATACCCCAGCGATTCACAAACCAAGACCGCTCGAGTGCGTGCCGCAACTTATCTGGGAGCTCGTACTTCCACCGTACCAAGACTTCAGCACACTCGCGGGCGTAGTTGTGCTGTCCCACGCCCCGAAATGCCAGTCCCCAGTACTTGAGAACACGGATGAGCTGCCCAGGGTCTGAAAAACTGACCGCTTTTTCAAACATGCAGAAGAATAGTGAATCGCGAATGAAGTAAATGGAGTGGGCCATCCAATCATCACCGGCAGCCTGAGCCTTCTGCGCTGCAGTAGCTGTTGCAAAGTCGGTGGAAATGGCCAGAGCAATGGCCTGAATATCGGCGAGTGTTGGCTGCCATCCAGAGAGCTCGGAGTACAATGTGAATCCATTGATAACCCTGCCAACTGGTCAGTCATTAACCCAAGAATTACAGTCGGCAACAACTAACATGACACAATGCAAGATGCGGGCGATTAAAGAGTGACAGATGAGGGATTTAGCTGCAACATAGTTAGGTTTGGAGACGTCCCATTTGCGATTCAAGAGACCTTTGTGCGCTGCGAGGGATCCGGGATCTTCGACTGCATGTCCGTAATGCGTCCGCATGAGCATATGGCTGGCTTGGAGAGCGAAGTGGAAGGGAGCACTGAGTTCCTGGACATACTCGAGGCGTTCCATGGCGTCTATGTCGTCCGTTTGGTCTCGACGTGCAGCTCGCAGATTGTTCGATGACAGCCAGTCACCGACAAAAATCCGCCAGATAGCTGACCAGATTTTTTGCAGGAGTGTACTGTGTTCCTGTGCCTGCTGAAGAAATTTTACTACACCCTTTTTGGACCCCTCGTTCACGTCGAACAGCCCAAAAGGCCGCGCATCTGAGGCGGTGGAAGGGAGAGGACGATCTTTTGGCATCATGTCGGCAACAGCTTCCGCAATATTTTTCCGATCTGTCCACCCACTATTTCCGGGCGTGAATGCGACAATCATTTCTGAAATGAGTGCAACAAATGTTTTGCCAACGATTTCATCGTCTGTGGGTGTCGGCAGAATATCTGTTGGGCTCGCGTTTGCCCGTCGACCCCGAAGAGCAAGCTGTTCTGCAAGATCTGCTTCGGTGAATGGCTCTACATCTTCGACACCAACAACTGCGCAGTTGGTTGCATTGATCATGTCGTTGGTGTTCGAAAGTCGCTGCTGGGACTTCCGAAGGAAGATATTGATGTTGTCGAAGATGGTGAAAAATACTCGGCCGCTCGTAATGAGTTGCACGGCAAGCTGGATTGCATCTTCAGTGATGCGAACCTTGAGTCTTCCACAGTGCGGCTTGAAACACAGACCCCAGCATTGCTCAGCATGAGCACAACGCGAGAACTTGTCCCCGAAATTTTGAAGAAAGGCCAAGGATAAGGGGGAGGATGTTGGTAGCCCGATTACGAACAAAAGCAAGCATGCTGATAGTTAGGAGAATAGCCTGAGTAAGATTTAAAGTCAATAGAGCATTGGAGAGTACTAAATGTTAGCAGTAATACTGAGAGTGAGTGAATATAAGAAGAGTATTAATTCTTGGATGGCCCAAAAACTCGGCCTTATATACTACAGAGAATAATGTACTAGAATATTCTACATACTACAAGTGAGTTAAAGTCCTTTCTACTTTAGTCAGCTTTTACTCAGCGGTCCTCGGGATAACCGGAGTTGCTGAGTAAGCCCGACTCACAACACTCCCCCTCAACTCCGAAGACATCCCGAGTCCTTGGACTAGTTCTGAGTGCCTTGGCCTAGGCAAAGCCTTGGTGAGTAAGTCTGCGAGATTTTCTTCGGATGCACAGTGCATGATCTCCACTTCGTTAGAAGTGATGTGTTCGCGTATGAAATGATGCCGTATGTCAATGTGTTTGCTACGGGCATGAAAGTTAGAGTTCTTTGCAAGATCTTGTGCCCCTTGATTATCAACATATAGTGTCGTCGCGTGTGTCTGGGGAAATCCGAGTTCGCCGAGCAGAGTGCGAAGCCAAATGAGTTCGCGTGTCGCATGACTGATCGCCATATATTCGGCTTCCATGCTCGATAAGGCTACCGTCGGTTGCCTTTTTGAGTTCCATGCTACCGTTGCATCACCAATCTTGAAGATGTACCCGGATATCGACCGTCTGTCGTCTGGATTGTTGCCCCAGTCTGCATCTGTGAAGCCTACTAGCTTAACATCTTTGCCTCCCAGCATCAGGCCTATATCTTGGACTCCTTTAAGATATCTCAAGACTCTTTTGACAGCAGTCCAATGTGCGGGTCCCGGATTACTGGAATATTGGCTTAGGCTTTGAACTGGGTGTGCAAGCTCTGGGTGTGCACCAATTGCTGCATACATTAGTGATCCAATTGCTGTCTGATACAGTGGATATGCGCTGGTCTGGGTTTGCGGTTCTGATGACTTCAGAAGTTTGACATTCGGATCAAGAGGTATGTGAACGGGGTTACAGTTCTCCATTTGGAAGCGGGTAAGGATCTTCTTGATGTATTGGCTCTGTGTGAGCTTGAGAATGCGATTTTTGCGGTCTCGAGTTACTTCGCAGCCCACAATTTGTCTGATCTCCCCCAGATCTGTAACTGTAAAATGGCTCTGCAATTCGTCCTTTAATGCAGCCATTCTCTCTGTCCCATTTGTAATCAATGTCATGTCATCGACATGTACGGCAACAACAGCAAGTTCTCCATCAGATCTGTGCACGTACACACACTGATCTGAGAACAATCGGGTGAAGTTCAGCCTCATGAAAACTTCATTGAGTCTCTCATTCCAGACTCGGCCGGACTGACGCAGTCCATATAGTGATCCTAGAAGCTGGCAGACTCTGCCAGTGCCATCATCGTAGTCAGGTGGCTGCTCCATGTAAATGGTTTCCTTCAATTTGCCATTGAGGTAAGCCCCGACTACATCCATGACATGAACTTCTAAATCTTGAATTGCAGCTATAGCAAGAATTAATCGGAGTGTTTCGAGCCTAACAACAGGTGCGAATGTCTCCTCAAAATCGAGTCCGGGAATCTGCGAGAATCCCTTCGCTACTAGCCGCGCCTTGTATTTGATGATTTTGCCGGTGTCATCACGTTTGATGCGATAAACCCATTTGCAGCCTATCGGTTTTCGGTCGGCGGGTCTCGGCACCAACTTGTAAGTCCCAGCACCTAATTGTGCAATTTCTGCATCCATGGCTTCTCTCCATTTCGGCCAATCTGGCCTTGCTCTCACTTCTTCGAGTGTGAGAGGCTCATCCGTTGACGAAACTCCGACCATTGCATAATCCACCATGATCTCCGCATGTTCGGGGTTTTCATAGACTGGCACCATGTGTGCCCACTCTTTCGGTCCTCGAGTTGCCGGATTATTAAGCTTTCGGTAATTCGTTTGTGGCAGGGCGGCAATTCGCGAGCTTCTTTCCCTCGGAACAGTGATCTTTGATGATGCTGTAACCTTTGGCGGCAGCTCGGGTTCAGGCACACCTTCTTCAATTTCTTTTTCCTGGTCCTGAACTGTTTCCTGACCCGTAGTTTGCTCGCCATTACTCCCCCTCTCCCCCTCGAGCAAAGGAGGGTTAGGAAGTATTATTTCATTGCTGTTATCCACTGTATCATCTTCAGTGAATACAACATTTCTTGAGGTCTGAACCTGCCGTGTCTTTGGGTTGTAATACCTCCAAGACTTCGATTCATCGCCAATGCCCATAAAAAGATATGGTCTGGACTTCACATCCAGTTTGCTTTGCTTCCCATCCTGCCGAAGCACCCAGCATTCGACTCCGAACTCTTGTAGCATTGAAACATCAGGCTTCTTTTTCCAGAAGATTTCATCGGGAGTTTTATCTTTCAATGCACGAGTTGGTGATCGGTTCTTCAGATAGGTTGCATAAGCAATAGCTTCCGGCCACAGGAATAGTGACAAATCATGAGCATGAAGCATAGCTCTTCCGTGCTCCACAATTGTCCGATTTACGCGCTCGCCGATGCCATTTTGGGCTGAAGAATGTGGTGCAGTCAATTCTAGCTGAATTCCTGCATCCAAAAGGTACTTCTTGAAGACCTTATTGACGTATTCCTTCCCATTATCGGCCCTAAGCTTCTTAAGCTTATTTTTGGTCTGTGTTTCGACGAAACTCTTGTACTGTTTGAATTTCTCAAAGGCTTCGGATTTTGCCTTGATGAAATAGACCATTGTTCTTCGTGATTTTCCATCGGTAAATGCGACGAAATATCGTACGCCTCCTATTCCAGTGTGACGAGATGGTCCCCACACATCTGTGAGTGTCAAGTCTCCGATCTCGGCAATTTCGGTATGTGATTCTTTCGGAAATGGTTGAATATGCTGTTTGGCAACTATGCAGGCCTTGCATTGAGCCTTTGGCTCCTTCGATGTGTCGACATCCATGCCAGTAACCATCCCTTTTGACTTGAGCATTTTTATTGAGCCCATGTAGAGGTGTCCAAAAATCCGATGCCATTCATCCCAAGTTCGGCCGGCTTTTGCCGCATAAGCCTGGTCATGTTTGGCAACAACCTCACATATCATCCGGTACAAGCGCCCTGTTTTGATCCCTTCGGCAATCACCGTTCCGTCTGGTGCATACATCCGGGCATACTTGCCCTCAAATCGGACTTGGAAACCCGCATCTGTCACCCTTGACAGCGAGATCAAGTTATTCGGTGCGCTTGCGACGTGCACACAATCTTTCAGTGTGACTGTGGTAATTCTTGTCTGCACTGGGAACTTGAGCTTGACAACACCTCTGCCCAACCCCGCGGTCTCTCCAAATCCAATTACTTTGTGTCCTGGAGTCTCCACATAGTTTTCCATAATAGTTTTATCCTTTACTATGTGTGATGTGGCCGCGGAATCTAATAGCCATGAATCTGGTGTTATGGCTGCCAATGCTATGTCTGGTAGTACTTCTCGGGCCGAGAAAACATAGTCATCCTTTGCTTCATAGGCGCGTGTCTTTCCCTTGTCTTTCCAAGTGTCCTTCTGATGATCTCCTTTTTGATCATCATCACCGCCGGGCCGGGAATTCTTCTTCCCCTTGTGGTGATCTGCTTTGATGTGGCCGCGTTTGCCGCACTCAAAGCATACAACGTTCGGGTTATATTTCTTCTTCCAGCTTTTCCCTGTTAATGCCGTGTCATTTCCTCCTTTGGCCCTGAGCCTCCGATCTTCTTCCAAGATTCGGGAGCTTAATTTCAGCGGTGTGAGGCCCGTGGTATCAATCGACGAAATGAAAGTGTCCCACGACTCCGGCAAAGAGGTAAGCAACGTGATCGAGTATTCTGAATCCTCGATCTTCTGACCCAAAGTCGTCAGTTCCTGTTTGTAACCCTGCATCGTACGAAGATGCTCTTCCATGCTGGTTCCCTCCTCGCACTGGGCCCGGAAAAGTTTGCGACGCGCAAGTACAATTCCCAATGCCCCCTGAGGTTCCAACATCTCCTTCAAGTTGTTCCACGCCTCATTTGATGTCGTTGCGCTGGCAACGTAGACCAACATCTCGTCGGCTACGCGCAGTCGAATCATGGACAGGGCCTTCCGGTCCTTCCCTTCCCACACACCCTTTGAAGCAGCATCGGTGGGTTTTTCAATTGTCCCATCCGCATACTCAACTAATCCCTGGTCAGTCAAAATGTCCTTCATTTTGATGCTCCAGACAGAGTAGTTCTCAGGTCCCTTCAATGGGTCAATGCGATAGATACTCGAAGATGAACTATCCGCCATTACTGATTCGGAAGCGAACGATTATGTAAGCGAATGTATAGTGATATTACTGTCGGTGCGAACTAAGATCTAGGCACGGGGCCCATAACCTGTTAGCAGTAATACTGAGAGTGAGTGAATATAAGAAGAGTATTAATTCTTGGATGGCCCAAAAACTCGGCCTTATATACTACAGAGAATAATGTACTAGAATATTCTACATACTACAAGTGAGTTAAAGTCCTTTCTACTTTAGTCAGCTTTTACTCAGCGGTCCTCGGGATAACCGGAGTTGCTGAGTAAGCCCGACTCACAACACTAAAAATACGCACAAAAATCGGATTCCGCGAGAATCCAGGGTAATCTCTTGTCCAACTGCGACCAGCTGAGGGCCCTGGGTCTGCCTCACCCGACTCGAGGTCTGGGTCGTCATTTGGATCATCTTCCCAATCTTCCTCTCCAGCCGGCATTGGCTCATCTTGTTCTGCCTTTTTGCGCTTCCGGGATGCATTTGGAGACGCACAGAAGGTATGCAGAATACCCCAGGTGAAGGGCGCCAACCCCTCCACAATTTCTATCAATTTTGTTGGGTGCAGCATTTCTCGAAGGTGTCGGATTGTAAGAGTCTTCAGCCGTATGCTAAGAAGTGGGCTGGAAATAACCCGATCACTGTCCTGCAATGCGAGCTCATGTGCGCAGGGAATAGCCATCTCTCACTGGTTGAACATTTCAAGTTTTTTGGTGAAAAAACTAGTGAAAAATGTTTTGAATTTTACAGCAATTTTTCAGTGAAAAACCAAGTGAAAAACTTGTAACTTCTTCATGAATTTTTTGAACTTCAAAACTTTTTCAGCACTTTTTCAGAAAATTTTCCCAAGGTTCAAAAAGGTCACCAAAATGTTTCAAGTTTTTCACCTACTTTTTTGGCGAAAAATTACTGTAAAATTCAAAACATTTTTCACCAAAATTTTCAGTGCAAAACTTGAAATGTTCAACCAGTGTCTCTGAGGTGTTTCTGTGCGTTTGGATAGCGGGTTTTGTTGCGCCAAAGGCTGAAGACCATTGCAGGTCCAAACCGGGCTTCGGCCGTGGATTCCGAGGCGAAGAAACCCATGAAGTGTGAGATTCTGATCGTGACAGTGGGGATTTCGGTGACAAAAAGCCAGTGGAGGAGCTGTCTAGTCGAGATGGACAGGAAAACCATGAGAGAGAAGACGAGATGAAGCTTGGCTTCGAGGTTAATGCCCTTCAATTCATCCTTCGAGAATTTGGACTGCCAGTAGTCGTTGTCATACTGGAGAGTAGCCAGGATGGAGATTGGATGGGTAGCAATGGAGGTGAGTTACGGCGAGGCAACACGGGCGTGGATGCTCGAGAGACAACAATTTTCGGCGCTGAATCAAAACGAGTCACTAATGAGACGCGTACTGTCACGCGGCGCGTCACACTACCCGATTCGGTCAGGAAACTGGCAACACATTTTCTCGATGACTGAAAACACTATTGGAAATTTTTTTGCTGAGAGACCTGCTGTAAATAATCATCCACATCGATCGAGCCCATAAAATTGAAGGGAATCGACAAAAGTTGCCTGGGTCTGGCGGGAATTGATGGGAAAAGTTGTCGACAAAGGTCTCAATGTGCAATAGGAACGACTGATACTTTCTCAAAACTAAATAAGCAGATGTCTGCGGTACTATCTAACGAACAAATTATCAGCTTACACTAAGTGAATTGGATTTGAAATGGGGGAGAAATTCCCCTCAGAACACACCCTTTGTTTTCTTGAGTTTGGACCAAGCCTCTCTCCGAGATAGTCCGGCGCGCCGGACCGGAGACAGGCTTGCTCCGAACCTAAGTGAAAACATGTAGATACGCTTGACGTGACTTTGACGCGACGCGACACGTGAGTACTTAAATAGGAATCGGGTCACGTGTTCTGTACCTCCTTGTGCACCTATCCGAATCGGGCAGGAGCATCACGATCACTCAATCGGACGACTATCATGCCGTTGTGTTGCGGGCTTTTTATAGATGGCGCGGTCTACGGTCGCCGGGGGGGGAATTTACAAGCACGGTCGCTGACTCAGATCTCTTCCTCTTCCTTGTCCGGACCCCCACTCCTTTCGGCAGACGCTCTTTTCCTTGCCTCGTTGAGATGCGCTGCCGGAGTATGTTACTTGGGTCGGTGGTGCTGTTGGGTGCGACATGCGCGCGCGCCGCCACGACCGAGGCCGACCAGGCCACCATTGAGGGTGTGTTTCTTTCGTCTTCTGTGGAATGTCGCTCGTCCTTCGTCTGACTACACATCCAGACCCCTTCGCGCAGTGCACATACTCCCCGTACGCACCCATAGCGGCGGCGAACGCCACGGGAATCTACCCCTCCGTCTGGGTGCCCGTCACAAAAATCACCCCCAACGACGCCGCCGGACAAGCAAAGTTCGCCTCCTTCAGCGCGAATATCCCGAAAATCGCGCCCAAGGTGCGTCTTGCATTCTTTTTTTCTTCTCCTTCGCTCCCTTTTCTAACTGCGCTCGCTCGCCAGGGCACATTCGGCGCAGAAGCGCCCTTCGACGGCTTCACCTACTCCGACGCGGACCCCGACTGCTGGTGGACGCGCTCGCAATGCGTCGTGCCCAAGGTCGCGGGTCTCAACCCCGATATCGCTACCGTGCCTGAGGTGCGTCTCCCTCCTCTCCCTCCCTCTCCTTTTCGTTCCGCGCCTTCCCCCCCACTCACCTCACATTTATATCGATTAGCCGCGCACCCTCGGCTACGGCTTCGACGACGGCCCCAACTGCTCACACAACGCCTTCTACGACTATCTCACGGAGCAGAAGCAGAAGGCTAGTGAGTTGTAATTACCGCGCTCTCACGCCGACGTCCCAGCGCTGACGCACTTTCCCCCCCGCAGCGATGTTCTTCATCGGCTCGAACGTGATCGACTGGCCGCTCCAGGCACAGCGCGCGGCCGTCGACGGGCACGAGATCTGCGTCCGTGAGTAGCTCTTCTTCTTCCTTCCTTTTCATCACCCCTTCCTTCGCACTTCTTTCTTCCTTGTGGCTGATTTGCACTTCCCTGCGCATGTATCCAAGTACCGATTCGCGTGTGTCCACGTACTGATTCGCACTTCTTCCCGCGTATAATATAGACACCTGGTCCCACCGCCCCATGACGACGTTCACCAACGAGGGCGCCTTCGCCGAGCTGTGGTACACGCTGCAGGCGATCAAGCTCGTGACGGGATATACGCCCAAGTGTTGGCGGGTGCGTCCAACTTCCTTTCATACCTCCCCTTTCATTTATTCAATATTTATTTACTTACATTTTCGCCAGCCCCCCACCGGCGACATCGACGACCGCATCCGCTACATCGCGTCCCAGCTCGGCCTCGAGACCGTTCTCTGGAAGTTCGACTCGTTCGACTACACCACCACCGACCCCGCGGTCGTGCAGGGCAACTACGACGGCTTGTTGGGCAACTTGAGCGCGGGGGTGTTTGATACGGTGCGTTTCTCTTATCTATTCCGTTTCGCTCCTAGCACGAGCTGACTGATATGATATAATTGGCACAACACAGGTCGGCGCGATCATCCTCGCGCACGAGCTGAACAACTTCACGATGCAGATGGCGGTGGAGAATTACCCGCGGCTCGCTGCGGCGTTTGATGTGCGTTTTCTCTCTCTTCCATTCATCGTTTTCTTCTTGCGAGTTGGGAGTCGTACGCGTACTGACATGACTTTTTCTGCCCACAGCACATGGTCCCGATCGCCGTCTCGCAGAACAAGAGCAACCCCTACGTCGAGACCAACTTCTCGATGCCGTCGTTTGCGGAGTGTGCGTAGCCTTCATTTATTTCCCTCCATTCTCCTCTCCCCGATTTCGCTGTCCCATTAACCATCCGCTGTCATCCTTCGCCCCGCAGACATCGCCGCGCACCCCAAATCCGACGTCACCAACTCGTCTTCCACCTCCTCGGGCTCCGGGGCGAGCAGCGGGAAAAGCAGCGGCAACAGCAGCAGCATCGGCGGTGCCAAGGGCACCGGTGCCGCCGTCAACCTGCGTCTGCGTCTGCCTACCACGGCCGCGGCGCTCCTGTTCGTGATGGCGGGGGCTGCGGTCCTCCTCTGATGCAGTTGGGGGAAGCTATGGTCATGGCGTAGAGCGCCTAAAACTACTCACGCACGGACTCCTCTCTGGGAATGAGACGAGACTAGAGCTAGGCTACGTCTCGGCTACGTACGTTACTGACTTATCACGACATGGTGGGGTGGGGTATTTGTCGCCATTCGTAATATACCCAATGCAACCGCTTTTTATGGTTCGAACGGAGTGTGTTATTACTCTGCATGTAGGGTGCTTGAAGAAACTTACTCTAGGGTGCTTCAAGAACGCGGGGAAAAGAAGTTCGCTTCGAGCCAGGTGTTGTTTGTTATCCTTCCTCCCCAAGTGTTGATGAACTCTGTGGCTCGATAATATGCGAACGGACTGGGTGTGAAACGGCTCGCGGATGCACTCGTTGCAGATATTCACATGTGGGTCGCCCGTTCGACTCGGGGTCAGTCCCTTTGGTCGTAAGCGGGTTTGTTCTACTCAGACGGAAAGTGGGAAACTGGCTGAGGCATTAGTAATCCAATGTCGTGTGATATACTAATTTCATTCATTGTCAGACGGTGTTAACCAGCTGCGGCGAGTTGAACCCAGGGCCCGATCTCTGGTTCTGGAATGTCCTCGTGAAGTACAGTACCGTAGACTTCAAATTATAAAATTACATCTGCCGGTTCTGGTACTTCCACTATGCTTATTCGATGGCCTTCAATCGCATTGAGAGTAATCTCTTTCAATCGAGAGAAGAGTACATATATATATACTTCTCCCGCAGTGGTAATTTAAATCCTGGCAGTGACTAAAAATCTACTGTATCTGTAATGAGAAGGAAAAAAAATGTCGTAAATGAGTAGCGATGTGCTTGGCTTGGCTTTAAGCCCTGAAGCTCCGGAGCCAAAGCCCTGCCTTTGGCCAAGCCGGACCCGGGGCTTCAGTAGGGCTTTGGCTTTGGCCTCAGACATGGGAAGCCAAAGCCGGGGCTTCAAGCCCTGGCTTTGCCCCTCAAAATTTTCAATGCTCTGTGGGCATTTTGATTGTACATTTTGATTTTTCGCATTCCCATCCACGGATTTGCACAGGGCTTATACATTGTCTTAATGCCCTATGCCCAATGCGAAAAGCCATCAAAGCCTCGGCATCCTCCGTACTAGCGGTACAACACTGTAGAAGTAGCTCAGGTCAGTGGAAAATGCAACGAAACTTATGAGGCTGACTCATTCCCACCAGCAGCTCCCGCAACATCAACCGTGCGCTGCCCGCAAAAAAATCCCTCAAGCCGGGGCTCAAGCCAAAGCCAGGCCAAAACCAAGCCCTGGGGTAGGGCTTGGATTTGGCTTCAGCTCCTTGAAGCCAAAGCCCCACGAAGCCAGGCCAAAGCCGGGGCTATGAAGCCGAGCCAAGCCAGAGCATCACTATAGATGAGGAACCATGCCTTCGGGTGGGGTCGAACCACCTGCTCTCCATGTACTCGCTATCCTCGAGCAAGACGGAAGTGAGGTACCGCACTCCACGATTGTTCTGACCTGAAGCACCTTGGATATGTGATCAGATTTTTGGGTGCCAGGCGGAAAGCCTGGGAAGATGAGCATTTGACGTTGAATAGGTAGCCACTACATTGTGGATGTGGGGGAAAAAAAACGACAAACCAAAACCAGGTCTTCGGGTGGATTCGAACCACCTCCCCTCCCATTACTTGGCATTCGTGTCTTCGAACAGGAGGGGAGTGAGTTGCATTGCTCCACGAAGACTTGAGTACCTTTAATTTAGGTTGAATAGGCCGTAGCGAATACATTGCGAGTGTGAAAAAGTGACATTACCAACTGGTTCTCTGGGTAGATTCGAACCACCTTCTGTGCTTTTACTGGTCGGGAACTGTTTAATTTGACCATACAAAAGGAAAGAATATAATTACGTCTTAGGGTGGATTGGAACCATCTGCTCTCCTTTTGGCACTGTGAATGGCACAGGGAAAGAGTTGGGATATTCTACGAAGACTTGAGTACCTCAGTCTACAAAATAATACACAGGCGAGAAGACAGCTTGGTGTGCCGATGCGGGGTCACTGCATGCTGTGTTCAGCATCGAACGACGAAGCCAATTAGAGAGATGCTCACGAGCTGTCCGCACCGCTTCCTCGAACACGGCCTGCATGCCCATAAATAAATAATAGGCACCTCAAGTGTAAGTGGTGAGTATAGTACATACCTTCACCCCCACCTGTGTTGGCGCCGAACACTCGAGATATTTAGCGGCGCCGATCCTTTTGGCCAGTGCGGCACCTTGGGCATACCAAATTGGTCCTGTTTGGCTAACGGCACCAATTCAACATCAGCAGCATTCACGTGTTGGGAGCCTCACCGATCCAGAGGCTTCCCAAGCTCTTCCCGTAAATCAAGTTTCAGACCGACCAGAACGATGGGTGTTCCCGGGGCATGGTGCGAAATTTCAGCGTACCACTACCGAGATGTGATATTGAATTTGTGATATTAATGTTGTAGCGCGCTGTAGATAAACATACCCTGTTGCGCACGTTGTCAAAGCTAGTTCTATCGGTGAGCGAGAAACAAATCACGAAAACATTCGTGTAAAGGTAGCACAGAGGGCGGAGGCGGTCGTGTTCCTCCACGCCAACGGTGTCCCACAGGCCGAGCACGATGGTGGTTCCGTCGACCTCGATATTTTCGGTGTAGCTGTCGAAGACTTGTACAATCAATGGGTGAATGGCAGCGGCAGAGGGACGGGAGAGGCAAACCAGTCGGAATATAGTTTCCCTGCGCACACATGAGATGAATTGAATGCAAGGAGTATTGATGGGGGAGGACGGAGGAGGACGGACTGGGAATGTCCTGGTGGTGTACGAGATACACAGACACGTCTGGGATTCGGGATCAGCAGGCGCATTATGCACGATGATAGAGATAGCCACTCGCTGACCTTGCCAACACTGGCATCGCCCACAAGAACACCTGGAATTCATCAGCAAGGGAGTTGGAATATAATAAATCTATATTAGCTGTGCTTGAACAACCCACGTCTCAACACTAAACAGTGTTCAAATAATGTTCTGATTAACGCCAGGGCCGGGGGACCAGGAACCCTGGTGGCTGCTTAAACAGAGCACCGATTAAACACTGTTCAGCTTAAACACCGTTGAACAGAACAAGAAATGTATCCAAAAAGTGGCTATCACTAGGTTTGAACTCGAGATATCCTGCTACCAGGAACAAACAGCTACAGACAACTTAGCCTCTACACTAATAAAGTCATATAGGGATGGGCACGGGTCCGGGTCTGGGTATGAAACAGTCAACCCGGACCCGGACCCGGAAAACCCGGACCCAAACCCGCGGGTCTACGGGTTGTCCACGGGTCGTCGGAATTGATCGGATCATGCCTGCCGAAGCTTGCCGGCACAGTTTAACACCTTCAAAACTGAAATATGCTCACTAATTGAGGTTTTTAAATGCATTGGGTGCTTAACAAAACTTTGGAGTACCTCTCATAGCTGTGAGCCATGTCAAACTGCCTTGAAATGACTTAAATTGCACAATAAATTCAATGTTCGCAGACCCGTGGTGTACCCGAAGGGTTTCGGGTCTACTAAAATTGGAACCCGTACCCGTACCCGGGCCGACCCGACCCGGAAACCCGGCGGGTTGACCCGTACCCGTCCTCCACAGAACCACGGGAGGGTTTAGTGGGTAGTGGCAGTGTTCTGGTGAGTCCCACAGTACCGTGACTTCATTTTCTCACGTGTCTGCGTAAATGCATTCCCGCCCAGGGCCACTCGCCACCTCAGCCAAAGCACCAGCGGCACGACGGGTGTCACTGAGCAATGCTTCTGCAGAGGCGGTGGCACTACACCAAACGTCCCAAAAAAAAAAAAAAAAAAAAAAAAGAAGGTTCTGTCGTATTTGGCAAGTAACAGATGGAACCACATGTCGTATTATCATTGGTTCAGAAATAGAGACTATCAGTAACAATGGCAATGGCCAAGCCACTGCCAAGCGGCTCTGCCTAGTCGCTGCGTGTTCCCAACACTCTCTCTTCTGTACCACAATGACCTTTCTCTCCATCAAGCATATCTGGATGCCGGACATTATTTACAACTCAAAGTTAACCATGACCATTTGAATCCCGCCACTCTGTGAGCTCTCCAAAATGCAACCTCGATCGCAGACACCCGTCAACCACCTGTTACTCCAATGGCTTGGGATCGTTCCAAACATCTTTTCATCCGTGCAACATCACTGAATATACTCGCCCTCCGATCTTTGCTCCTCGACACTGCTTGGGGCTAACCTGACACTCGTGCGATTGTGGAGCCATGCAGTTACGGCAAACCTGGCCGCTTCAGCGAGACCTATGGTGCGGGTCGCCTAGCTGCCGCTACCCGAGATTAGTGGCCAAATCGGCTGGAGAAAAATTTTGGCCCTGGACACAGCCACAATCAGCCAGTTTTTTTCATTATTTCCCCTGCTTGTGGCCAAATTGGTGGGCATGTTTTTTTTTACCTCCTTCAGTTTTGATTTAAATAAAAATCGCTCTTTCAGATCTTCTTGTATCCTTAAAAGAAGCACTTTTGGAAGAGGGATAAGAAATCTGGGCAAAACTGAACCTGGAAAATCTCAAGCACAGGGTAGCAGCGGCTAGGTGACCCACACCATAGCGAGACCTACAGCATCAAGCCCATCATTCCTTCTATTAATATGACCAGGATCTCTCTACGGCTTCACAATGTATGAGACCAGTCAGGGAAACCGTTGTTATTATGGGTTTTCAAGTCAAGAGTGGCGCGACGGGGCAGTCACATCTTCCATTAGATACTCACCAAGAAACCAACAATCCTGAGGATCACCATCAGCACCGCCTCCACAGCGATTCCCGCTGTGTGGGAATATTCCCACTTCCGAATATATCTAGAAGACAGTGTCGCCGCCACCACCTGATGCATAAGTGTCGCTGTTGCGCTTTATTCCCTTCCTCCTTTCTTTCTTCCTTCACGGCCTTACAACATATTTCCTCGCATTCCCCGTCATCTGGGCCCAATGTCCATCAAATTACTGCAGCGCGGCATGCAGAATAACTTAGAAATCACCAACAGATTCCACAGTACGTCTCAGCATCGTCTTCCTGGATATTTCCTGAGGAGTGCATACATCACAGGCTGTGTCGCAGGGGGTCCCAACGGCACAAATGCCACCCTCACCACCTGCTGCACTGCTGTGGGCAGCTCTCCCGTGTCTGCAAATGGCATGTACGGCTGCCCCTTCAACTCCGTGTTCGACTCTGCCGTGAACATGAGCACCTTCATGGCCTGCACGTTGAAAGCTGGCAGGGGAAGCTTTTGTCGAAATCCAGACCAGCCCAATGGCAGCAGCGCCGTCATTGGTCCTCTGCAGTGGAACTTTGCCACAGGCCTTCTCTTGGTTGGGGTTGTGTTGGGCACATTGAGCGAGTGATCATTGGATCAACTAGCAGTTATGCTTAAAATCCTCCCACCATATGCAACGACCTGCCCATTTGTGTGCTGGTTCTTCCTTACATATTGACTGTAGTCTATCGGTGACATGTCGTGTTGATCCAACCTATCAAGATTTGCTCCATTCACCCAGCAGGACTTCCTACTGTTTCCTTTCATTGAAACTGCCCATTGGCTCCAACCTAGGAACCTCGCAGAATAATATTATTCCTGGCTCACAATAATAATATTATTGACCTAGTAACTAGGGTTCGGCCGAGAATCCAGCGGATTTCGGGGGACCCTAGACTCTAGGAATTAATCATGCATAGGGGGCCTAGACTTTAGGGCATTGTGGACTGCAGGCACTGGCGGAAAATGCCATGCTGCCACTGATTGCCCGGGGCAATACCGAGTGACTTCTTTGTTTTACAAGGTTTTCATGAGGTTGAATTGAGAGTCCTTTCTATGCATCAGGCACATTTATTTCTCACCTTTTGCCTATTCAAGTTTTGGTGTAGTGAACCTGAGGATTGCCATACATTTCAATTGGCATTGGTTTGAACTGGAATTGGAATCTGATTCTCACTAGTTTCATCCCTGTTACTATTTGGCTATGTCTGACCCGACGAATACTATCCATTGTTGGAATATTGACTTGGCGAACGATACTGCTCATAAGCCATGGCAATAGGAATCAAGATATCTGCGAGGCAGAGTCTAGAACGATGGCAACTGGTATCATACACTGCCCACTATTGCAGTCCTTGTTGATACAGTTCCCTTGATTTGTTACCTACCATACGAGAAGTCCTACAGTATATAAGACCTTACTGTATATTGTATTCCTTACTCGTTTGCAACAAACTAGTGTACCTGCTTGGGCCAAATGTGATCCTCAAAGGTGTTCCTCGACTACAGCACTGAACCCAATGATAAGGCATGTATCTACACACACATGAAAATCGCATTTTTGTGCCTTTTCATCCTTAAGGCCTTTCATCTAGACAAGACCAGTACATATCCTCCCTGGGATAGTGTACTTAGACTGTAGAAGGCCGCAAGCCAGCTTAAAGAAACTAAAACCAGAGTTATTAGATCTAAGCCGACCTGGCTAAGGTTGGACTAGATCAAGTTGACTTGCCCGTGCTGGGCAGAGTTCTGCGGGAGAGTTTGTGCAGGCCCACCCGCTGAAGTCTGTGCTCGAGGTCAATCAAGGGGAACTATGGAGGAGCTAACAAAGGCGGTATTGGCTTGATAACAAGCTGGTGGTAGTTGAACTCCTACAGGAAGCAGCTAATAAGTTGAGCCAGAAGGTGTGGCGGTCACGTGGTCTCAGTCCTGCGGGAGGGTTCTAGATGATGCATGTCCGCTTTAGATATGGAAAGAAATGAGCACGGGGAGCTATAGTTAGTTGTGGGAAGCTACGGTTACCCCTGGTGAACCCACTCGCTAAAGATTGAGTGACTAATAGGAGATGACGCTTCGGTGGGAGAGAAACTTATTGCTACCCACGGAAAGGGGTCTAACCAACCCACGTACCTGAGGATCAGAGTGGCTTGCTTATTGTTCCTTCGGCAATTTGGCTCGCTTAGAGATAGTATTGGGAACCCACACTTAGTTGGAGTGGACCCACCCACGGGACTTATAGTTGCTAGGGAGGGTTACTTTGACAGGCAACTGACAGACCGAGACATCGGGGGAAAGCCTCCCATGTTGCTAACTTGATTGATATCAATGATTTCTTATCTCCGTTTAGTTGTGGTAAAGTGTATAAAAAGGTGTAGTCTACTTCGTTTGTAGCAGTGAATCTTACCCCCACATTTCGGGCTCTGGGACTAACTAGAATCTAATAAAACTTGACTGAAGAGAAAAGACCTTTGTGGCGAATAACCATTAGACTCGAGATAAGACTTCATAAGTGCTCATCCTGCGAGGATTGGTAGCCAGTTGTCTGACCCACAGTCTTACTCTAGTTTCCTTAGTAGCTGGGAGCTCAGGACCTAGTTTTAAGTTTTAAACCTCTGGTCCTGTGGAATCTAAGAGTGTGATCCTGGGAGGCCTGGGGCTCAGACCATTCATTTTCTGCGCTCAGATTTCTAAGGATTGTTGGTTCGCTCCCACGGAATTAGTCTTCTGCATATTACACTGGGAATAGTACTATTGTACAAGAACCTCTTTGAGTTGAATCTGGTCCACACTACTTGACGGGTGATACTACCCTACCTCCCTGAACACAACATGATAGTATTTGAGATTGAGGAGTGATTAGTTTGGTGGTTAGTTGAGTTGAGCTAGAGTCTACCTCGCTTCGCTCAGCACACTAGTGCTATTTCACCCCCGCGCTCAGGTGCTGCATTTCACCTATTTTACCACATTCACATCAATAGTGCTGCCTCCACTTACAGCCATTTGCAGAACTTAGGGCACAGCCCCTTTTTTTTTTTTTTTTTTTTTTTTTTTTTTCTTCTTCCTTTTTGAGTCATTTTTGATCATTTGAGCCAGAACGGCTGCTCTGAGCTCATTTCCGGACCGTTTTACCTCAGAATGGGCTCAATTGATCCACATTTGATGGTGTCGAATCGATGACGGTCGGAGGAAAGGTGGAGATTCCAAAAAGGGCAACTCTCTCAGCGTGTGGACCTGAGGTGTCGCATTGGCAAGCCATTTTTATGGCAACACTCTTCCCATAAAAATTGGGTGGTTAGGGGGGACTCATTCTGTGAATTCATCAGACTTTCATTGGTAATACATCCGGTTTAGAATTGAATCGAAAGGGAAGCAAACTGAATACCCACAGCTCCTTCGGCTCGGTTTTCTCCTGTGCCATGACGAGACTTTGGTCATTTGCACCATGGGCGATAAAGGCTGAGCATGTCAGCTCGGATTGGCTTGAATCCCATTTTACACACAAAGTGGGATTGCGGCCCTCGTTTAGAGTCAGTTAACACTTGACTGGACGTTGGGGAGAGCATTTTCAGGAGTGACACAGGTCCAGGATGGGATGTACGCACCAGGCGCAAACTTCGCTGGCTGGAGCAGTGTGCTATTAACCGTCACGAGCCAAACTGGCATCAGAGTAGGTGAGACATAGATAAACCCCTCGTTTGAATGCTTGCAGACGCGCTGTACACGTGTCACGTCCCATGCCTTTCGGATGCTGCAGGCATCTGTTTACCAACACTTCGCCAAGTTCCTCGGACTTCCGGTGGAGTTCCATTCATGAAAACTCCACTCATCCAATTGGTTCTTATTGTTCTGTGTGCCCTTGTTGTTTTCTTTATGCTTCTTTCCTATTATGTGATCATAAGACCTATCACATGCACACGGAGGTCTTGGACCTCTGGCTCTTTGACAATTGCTTTATTGTTCTTGCTAAATTCCTATCCCCGTACATATTACAATTGGCTTATTGTTTTAATTGTCTTCACTCGGAAATATCTCGGACTCCGAAATTAGTATATATATATCATCATGTACTTACGCTTATCTCAGTTTGAATATCGACTAAGATTGTGCCCTATCTCTGTCTCATTCTCAAATCTGTCACTTCTCGAAATCGGGCCTCGGTCATAGGGAAAGGCACAGCGCACGAGCTGAAGCCAAGCCCGCTCCATTTATCGGCACTGTTACATGCATGCAAAATGTGTGTACTCATGTATATATAGTCTGGGAAGTCTATGACAGATTAACCTGTCATAGTGGCCTTTTGGCTCAGTTGGTAACAATGCTAGCTCCTGGGCACGTTATGTAACAGTATGACAGGTTAAAACCGGTCACGATTTCAAACCCTGGTGGTGACATATTTTTCAGGCCTGGAGCACTTGATTTAATTTGTCATCATTTGAACTCGGTAATGTCCGGCAGGTTGATCATGTGACCTGGGGGTCTATTATGTATCATTTGGTCTTTGGAAGTGCACCCGGGGTTCCGTCCCCGGTCCAGCCCATTTCAGGTTTCCATTCCATTCCGGAACATCTCAGATCCATTCTAAGATCATTCCGCACTTCGAGGGCTCAGTGCCTAATTGGGGGGCACTGTTACATGCATGCAAAATGTGTGTACTCATGTATATATACCCTGGGAAGCCTATGACAGATTAACCTGTCATAGTGGCCTTTTGGCTCAGTTGATAACAATGCTAGCTCCCAGGCACATTATGTAACAGGCACCTGCCTCAGACCTCCGATCAGACTCTGTCCAGACTTCATATCTATTGACAAAGTTTTATTGCGAGACAGGCCCCAGTCATATTGCTCACTTCGCAACTTCATCTTAATAGAACGTCCTGGACTTCTGTCGGCCTCCAAGAGTAATCAACTCTTGACAACATGCAGCCATAGCCCCAGTCTTGAGACACACCGGTTCACATTCTGTTTTAACAATGGTAGTACTAAACAGCTGATATTTAACTTTATGACTTCCATCATTTTCCCAGGGTGCTCACCGTTACTCACTATGAACCTCCGTGGATGTTTCCTGCGCACTTCCCAGCTTCAGCCACTGCGGTGTGCGGGGAGTAGCAATCAGCTGCGACATCAGGCCTTCAACGATCCGCGTACCTGCTTGAAAGAGAATAGTTCACCTGGAGGGAATTACCATACATATGCGGTGTGTTGAGATCACAGATTGGCCGCTTGATCTCGAATTCGGCTTCTAACTGGTGAATGTTACCGTGAATTTGTGTGGGCTCCATATTTCGATTCACAATTTTAAAGTAGCCATGAATAAACAACACTCTGGCAAAAGTGTCATTTCAGGCCTCCCAAAAATGCACCTGATATGCTTGGTTTCAGGCGCGCTCCTGATACGTTTGGTTTCAGGCCGCCCGAAATCCATCGGCCCGCACCGCACCGGCCCGCGTGCCTGAAACTAAAGATGTCGGGAGCAAGGGGCTTCCGGGATAAGAATTTTTAAATCACCCCGAATTCACAGCCAGTTTTTCAGGCTGATTCCGAAAATGAAGCCCCAGAAGTCCCAAATGAAGTGGTTGTTGAGTCATAAGACAATAGATTATTGCCTGATTTAGAAGGTAGGCACGACATAACCCCTCCGAAATCAGTAATTTATCACGTGGTCTTCGGCCGCCTCAGATGCTGAAAAATAGGTTTCAATGGACACGGTCTTTACAACCTCGGAGAGCAATCCAAACATTCATTAGAGCATATGAACCACACCTGGAAGCTGTTTTGAGGCCGGGGAGACCACGTGAAATTACCATAAAGGGTAATTTCCCACGGGGGAGGGGCCTCTGAAAAAAAAATCGGGGTGTAGTGCAGATTTCGGAAATCGGTATCCCCTTGGTCGGGAGCATACCTGAAACTAAACATTTCAGGTCCATTTTTGGGCGCCCAGAAACATCACAATTTCCGGAGTGCAACGACATGGGCCGTACGCATCACCCCCGGCTCGCAGCCCCGCAAGCAAACGATTTGCCTGTGAATCATATTCATTGTGAAGCCACACCTCAATAGGAACAGGTGCATGTAAGAGTTCACGTTACAGAACTTCTGCGATGGAAGGCTACGTCCACGGGCTCAAATATCATCCTCGATTTTGTGCCCCGCCGCATCCAAATGAGGCAGACGCGGCCCGGGATACTGGGTCCTCCCGTGTATGATCCACCAGAATGTCGTGAGCGCGACGCAGCCGACGAGTATGACCGAATTGTAGTTCATCGCCTGTAGGAAACCGCATCGGCGCGATATCTCGAGGAACATCAATACTATGAGGCACACACCGGCACAGTCGCAGGCAGCGCGTACGGGAAGCAAAACATCACGTTCGTGAACACGATTAGCAGCACCGAGATTGTGTTTACGAGGAAGCCAGCTCTGCCCATCCAGAACGGGCCCTGCGGAACGTTCTTGCGGCCAGAGAGAAGATGCGGGAGAATGGCCATAGCGTAGGATGTCGTGCTGAGGATGACGAACGACCCACTGAGGTCTGCGAATGCTGTTTTACTTCCGAGTTGGATTGCACCGAACGCCGTTGTGAGGATCGCTAGGAGAGAAAGATTGGACCAGCCTGCTTCAGCCGCTAGGGAATCCGCGAGAGGAGGAACATGCTTACCGCAGAACAAGGTAGCGGGTACGGGACAACTAAGTCGTGCTGATGCTTTACTGAAGAAAGCGGAGAACGGCGTAACGTTGTCGCGTGCCAACGCCCAGTAGATGCGTCCGACCTGCAAACAAGGGCGTCAGTACCTTCGAGCTTTTATGGACTACGAAGTTCTCACGGTGATGTACACCCCGATACAGCATATCATGATCGACACAAACACAATACACAGCAGGCTGAATATGCCTGCTTTGTTTCCCGTGGCTTGGGCATACACCGCAGCGAGGGGAAAGGAGCCGTTCGAGGCGAGGACTGCGTCCAGGTCGGTGATGGCGAACATGAGCGCGACCGTGTAAACGAATCCCGCTAACCGTGACGAATGTGAACTTGAGCGGTCTTGAAAGGGGAAACGAACGCGATTCACTCAACGCGCCCAAGAGGATCTGGGCAGCGATCGCCCTGGGTAGGTCCTTCCTCGGATGGGGCAGCTCTTCCGCCATGTGTGTCACTGAATCGGGTGTCCCAATGGCGAACGCGCCGTTGAGCATGCCCGTAAGAAACGCGACCCCTCCAGACCACCCTGTCGCGTTTTCCCAGTCGATGAAGACAAATGAGGCGGATGCATGGGATTTGGCAGCCGCTAGGACCTATTCTGCGAGTTAGCAATGGATGCGGTTGCAATAAACAGAGACACATACGATAATGGTGACCAACTCCCCAACGACGATCATGAACAGCCCGAATCTCTGCAACGTGGGCATGAACCGGTTGAAGAATATTACAGTTAGACAGCAAAACCAGTTGATGAGGACGAATGCCAGAAAAATTTGCCACGGCTGAGGAAAGCTCATGAGCAGTCACGCCCGAGAAGGTGGAGTGAGGCGTGCTTTGAACGACGAAAACATACCTGTACAACGAAATCGGGATGAAACACGACATACATCTGCACGGCGACATTTGCAGGGATCGTGACTATCGCAGCGAGGCCGAATATCCAACCGTAAAGGTTGATTAGACCTCCACGATAGGTCGGTATTTGCGTAAAGCACTGAAGTATGGACTCACCCGTAAAGAATCCTACCACCCTTCCGTATTTCCCGCCCGCAACCGATGCCCAATGATATACTAAAAGGCGCGGTCAACACAAAAATCCTATGAGGCGGAACCTGGAAACAAACATGTAGAAAATACAGACTACTCACCTCCACCTGCACTTGGTATGGAGCTCGCCAACTCGGCAATGCTCGTTGCTACGAACCCGTAATAAACGCACGATGCGAGGAACTCGTATATGATACCCGGGGCGCCACCGTTCGCGACGGCAACCGTAATGGAGCCGCCGAGGGCGACCCATGCACTATCTATGGACGGTGCTTCAGCGGAAGAAGGAAGATGTGTGTAATACGAGACAAGGCTCGCCGATAGTCAGCGCCGTCGCGCATATACTCAACAGCCCATACTGCCTATCCAGCTGATCCACATGTCCGCTCGCGTTGACTCTGACCCTGCTTTCTGTACCAGCCTCTCTACTCGTCACGATAATAGTGTTCTCTTGAGCGTTCTTCTCTGTGTCGAAGTCCTTTTCCTCGCGGTACACAATGCGAGCCGCCATGTTGGAAAGGCTGGATTCAGCGGGGAGTCGTAGTCGGAGGGGGATTCAGGGGAGATTGGTGGTTAAGATAAGGTCGTGGCATCCTGCCGTGCACAATTTCGACCACAAATGGTTGGAGCTTCTATGCCTCGTGAGAAACGGGGAATGAGGGTCTGCTGACGTGAGCATATATTCTCTTCCTCGCCACCAAGAGTGGGGGAAGCGTCGTCGTCATCGGTCACGAATAACGACCAGGACGACCACGGAGGTGGTCCCCAGAGTCCACGCGCGCGAAGTGTGAATAGTCACCAAGGGCCTCCATAAAAAAGGACATCCATAACGCTGGTGAGGTCGATTCGATCAGATGGAGATCGGGAGAAGGCCGTATCATAAAGAGCGCGCCCCGATGTGGTGTAGCGCAAAGAGCTGTCAGCATTGAACATAAAGGGATGCGTACGACGTGTGAACCTGAGAAGAGAGGAGCGACTGACGCTGGCGTACATAAAGGACGGGGCGGACAGAGCAGGAAGGCGGACATATCATATATGAGCCCATATTTTGGCGTGATTCGCCCAAGATGCCAAGTGAAAGCTATCCGACGACACCGCCTGGACCAGGCCTACGGAGCGCATTGGATGCAGTTTGTGTCAAGTTCAATCCGACTATCTTGCGCAAATATTTAGGGCATAACGAAGGTTGGAGCGGCCGCAGAGCCTGTTACGCCGTTGGCGGGAAGAAGCAGTGTTGTCAAGGTCAGACAGAAAAGGGTCAGAAAAGTCAAAAAACTCTCGGACCGTCTGACCCTGGAGAGATTCATGTGATCGCCCCGAAGTTCCGAGAAGATGACCACGTCTGATGACGTGATGCCAGAAAATGTTTTCGAGGCAGCGACAAAAGTCAAAGGGGTCACAGTACCGGTAATGATGGACCCGTCATTCATTTACATTTGTCTTGTCGCGGTTGACGGACCCCGTCAGACATGGTCAGTGACAACACTGGGAAGGAGGAAAGCTGTCTCGGTAACCCAGCCGTTCGGTATGATCCGTGTCGGAGTTTGAAAAAAAGTTGAGCAGAGATCACACCAGAACAGAGGTTAAGGTGGAGAGCGTGGGAAGCCCACACCTTTACATAAGCCGTGACAAAGCGTGACGTGACTGTCCAAATCTCGAGGTCGAGAACAAAAATTCAATAAATCTGCGCCTAAAAAATGTATTTCATAGCACTGGTTGAACATTTCAAGTTTTGCACTGAAAATTTTGGTGAAAAATGTTTTGAATTTTACAGTAATTTTTCGCCAAAACAGTTGGTGAAAAACTTGAAACATTTTGGTGACCTTTTTGAACCTTGTGAAAATTTTCTGAAAAAGTGCTGAAAAAGTTTTGAAGTTCAAAAAATTCATGAAGAAGTTACAAGTTTTTCACTTGATTTTTCACTGAAAATTTGCTGTAAAATTCAAAACATTTTTCACTAGTTTTTTCACCAAAAAACTTGAAATGTTCAACCAGTGTAGAGGAAAAAAAAACTACATATGTACAGACTGTTTCATCAATTTTACTGCATCATAAGGGAGCATCCTATGGCTCTTGTATGTCTTCTGTAGATAACCTAAATCCTTCCCAGCACTGGTTGAACATTTCAAAATTTTCACCTTCTTTTTCAGTGAAAAATGTTGTTTATTTTTCACACATTTTTCACTGAAAAAGCAGGTGAAATTTTCAAAACATTTTCATCACTTTCTTGTTTTATTTCGAATTTTTCACCTTGAATTGAGAAAGTGCTGAAAAAGTTTTAAAATTTTCACCTTCTTTTTCAGTGAAAAATGTCTGAAAAATAAACAACATTTTTCACTGAAAAAGAAGGTGAAAAAATTGAAATGCTCAACCAGTGCAGTACAGCCAAGATAATAAGCTGATACAAATCGGGCTGCTCTATTGGAAAACCGAAGAATAAGCTCTGTGCATTCTACATCTGGAAGTTCATCACCAAGCAAAGAGTCCCATGATCCAGGAGTGTCATCTAGAGAGGTGGGCTCCAATTCTGAGAAGGTTTGAGTGGGGGAATCCAATTCCGAAGGTGTTCCCTCTGGAATAGGGGTATTAGTCTGAGATCTCTTCAAAGTGAGGGCCTCTGTGGCCATTGAGAGATTGTTCTGCCTAGCTTTCTTGCCTTTGCTGACTTTGGGCATGGTGCAGATGGAAGGGAGAGCAGAAGAGGGCAGAAAATGCGACGACAATGAGGCCTCCACGAGGCGACGGAACGGCCGGACCGGTCACGTGATTGATTATATAATCGGTCCAAATCTTCCCTTCCGGTTGACCGAAATCGCGCCAAATGAATGGAAAGTGTTGTAGAAATATTTTGTCCAAAAAAGGAAATAAGTGCTTATAACTTTGGACTGGTATCCTTTTGAAGATTCTGCTTCCTAGGAAGTGTTAACATTGTTAATAGGCACATTTCCTAGGATCTATAATATTTTTTTGAACATCGGTTGTATAGTTATAAGGGTGTCACAAAATGGCTTATGTAAAGGTGTGGGCTTCCCACGCTCTCCACCTTATTAGCTAGGCTCGTCCCCATCCGGTAATTCTATCAAAATCTATTTTTACTCAGCGGAACTCGTATGATGAATTACCGGCTGGGCCCACCCGTCGCTGATTTGGGTGATGGATTTTCGCCCGCCATTCAAGAGGTTTGGACTTAGTCAGAGGAGGTTAAAAATGTCAAAAATAAAGTGCTCAAACTTCCTATACGAAAGATGGATAACTTTCAATTCTCTATTGAATGGTATAAAATTTATTGTCGGTTTTTTTTGGACCTGTGGAAAGGTATAGGGACATTGGTTTAGTGAGCGGAATACCAAGGTCATATATACCCAGAAAACATGCTAGTCTCGTTCAACAGGAAATTCAAAGTTATCCATTTTTTAATTAGGAACTTTGAGCGCTTTTTTTTCATGTTTTCGCCGTCCTACGACTAAGTTCGCACTTCTCAAATGGCGGGTGCAAATCCATCACCCAAATCAGCGACGGGCCGGCCCAGTCGGTAAGCAAGCTCACCTGTTCGTATCAATCCATCAAATGTTTGGCGCATGTTTGGTTTCTATCCTAATCTGGTCGGTGTTCTCTGTCTGTGTTATATCCATGCTTTCCCGGTCCTTGACTTTCCGGTCATGTCCGGAACCGGATCCCGGAACCGGACGGAAAATTCTCGGACTCATCACGGATCACCGGGTTTTTACGCAATGAAGGATTATTGAGCGTTTCCCATTTATCCGTCTTTATAATCCTTCTTCTTATTGTCCATTTCTCCGACATCACTTCTTCATCCTCTTTGGGACTCGTATTATTGTTATGTCCGACAGGTCACCTGACTCGCACCTTTTTAGGAATACAATTAGGACTTAGCTATATAAACCCTTAACATATGCAATGTACTTCAGTTTGATAATTAACGTTGCTTTGCTCTCCGCTTTGCACTGAGTCGTCCTCTGGTTAATTCCTCCGGTCCTCTTTCCTTCACCGGCCTCGGTAGTACGCACATCCTACTGTCCTGTGGTGCTTGCGTTATCTCCCCATATACTTTCCGGAAGTTCCGATCCTCCGGTTCCCGGTTCCGGTTCTGGACTCGTTCATCTTGTTCTTCCTTCAGCTCGGTATATAACATCCTGTGAGCTTGCGAGCTGACTGGTTCACGAGTCTAGTTATTAGCAACCGATGAAACCGATTTTTTAAACATTAAACTAAGCCCCGTTTCTGACTGTGGAGCCGCTCAGATTTTTGAAGTACTTTTCGCCCCACACCGCTGTCATCCGAATTGGGTTGGCCATGGCCGGCTGGATGTTCCAAAAAGTAAGGCATGCCAGCGGCATCGTCTCGCACACTACACTCATCACTCGTCGCGTCGCCGCCGCCGTTCTCAACGTCCTGAAGGCCCACTCTTATCGCAGCTGTGGAGTATAGGATGACGTCATGACGCTGTACCACAGTGGGGCTCGTTATCGCGCTAAGCGGCCCCACCGGCCCGCTCGATAAAAGGTGCATCTGCTGTGCCCTACTCCTACTACCTTATCTAACTAACAAACCATGTCCTCTCGCATCCAAAACCACTGGGACCGTGTGCTTGCTGCACCTCCCCCTTCTCTCGAAGGGCTCGCGTCCGACTTCCCTGGCTACACATTCGATAATAGTAGACTACCGGCTGGGTTGAAGACCAGGAAACCGAGGTCACCTCCTTCCCTCCCTACATGGAGGCTCGCGTCCCTGTGTCCCACACTCCTTCCCACCCGCACATCGATCTCATGGGGTTCACGACACCCCATCACGCCTGTCATCAACGATGAGGTTCGCAAGGCCATCGGTCGCAGCGGTGCACAGACTACGGGCGATGGGAAGGAGAAGAAGCGGGGGCGTCCGAAGGAGAAGGAGAATGTCGGTGGCGAGGGGGACACTGGCACCAAGCCCAAGGGCAGGTTCACGGGCGAGGATCTCATTATGATTGCTCGCGCCGTGATTGATGCCAATCCCTTTGTTGCGCCACACGGGCAGAAAGGGCAGGTCTGGCAGCAGGTCGTAGATGCTCTCTGGGCCCAAGAATTCCGCCACATGACCATTTCGGCTGCCAGCGTGCAGCACAAGGCGGAGGCTTTGATATCGTACAAGAGGGTTTAGTTGCTTGTACCTCCGCAATTTATTTCCGTTCTGATGCACCTGTTTTTTGAATAGGATCCCTACGGCAAGCACAAGAACCTCTCAAACATCATCGGACAGGGAACCTCCACCAGCATCACCATCAACGCGGCGAAGGACAAGTCAGAGGATGCAAAGGCTAAATTGAAGAAGGTGTGTCGCTATTGCACCTACATTAATGTATCTTCACTGATGTCTTGTCTGCAGAAGAACGACGAGGATCGCGAGGGCGGAGTCTATCCGCCAAGCCTCGATGCGCACCCTTCGCAAGCACGCTCACAGCCCTACCAGCGATGAGGACGGCAATACTACCGATCGTGAGACCAACACTCTGTCAACTTGCGCGTTCGCCGCCCACTTGTCACTTGAGACCATTGACTCCGATGATGACAATGCGACCAACGGTAAGAAGGTGTCGAAGCGCCGCCGCGGCATGCACCGCTCGACATCGTCCGATGCTGATGGGCTCCTCGGCCTCATGAAGGCCGAGAATGCACACCGGGCCGCGCACGACACATGTGTCACGCAGTCTCTCAAGACCTTTGTCTCTGATTCACGCGAGCAGAAGAAGGAGTTTACTTCGCTTCTGAAGGAACTTGTTGCTAACGACCGCAAGGCCAACTTGAATGACGCGTAGAATACCAAAGTACCTGCCTCGTAACTAAATTGAATGTACAGTAGCACAACAAATGAATTTGTCCGACTCCTACAAATTATAACTAGTCTTTAAAATATTCTTCAAGATACGGGGGGCAAAGCTTGAAGTACTGTGATGTCTGGTTTGGTTGAATGCAGTTACGCGCATTTGTGAGAAGCACACATACACGGTAATATCTGCCGATAGGAGAGGAATACACACGATGTTTCCACTCGTCTAAGAAATCCGACAGTTCATTGACAACCTCGCTGATGGCGGCCTGCGACCGATTGTATTTCATGGAAAGTTCAAACATGTCACCCGCAGATCTAAAGCGCGCGAGGAGGATGCTGAGAGCTTCGATGCGCGGGAAGGCAGATCGGCTTTGGGTGCGGAAAATAGCGGGGATGTCCAGGGCGGCCGCCAAATCTTTGATCTCGTTGGCGTAGAAGCTAAACCACGAACAGCTCAACAACGGAACGGCTTGGGGGTTAAGAAACATACCGGAATTGATATTTGCAGTCGCTAGGGTCCAAAGACTTCAACCACGCAAGCGAAATTCTGGTTCCCCCGATACGAGGACGGTCAAAGTGCCGCACCTTCGGCCAGAGGTGCTCGAGTATCCCAAACCACGGATCATCAGGAGCGTCGGCCGTTTGCTGGTAGATGTGGAAGAGATCCCCATCATCCATATCGATGAGGGGACCGAGTATGTTGCAGAGAAATCGCCTCAGTGGACTGTGAAAGAGCGCGTTCAATTCGCTCATGTGACCGCGATGACGTGCCGAAAGTGGAGCCAAATCATACCAACTTTTGTTAATTCTGAATTAGATCTCCAGCGAAAAATCATCGGTGAATTTTTTTTCATCAGTTGCTAATAACCTCTAACGTCTGGGGCATTTCCAAGGGGTGTGACTCGATGGGGGGTGTTAGACCAGACGTTCTGGTGACAGTTCTGCACATCTTTTTCAAACTCCGCTCACGTGGTCCAGTCCGGTACGGACCGTTGTCACCAGAACATCTGGTTTACCGAGACAGGGAGGAAAGATTGTTGATGCCAAGGGGGGACCAAAGATAAGAAAAAATGATATCACCTACAATTATTTGTTTTCGGGCCTTTTGGCGGTCAACCAACTAACTAGTGTAGGGAGCAGAATTGTTTGGAGCAATTAAACCAGGCAGATTGGCAGATTGGCAGGCAGAATTGTGGCAGAATCCGGCAGAGTTGGCAGATTGATTAATGCATTTTTTCGACGATTCACTGCATAAATTGAGATTCTGGTGCTAAAAGAATTATCTACTCATGAGATCCTCCCCCGCAACTTCTTCTCCCACAATGCCGACATCATCCTCCTCTATTCCGGCCGTTTCTCCCTGCTCAATGCATGCAAGTTCAGCAAAATCAACAATCTGAAGAAGCCCTAGGAGGTTTGATTAATCAAGGCCCGTTGAGACGGTAATCGGGGATTAAACAACGAATTAATTAATCGGGCCAACCCACAAATGTGAGAGCCAGACAGGACCAACCCAGATTAAACATGAATTAAACCGTGCTCAAATGAGGGGTTTAATCAATGTTGAATCGTGTTTAAATGATTCTCAAAAAAGGGTCGACACAGTCCGGTTCGAACACAAGATCTCTGCAGTCAAATGCAAGGATAGGATGAAGAACCGCTAGACCATGGAGAACATAACCAACAAGTGATTTACAGCCTAGAATCAGGCTGCTGAGTTCTGCCTGCAGGTGTGTTTGCTATCCACAGGTCAATCCGTGGTTTAATTGGGTAATGCTCATTGAAAGTGGTTGTCGATGGACAGAGACACTGAGGCAGAGCAGGAAGAGTGCGTACCAACAGAACTCGCAATTTTTTTTGACACCCCCAGGAGATGTTTAATCGTTTCACTTCGTCCTAGCTGGCCTCCCCAATAATGCGATCCGTTGAAGAATCTGACGGTGCGGTTCGCCTTTGTGATGATTTTTTTGATGAGGGTAAGAACAGATCTTGCCGACAAGAGTGTTCAAACTGTGCAGGAAATAGGCGAAGGTAAGGACCCAGAAAAATTTCTGCTGGAATTTCCGATGAAAAGATTGCATTGTCATGGGATTATCGGTCGTCAATGCGATGTAGGTGCGAGCAGTCGGGACTCCCATGAGTTCGAGAGATTTAACGGCAATGATCAAACATTTGTCTGCATTTCCACGCTCCCCAGTGAGGTTGTCAAGGCTCATGATGATAGGAAACATATCAATTCCAGCAGAAACAATCCCATAAATGCTATGCTTGAGACGATCTTCCAACTCATCCTCCAGGAGAGTGAGAAGTTTCGCTGATTGGAGGTGTTCTGTCTCCTGAAGGAACATATTGGCAGCCTTGCTACCGAGAATGGTGTGCAACAAAGTGTAGTGGCCAGGGGGGGGGGGGGGGGGGGTCATACGTGGGGCAAAGATCATGGAGAAATTCACACAGAAATGGATCCTCTGCACTTTGGAAGGCTGTGTTCGAATGGATTATGTATCTGGCACTGGTTGAGCATTTCAATTTTTTCACCTTCTTTTTCAGTGAAAAATGTTGTTTATTTTTCAGACATTTTTCACTGAAAAAGAAGGTGAAAATTTTAAAACTTTCTCAGCACTTTCTCAATTCAAGGTGAAAAATTCGAAATAAAATAAGAAAGTGATGAAAATGTTTTGAAATTTTCACCTGCTTTTTCAGTGAAAAATGTGTGAAAAATAAACGACATTTTTCACTGAAAAAGAAGGTGGAATTTTTGAAATGTTCAACCAGTGTCAAGGTGAAAAATTCGAAATAAAATAAGAAAGTGATGAAAATGTTTTGAAATTTTCACCTGCTTTTTCAGTGAAAAATGTCTGAAAAATAAACGACATTTTTCACTGAAAAAGAAGGTGGAAATTTTGAAATGTTCAACCAGTGTGGTAAAGTGATTAGTTTCAAGACAACAAAGTACGAGTTTTTGGCACACTGAAGCAACATTCTGTCTGCAGAATTTTGCTTCATTGAATTGCTTGGTCAAGAAAGCAGGTCCATGGATTGCCTTCCTCTTTTTGCGGGAAGACTCCGAGTCAGCGTCAACATCAATGACTACAACGTCAGAACTGCTGCTCGTAGCTTTAGCCGGTTTATCCGAGGTTTTCTTCTTGTCAGACATGAAGCGGAGAGCTTCAGTTTGGGCCATAGCAGGAGCATTTGGGTAGTTCTGACTGTCTGCAAGATGCTGAGGAAGAAAATTATCCCTGCCCTCAATGCAGGCCCCGGGGCTATTATCGTCATTGCAGCAATATTTGCACTTCCAATTCCACTGCCCAGACTTGTCAGCCTTTTTTTCGAGGTGCACAAAATGGTTGGTCTAGAGGGTAGGAGCCTTTCAGCCATCTCCCAAAGCTTCTGACATGGGGGGAAGTTAGAAACAAGAGTGATGGGCAAGAAAAAGCTGTGCCTGATCGCATTTTGGTTCCGCTGCTTCAGCTATTCTGCTAGTTTCTGCCAAACCTGATTCAATTCAGCAAATCTGCCTGCCAATCTGCCAATCTGCTGGGCAGAATGGCAGACTTCTGCCAACAACACTACAACCAACCAACCAGTCACGTGCTGGGAAATATGGTAGCACACTGGTTGAACATTTCAAAATTTTCACCTTCTTTTTCAGTGAAAAATGTGTGAAAAATAAACGACATTTTTCACTGAAAAAGCAGGTGAAAAATTCAAAACATTTTCATCACTTTCTTATTTTATTTCGAATTTTTCACCTTGAATCGAGAAAGTGCTGAAAAAGTTTTAAAATTTTCACCTTCTTTTTCAGTGAAAAATGTCTGAAAAATAAACAACATTTTTCACTGAAAAAGAAGGTGAAAAAATTGAAATGCTCAACCAGTGGCAGATATCACTTCGTGACAACTCTGAGACCCAATTTGGAAATCGTTACTAGTCACTCATACTTTACAATATGACAAGTCTGAGTGTGTAAATAGCACAATAGGAAAGCAAAACTCCGAAATTATAAAATGATGTTTTGGCGACTGAGATTTCGTGCTTTTGATGCCGGCCCGCTCCGCCGGTGGCTGTGCTCCACCATCAATCAGCGACATCAGCGCTCTTTGTCGACCTGCGCTGCCGCCAGGATGCCCAAGCTAGCGAAGCAGGCCACCCAGACACACAGGGGACCTACTGGACTCTTCATTTCTCACCCCCCAGTCTCGGAGACCATGGACTTGGCCTCTGATGCGGAGGGCTCGGATGACCCTCTGGCATGGGAGACTGATGCAGAGAGTGACACTGGGGAAGACAACTCAGAGCAATGGGAACAGCAACCACGACCGATAACATATGAAGAGAGGCTATCAAAGCTGGCTGTCAGAAGAGAGAAGGCGGCAGAGAAGCGGCGGGTGGCTGAGGTTCGCAGTGCCGAGATGTGGCTAGGAGGACAGATGGATAGCCAGAAGGGTGAGGCTGTATCATTTGTTCCTCTTAAATCGACCTGAATTTATTTTTCTGAGGCAAAAAAAGAGGCCCATACAATGTTGGTGGTTTCTCCAAGTGGACAATTCAAGAAAAGTCGATGAAACTCCGAGACGACTTCAGAAATGGAGTTCTCGACATTTCTGCCGCCGAACTTGACCGCCAAATCGAAGCCCTGAAAACCCAGGGATCCACATCACAGTCTTCTGGAAAGCAACAAGATCTAGCGAGCATGTTTTCCAAATCCACAGCCAAGCGGCCTCGCACCACCTCAGTCTCTTCCGATGACATCGAGATGATTTCCCCGCCTGCCGATGTCCAATTCCCATGGCCGTTCAAACGAGCGAAAACACCCAATGGCCCGCCTGCGATATCAGAATCTAGCCCGTCATCATCTGTGCACGATCTTGCTGTCCGTGACGAAGAATCCTCTGCTGATGAGTCTGACCTTCTGGAAGAGCCCAAGATTCCGCCTGAGCAGCTCAAGACAGAGGCAAGATTGCACGATGGAGATGCAGCTATTGACGTGATCTTCGCCGCTGATGACATTGCGGACTGGGTGGACACGATCTTGGATGACACCGCTTCTAAAGAGCCCGCTGAACTTGAAGCTCTGGCAGTTGTGTGTCTTAAAACCACGCGCAAAGAGCAAAATTATCGCAGCACCGTGTTGTTTGCTGCACTGGCAGACTTTTACCACTGGTTGCCTCGGATGGGACATCTCAGAGCTGCATTGCGTGTCGCAAAAAATCATGGGCGTGGTCCTGCATTCAAGCAAGTGCTTTGTGCACAGGCTCGGTTTTTTGAGGCCAATGGGGCACTTAAGCCGAGTCATCAAGGACGGCGGGAAAGGAACAATGGCCAGCTCGACGACGAGGGTTTCTACATGGGTGTTCAGCGTCGCACTCTCGAAGTCGGAACAGCAAGTGGTCACGCAAAACAGTATTACACGCAATAACTGATATCTCCGCCCAGGTCAACCCGACATTATTGCAGCGGCATGTTAATTCAACACTACTGCCTTCGCTGTCGAAGAAAAAGACCACTATTAGCATTCGGCACTGCCAGCGCTGGCTGTGGAAACTCGGGTATCGCCGCAAACGACACCATATCGGGGTTTATTGGTACGGTCACGAGCGGAAAGACGTCAAGAAGCGGCGTAAAGCTTATCTTGCTGAGCTCCAAGCATTCAAGCATTTGCGGGCGACCTATTTGGAGCCCCAGATGCTAGAGATCTTGGAACTCGATGACGATGAAGTTGAGCACATGGTTATCGTCCACGATGAGAGCACTTTGCATTCCAACAATTACCAGAATAATCACTATTGGCTGAAAGAAGGCGAACAGGTGCTGAAGAAGAAGGGACGCGGCCGTCTAATCATGATATCCGGCTTCCTCTGTGAACGCTATGGCCTCCTCACACTCCCAGATGACATGGTCGCCGAGAACGAGAAGCTGACAGCAGAACTCCACTTAGCCTTTACCTACTTGGCCACCATGATTTATCCTGACAAAAAACCAGGCAGAGATGCTTACTGGAATATGGAGCAAATGATTGCGCAAGTAAGCTGCTCTCTGCTCCGTTTTGAATGTGCCTCACTTATTTTAAAACACAGCTCGTGAAAGCTATTCTCATCGCACGACGTCTATTTCCGAAAGCAATAATTCATTGGGTCTTCGACAACTCTCCAGCCCATGGTAGCCTCCCAAAAGATGCTCTCTCTGCCACCAAAATGAACGTCACACGCGGCGGAAAGTCCCCGCAATGTGCGACATGATCATTCCCCTCGACAACCCACACGGACATGGCGGGAAAGTCCAGACAATGAGCTACGGCACGAATCTCCAAGCAGACCATCCCCACAAGAAATTTCAGGGACTCCCAAAGGGAATGAAGGCCATTCTGGCTGAGCGCGGGTATAAGACTGATGGTAACAGGAAAACACTGATCGGCGATTGCAAAGGATGCAAAGCTGTCAAGTCCCGCAAACCACATCTTGAGGGCGCTTCAGCTGATGAAGAGGCGCAGATGTTCGGAGATGATGGGAATGACAGTGAAGAGGAAGACGAGCGGCCAGTCGATTGCTGCATGAGACGGTTGCTCTCCTTGCAGTCTGATTTCGCATGGGGAAAAGTCCCAACTTGAACTTGTGTGTTGTTTTTTTCGCTCCAGGCTTGTGAATATGATGCTTACTGAATTCAATCAGCTCATTGAAGCGGCGCCCAACATGTTTTGCCATTTCCTGCCCAAATTTCACCCCGAAATGAATCCGATTGAATACTTCTGGGCATGGATCAAACGATGGTTCCATGAAAGATCAAATGGCACATGGCAGAAGGCCAAGGATCTGGTTGCAGAGGCACTCTGGACGTGCCCTCTTCCCACAATCTGGTGATTCTTTCGGCGTGCTAATCGGTATGCTTGTGTTTACCGTCTTGGAGCGACTGGACCCGTTGCTGAATTTGCGGTGAAAAAATACTGTTCACATCGAGGAGTGCAGCAGAAGGATCTGGATGTTGCAACTGCAGAGTGGGAGAAGAAAAAGGTGAACCTGACTGCTCGTTAGATGTACAAATCCTTGTTCCTGTATCTCCAATTTTTGCGTTTTTCGCTCTCGGATTTCGCGCTTTTGATTACATAAGCAGGGGTACCCCCGTTTTTTTCAAAATGAAAATTCTACCTATAAAACTACCCTATGTTCGTGCTGAATCTCGATTATTGGAAGCTCAGGTCCAAAATTGCGGGTTGACATAAAGTGATGTCTGCTACCATACTTCCCTTGGGCAACCGTGTCCAAAATTGTGATGAGGACTACGGTTCTACTGGATGCAGGGTAGTATTTGCAAGTAGAGTAGTGTTCGTCCTCTAGAGGGAATAGAGTTTACAGCTTTCAGTTGTGATGGAGGGCTTAGGTATTGTGCTCATTAAAATTTCCTGTGTGGATGAAAGTTAGTTGGGTAATGTAATAGTTATGATCTGTCCGATGGGGTCCGGATTTCCCAATAATATTTGTTCGCACTACTGGTACATGGCGGAATCGTCTCCAGTCATGTAGGAAGCACTAGGTCGCCCTTTCTAGACCTGTATCCTTCACTGGATATGTTGATACGAATCTGGGGCCTTCTTGGAGGATAGATGGTGAATTCTGTTCTACAGGTGGAGCTGTTAAAGAGCCTTTGTCGCGATGCGGGTTCGCTTCGCTTCGTAAGCCTCAAAGTGAAAAGCGGACGAAAGAGAGCAATAAACCACTAGGGCATAGCTCTAATGAAGAGCAACATTTTGAAGTCGTCAGCACAGTGCCGCAACGGTGGAAGACCAGGACAACACCGAATTGCGGGCGACATTAGGTGGAGATAACCCATTCGACTTGTAATTGTTAAGTACTGGTTGGATGTGTGCGATTGCCATCATTAAGAATTACTTCAGTCAAGAGCTAACCGTATGGCAACAGGGGCTTGTAATAGCAAGTATTTGGTGGAGTCATCATAGTTGGCTTTGATCATGATTCATATGAACTTGAATTATTGTCGGATGCCTCAGTGAGGAGTCCAGGAGTTCAGGCTGAGACAGGACAGTCTCACAAGCTGAGAAAGAAGGGTGCAAGTGCAAGAGGAAACATTGACTCGGCAAGGGCCTGGGCGCGGAAAGTTGGAAGCATAACTGTGATCATTGGAATTCGGAAGATAAACGGCACGTTGATGGGTGGATTGATAAAATCCATCAGACGACCCGTTGAAATCCACTAATTCCCATATTTACTGGATCCCACAAATGTCATCCTCAAACTACAAAGGGGAAATCATTGGATTCCAATGGGTTGTTGATTCTATCAAATTCCGATGAATCCCGGGTTTGCCGTGTAAATAACCGTAGGTGTGCCTCTTGATTTTGGACTTTTCTTGCCTCTTGTTTGAGTACTTCCCAATGCTTTCTCACAAAACTTTGGAGACAAAGTTTGAGGTATATATAATGTAGGCCCCTCCAAATATTATTAGATTTATTGAGTGGAAGATTTCGGCAAACAAGGAGGGCCGAAGTGCTGGGGTCCTAGTCAGTGGCTGTTACAGCCGGCATTTTGGTGGGAAAAAGACCGGGGTCCCGATTTGAGACGCACACCCTCGGTTATGTAGCTGGTTACAGCCCAGACCCTGATGACAGGGTTCCCAGAATGGGATGTCATCAGGGGATGTGTACGAGACTACCGGTGACTTTGACCAACTCCCACCTGTTTCTGGCCATGCATATGACAGCAAAATCTCTTTGAGAACAACCGAAAAAATGACTCCCCAAATGCAGAGTGCTGTCCTTGGCCGTATTCTATGGCATCAATTTACCACAGTTGTTCTCTTGCGACAAAATATGAGACAGAAAGAACAGACCGAGTTGGATGCGAAATTAAGAACCGCCCTGGAAAACATGCGCTATGGTGCATGCACGGACGATGACATAGAATTTCTTGGAACTAGAACTGCTAGTGATCGACCTGGACATCCTCACTTGGATATAAAAAAATATCGGAATGTTTCTGTAATCACGGGTTTGAACATCCACAAAGACTTGATTAATGATGAAGGTGTGCGCCAATTTGCACGGGACACCGGTCAAGAATTGATCGAATTCTACAGTATCGATAAATTGAGTTCTCAAGTGGTTGACAGACGTAAATGGCCTAGATGTTCGCAAGCTCACTTTAAAAAATTGGGTCCCAAGTTGCAGCACGCTTTATGGTCCGCAACACCTTCGAACACATCCCAGGATGCCTGAAGTTGTGTGTTGGAATGCCGGTAATGATCAAGAACTCCAAATCATGTTACATGTTTGCTACAAGACAACTCACTGCTATCATTGACATGGGAACAAGTTATGGTTCTTCCGAATTTTGCGACGACAGACTATGCTTCTCAAGGAAAATCAAGAAACCCAAATGTTGTACACCTCAACAACTCTAAGAACCACCACAATTATTATGTGGCACTCTCTCAAGGATACACCGCGGAGGGTACTGCTATAATCCAAGGATTTGATCCCAAAAAGATCACAAGTGGTATATCCGGCCACCTACGACAAGAGTTCAGAGAGCTGGAACTGTTGGATGAGATCACAAGACTCCGATACGAGAATCAAGAAGAGTGACAGGGACTGCTTGTGCCTACGGCCGGGACTACGGAATGATCAGCTGAACATCGTTTTAACGACTAATTAAGCAATCTCGGCCTGGAGGCTCTTATGAGAGCCCGACTGAAATGGATGAAGGCGGGTTTCTGCTGTGGTTGAAATGTGCTGCGCCCAGTTTACGCAGTCCGTAGCAGGTGTGATGGGGATATCTTTGAATGCCGAAGGAGAAGCCGAGCAAGACTTTGAGGAAGAGAGGAGAGGAAAGAAGGATGGAGGTAAGCCTACATGGCCCGGGGGTAATTGCAACGCCGAGGAGGCATTTCGTTAAAGAACGGTTAATCTCACTTGGATCCGCTGCCACGCCTTCGCATCTGCATCTCGTGGACGGGGCTTCTTCCACATGGGCTGCCGACTTCCCTCAGCAGGCAATCTTAGGAATGGGAGCGCAATCCGTGTTCGGTGGGACCCCTGTGATGAGTCAGGTGATCCCCGTCGACGGCGCTTCTCTTCGATTCCGCATCATCACCTCGCAATAAATTCGGTGTGCCACTCGATGCGAAAGCTCTCCCCAAGCACCCGCTCCTCTCACAAGCAGCAGAATGCGCAAACCGGTGTTCATTGCGTCTGCTCTTGCATACGTTGCACGCGTACGCGCCTTCGGATTCCCGGACTGCGTGAACGGGCCCCTGGCGAATACCACCGTCTGTGACACGTCCGCCACCCCAACTGCACGCGCTCAGGCCCTTATCGCCATGTTCACCACAGACGAGCTCGTCAGCAACACGAACGTCGGCGCGCCTGGCGTCCCACGACTCGGTGTTCCCGCGTATCAAGCGGCGGAAGAAGGGCTGGTAACACGTCTTCTTGACACTGTCTATGCCATCTGACGGCTCTCTGCTCCAGCATGGACTCGCAAATAGCCCCGGAATCATGTTCGCCTCGTCGGGCGACTTCAGCTTTGCGACGTCGTTCCCCGCGCCATTGCACATGAGCGCGGCATTCGATGATCCCGCAATTTTGGCCGTCGGGGACGTGATTAGCACGGAAGCCAGGGCGTTCAGCAACGCAGGCCGAGCCGGACTGGATTACTTCACACCAAACATCAACCGTGAGTACACCAATGCTCTTGTTCTTCGCCCCGAATTGAACACCGCGCAGCCTTCCGCGACCCTCGCTGGGGCCGTGGCCAGGAAACACCCGGCGAAGATCCTTTCCGCTCGGCGCAATACGCATTCAACTACGTCCAGGGCTTGCAGGGTGGCATCGACCCGCCGCGGATAAAGATCGTCGCGGCCTGCAAGCACTTTGCGGGATACGACCTGGAGGACCCACCGGGGACGGACCGCTTCGTGTTCAACGCGGTCATCTCGCAGCAGGACCTAGCCTCGTACTACCTCCCGCCGTTCCAGAGCTGCGTGCGCGACGCCAAGGCCGGGTCGGTGATGTGCGCCTTCAACGCAGTGAACGGTCTCCCGTCGTGTGCGGACTCGTTCCTGCTGCAAACCATCCTGCGCGACTTCTGGGGCTTCAGCCAGGAAAGGTGGGTCACGGCGGACTGCGACGCGATTGAGTTTTTGTTCGACCAGATGCACTTTGTCCCGGACTTTGTGCATGCTGCGGCGGCTGGGATGAACGCAGGCACGGACCTCGACTGCGGGACGACGTACGGCGACAATCTCGGCGCGGCACTGAACATGTCCTTGGTCAACGTATCCACCATCGCGCGCGCGCTGATGCGCCAGTACGCATCTTTTGTCCGGTGCGGGTCCTTTCCATGTTTGGTATTGCTCTGTAGCGTACGGACTCACCGTCTGCTGCAGCCTCGGCTACTTCGACCCACCCGCAGGGCAGCCGTACCGCCAACTAGGCTGGGGAGACGTCAGCACTCCCAGCGCGCAGGCTCTCGCGCACCAGATCGCCGCTGAAGGCATCGTCCTGCTCAAGAACGACGAGGCGCTCCCGTTCGCCTCAAGTATCAAGACCCTCGCGCTCATCGGGCCATGGGCGAACGCGACGACACAAATGCAGAGCAACTACGCGGGGCCCGCGCCGTTCCTCATCAGCCCCTTCGCCGCAGCGCAGGCTGCAGGGTTCACGGTCACGCTCGCACCCGGGACGGGCATCAACACCGGGGATACGAGCGGGTTCGCGGAAGCAGTGGCGGCGGCGCAGGGTGCGGACGCGGTGGTGTACGCGGGCGGACTGGACAACAGCGTCGAAGCCGAAGGGACGGACCGCACGACTCTAACGTGGCCCGGGAATCAGCTTGATCTGGTGGCGCGGCTCGCAGCGGTTGGGAAGCCGTTTGTCGTGCTGCAGTTCGGCGGGGGGCAAGTTGATGACGTGTCGCTGAAGAGTAACCCCAATGTGAGTTGGGTCCTGCTGCTGTTCGTGAAGGTTGATTTGACTTTAACTAAACTTGAACGCGCGTGCAGGTCAGCGCGCTCGTGTGGGGCGGGTATCCGGGGCAGAGCGGGGGCATGGCGGTGTTCGACGTCCTGACAGGCAAGATATCGCCTGCGGGGCGGCTACCCGTTACACAGTACCCCGGGGCATACGCTGACCAGGTGCCCATGACTGACATGACTCTCCGGCCAAGCTCCTCGAACCCGGGACGCACGTACAAGTGGTACACCGGCACGCCGACATATGAGTTCGGCACGGGGCTTAGCTACACGATGTTTACGCTGAGCTTCACGGGCACACCCAAGGCATCTTATGACATCCAGGCGCTCGTCGCAGCAGCCGGGAGCGCGGCGCCTGTTGACCGTGCAGCGTTCGACACGTTCGAAGTCACGGTGCAGAATAGGGGCAGGTGGTATCGGATTTCGTCGTACTGCTTTTCGTGAACACCACGGCGGGGCCCGCGCCATTCCCGAATAAGGAGCTGGTAGCGTATGCGCGCGCGAAGGGCGTGGGTGTGGGCCTGGGAGCACAGCCACGGTGAAGCTGGCGGTAACGCTGGGGAGCATCGCGCGCACGGATGAGAATGGAAACGCATGGTTATATCCTGGGGACTATATGCTGCTCGTGGATGTGCCGACGGCGATCACGCATAGCTTCCAGCTGACGGGGAACCAGGCGCAAATCACACATTGGCCAGGGAGTTCGTCGTAGCACCTTCGGTATCTGAATCAAGTGTTTGTTTTGCACACCTAAAAATGCAATCTTCCCGCCTTGTTAAGTGTGGGGTTTAATGTTGAGTATTCAACTCACTTTCAGATCATCAGAAGGTCCCTCTTTCAGTTTGGCAATTAGTGTGGCAGAATTGGTAATTTAATCAAACTTTTCCACTAAACCAGAAAGAAAGACATTCAGCCGAAAAGGAAAGGTTGGAGGAAAGTAATACTTTCTATCGAGATGAATATGACGATGAAAGAAGTATTTTTAGCGCTCCTTTCAGTGTCGCCGGAATCAAAAACATTAATCCTTTGTGGAATGTGTGACCTTTGTCTTTTGGTGTGTCACACATTCCGCAAAGGATTAAAGTCTTTCATTGCAGCAAAACTGAAAGGAGTGCTAAAATAGTCCTTTAATCGTCGCATTCATCTCAGTTGGAAGGCTAACATTCCTCCAACTTTTCTCTTTTGACAGAATTTCTTTGTTTCCAGTTGATCGGAAAGGTGTGATTAAATTACCACATTCTGCCACACTAATTGTCAAACTGAAAGAGGGACTTTCCAACGATCTGAAAGTGACACCAGGGGCAAGGCCCGGGGCTGTCAAAAATGGACAGCCGGAAGGCCTGTACACTAGGCTGTACTCCCCGAAGCACCCAGGAAGCATTCAGGCAGTTGCATGCGCAACCCATGCACAACACATGAGGCCGGCAGTCAACGGCCCGGGGCATGCCGGCACCAAGGTTTCTCACGGGCACTCGCCCTGGATCCCGGCCTGCCGAGGTATGGTATACTTTGGTTCTGTTGGAACCATATTTGGTTTGAAGCTGCCATGGTGCCTGCATGTGTGCTTCCAGGCATACAGCCAGGTGTACAGCCAGCAGCCAGGCCTTCTGGCTGTTCAGTTTTGACAGCCCCGGGCCTTGCCCCCGGTGTGAGTTGAATAGTCAACATTAAACCCCACACTTAACAAGGTGGGAAGATTGCCGTTTTAGGTGTGCAGCCATGTCCTCTGTACACAAGACAACTTATATGTCTCCGATAACCTGATTGGCTGCTCAACGGTCAGCTGCTGATGCCAAGTTGATGCAGGTGAAATTCAAACCGGCCGACCAATCAATTTTGCATGTGACTGCGTCCAGCCTGGCGCGTCTTTCCTCTTACTGTCATGGCGCAGCTGCTTCCACTGCGCCGTTCTTCCAAAGCCTGTGTCTCAAGCTCAATCTGAGTTCACCCTCAAGGCAAGTAATGCAAGAGTTCTCATGGATGGCTGTTTATGGTTGATTTAGCCAATGACGATGCGCGACTTCTGTCATCAAGATGCATCGTCGAAATCTGGCATCCAGGATTTCTCACTGACCTTGATTTCACAGGACTTCAGATGTTTCTCATCCTGTGCAGCTCAGTTGGCGCTCATTGGGCCAGAAACGACACCGAGAGAGGGAAACCCTGGAAAATAACAAGCCAGTGGTAAGAATGCAATTAGCGATGCAGATTACGGCTCACAGATTTCAAGCCCTCAGCATCAACAAATTCACGTCACTCTGAAGCTCAGCAGGCTGGACAACAGCAAGAACTTGCGGAGACGATCCAATCTCAGTTATCGACACCAGATGATCATCAAAGTCGTCGATCCAAGGCTCAAACATTCCGTGGGTGAATAGAAGATGCAGAACGGCGGCTGGATATTGCTCCAGATTGTGGTGTGTGAATGCTGCCAACATCTGAGACAGCTGCTGAATGCAATACTTGCACACAGATTTGACTCAGGCTCTCAGCAAAATCGTCGACCACAACTTCATCGACAATTGGTCCAGACATCACAAAGAGAGTTATCGAGATAGGATGTCGCGGCACTTTCGTCATTGACGTGGTGATCTTGAACCTAATTCAAAGCTAACATTGTACTCTGAACCGAATACATTTTCACACCGCCTACAGGTGCAGGATGAGGTCTGATACGAAATCAGCATGCAGTGTAACTCTGTTGTGATCCCTCCACAGGTGCCGTTTAATTTGATTATAATATCTCTGCCTACATGATATGCATTGTGCGACAAGGACATAGATTTTCAGTCGACACTGCCTACAGGTGCGGGCTGATGCACAGACCACAATGGGTTTCAATTCTTTGTTAGACACAAGGATGCGAGGACCCAACCAATAGGTTGGTGACGAGCGTCTCAAAGATTTCGAACAAAATCACATAGTTGCTCAGTCAATCTGATTTGTATTACCATAGCAGAGCACGGGTTCCTGCTAGTCTATTATACAAAAGACGGGTGTCACGTGCAACTGATGCCAGCCAATCAGAAGACATCTTTGTCTCCGAGACAAACATCAGACAAACATACCCCTATGTTATGAACTGACCTGCGGCCCACGTGTTCGCTCTCTGCAACCTCAACAGAGAACTACACCGACCTCCTTCAATACCAGCTTCCCTGCTTCTGCACTCTGTACTTTTACCACTGGCAGAGCAATCACTGCCTACTATATGAGCTCAGATTTCCGACATCCTCTAAGCACTTTTTGTGAGCCTTTGACACTGCCTATGGGTGCGGGCTGATTTTGAACTCTTATAATCCTTATATTCACAACACATTGTGGCTGAGAGGCCCTGAAACTGCCTATGCGTGCGGGCTGAGTCTGCACTCTTGAATTCTTACTTTTTTCAGCCAACTTTTGTCTCTGAGAGTGAGGGTGTGGGCTGGCTCTGAAATCTTAAATTCTTACCTTCTCAACTGATCCATCAGTCTGAGCGCAATTGAAACTACCTATGGGTGGGGCTGATTCCAAACTCTTAGATTCTTCCCTTCTCAAATGATTATTCTATCTGAGTGCCGCTGAAACGACCTACGGTGTGGGCTGATTCCGAACTCTTAAATTCTTACCTTCTCAACTGATTATTCTGTCTGAGTGCCATTGAAACCACCTACAGGTGCGGGTTGATTCCAAACTCTTAGATTCTTCCCTTCTCAAATGATTATTCTGTCTGAACACTGTTGAAACGACCTACGGGTGCGGGCTGATTCCAAACTCTTGAACTCTTACCTTCTCAACTGATTATTGATGGGGGCAGGCTGATCATGACATCCTTGCCTCCATTTCCTGCCTGCAATTTTACTTCATTATTTTATGTGTGATTGATTTGTGGCTGTTGATTCAATTACCCTTGCAGAGCATGGGTTCACTGCTATGAAAACCGTTTAAAACCGTTTTAAACAGTTTTCAAACGGTATTTTCAGGGGGTAAGTTTCGGGGACATTCTGAAGAGATTCTCCAGTTGGAATTGACATATTTTTGCCTCCCATTGATGCAGATGCATTTATATCATGTTTCCTATGTATTTTGGACAAACCCGAACCAGAAAGACTGGTGTCGGAAAACAAGAAGAAGAAATGTCCGAGTTCGGCGGGACGCGGGAACTGCCGGAAGTGATCAGTCACGTGCCGTTCCATCCAAATAGGGATTAGGAGCTGTTGACAGGAACCATACGTCTGTCAGGCCTTCAGGCCTTATCTATTCTCATTCAGGATCCTTGGAATATGCCCAAGCTAGCCATTTGGGACCATGAGAACTATAAGTGTGCATGCTGGCACTCATCCCAGGTGAGTGATTATTTTGAAACCATTTATACGTTTTAAAACTGTTTATAAACAGTTTCCCAGATCTGACAAACTAAACGGAAATAAAAACGGGTCTTGCCGTTTGAAAATGTTTGCAAACAGAAAGGGTTGGAGCCTTAGTTCTGGCACTCAGCATTTGATGTGGAGATGCTGCATTCTCCACTTCAACCAACTATTGAATAATTTGAACATATCTGCCTCGGAAATTCCAAAGTAAGTCCGACCAGAACTCCGAATGGAACTCTGAGTTGCACGGATATAACAGTAGTGCCGCATACAGGAAGTAACTTGGGCTGGTCTCTTGTCCTTTTGGGGTTCACGACGGCTGTGTAAGAGGTAGAGCTTGTCTGAAGAGTCTATTTCACCTTGTAACCATTCCAGCATAAGCTTCTGCACCAATTTAGCATAGTCCTCGATGTCTTCGATAGAAGTAGACCTCATGAGAACTAGCATTGGGCAATGGAATGGCATGCTCGAGGCAGCCTTGATGAAATCTTTGGCCCACAATTTTTTCCCTTTGCCAGAAAGTTCAATAGAACTATTGAGAGCAGTGCGGGCATAAGTATTGTCGTTCAGACCAAGAAAGTACACTAAATGGCTGAGATCAAGCAGTAGGTGTATGACTCAGAGAGGCATTATCCCAGTTTCTGTGAACAAAGGTGCGATCATGGAGCGGCAGTGGAGATTGAGCATTTGCCATAAAAAGATAACTTGAACTTTAATTAATTGCTTGATGTACACATGTTCACTATCCGGCGAAATTTCGCATCCGTGGATTAAGTGGCAGTCAATGCGCGCCATGTATAGCTGTTTTAGTTCCTTTGGCATTAGCCTTCCTGTCATGTCTTCAATTGCCAGAATCCGATGTCCACCATAGTGGGTGGTGCGTGCTTTAGCTTTGTAGTGATCTGCTAAAATATTTTGAGTGTCTGTTCTCAGGTTAACACCCACATATTTTTCCTCCATCTTAACAGTGAGCTGCGTGGTGCTTGGAGCTCGGATCCCTGGCCTTTGCTATGCTCATAGATATTACACAGTAACCATAGGAAGTTTGATTAATCAATTCTGGTCTCAACCGAAAATCCGATTCAAGCACTGATTTGATTAAACAGGAGGTCAAACACCCAGACTCTACAAAACGAGACCGCTGCAGGGCTCGAACCCACACGGAGGAAGTGAAAAATTGTGCACAGTAAGGGTCATTCCAACTAGGCCAAACAGGCAATGTGGATGCAGCTCTGGAGTCAGCCAGGTGAGTGAGCATGATGATTCTGTTCTCAAGCGGAAAAATCACTCAGTCCAATCCATCACTAATACATTTGGACTCAACGTAAGTATTTTACCACTTCGAGATGTTCATCTCTTCTATATTTGTTTTGGGAGGCAGAAAGTACAGTCCAATTTGTCACACTCAAAAGACAAGTGGTATTAAATAGTGGCCATTTCAAAGTAAGCGGGGCCAAATGTTTGCAATTATTTATAGAAGTCGGAGCTCTTGAACGCAACCTGTTGATGAGCTTTGCTCAGTTCTGAGCGCGGAAGCATCCGATCGGAAGTACTAAAAATAGAAGCTCTGCATCTCTGGCGCGACTTTCGACATTTTCGCATTCTGCATGACTTCCACAACTCCCAAGGCTCCGCAAATATGATATTCGGATTCCGCATGGCTCATTGCATGGGATACATCGACTCCACGTCCATTCCACACCTGTTATTGGACTTTCCGCAACTTTTCCGATGGTTTTCAACATTTTCCGCGACTTTTTCGGTATTCCACGGCTCCTACTGGCTCCATTTCGATTCAGAAAATTCTACAAACTAGATATTCGAGATCTCCAACACTGCTTCTATCAATTCCGACCAGTCCGCAGGTCTCTCCGGTTTTTCTACCTTTTCCGCAGGACGTTTACTTATTCTTTCCTAAACGGGCCATCTCCGCGAATGCTACAGTGCTGCATGGTACTCATACCCAGTTACCGTTGTCTCAGCTCTTGGCATGACTATAAAAGCCACAAGTATTCTACATTGTAAAGTAGGAGATTTGTACCCCACCTATCCTCTCAATCATATGCCCTTTCTTCCACTAGCTTTTTGACTTACCCCTGCAGGCTATTACCTGCTATTGCACTCGCTCCACTCCACGGACTATTATCCATGCACGTTCCGCATCGTTCTCGCTTTTCCAGGCTATTACCTGGGCCACATTTGCTCACTGGTTCGTTTATAGGTCCTCTGTCACTGTTGTCCCGCTCTGCAGACTATTAGCTGTGCACATTCTGCATTACCTCTTGCCTCTGCATTTAGTCCCGGTCCCTCGTCGCCCACCATCTCGCACTAGTTATCACTGGTGCCACGTTCATCTCAACCAGGAGTTGAGTCTTTGGTTCATCTTAGACCACCTCGCACACCCGCATCTACTGTTTCTCCACTCGGAGTAGAGTTTTTGTTTTAGCTCGCCCTCTTAATGGCAAATCAGGTGTATCACTGTGATTAAACACAGGGCAGCTTGGATTAACCTGACTCTAGATCTGCTAACTCAAACTGAAATCTGTTCAACCAAATGCATGGTCCCACCAGACTTATTTATAACGAGATCAACATATGTTCGGAGCAAATGGGGGGAAAATGGACTTCGAGCATTCATTTGTATTTGATAAAAGGAAGGATATACGGGTGTCTGTCAAATTCATTAACTGCAACCTGGAGAATATCGACCATGGTGACTCCCGCAAGTTGAACTTGGAAAGAAAAGTTACTCCAAGACTGGCAAATGTATTTGATGAATTGGCGAACTTCCCAGTGTACGTGTGACGCAGAGGTTAATGTTGCTGCCCCCTCGCAGATTTTGACAATCACAAGGTCTCGAGTTTGACTCTCGGAATGGGATGTTTTTGTTGTCTGCAATGAACACTGTTCACCCTGTTTAAACACACCCTGTTTAAACACAGGTCAAACACATCCAATGATCATTGATTGATCTCGAGCCTCGAGCCCTCGCACGGCCGCACTACCACACGCAGGCCTATGGCCTGTTTAAACAAATCATTGCTTGAACTGCATTTCGGTTGAGACCGCAATTGATTGATCAAACTTCATATAGATTCTTTACTACGGTTGTTGGCCAAGCCCAGCCTCCCTGCGCTCAAAAATACTTGGAGTTGGGATCCCTGGCCTTCGTTACACTCATAGATACTACGGTTGTTAGCTGGGCCCAGCCTCGCTGCCCTCGAAAATACTTGAAGTTGGGATCCCTGGCCTTCGCTACGCTCATAGATACTACGGTTGTGGCTGGGACTGAGTTCCCGATGGGCCCTAAATAAACCTAAATAAAGTTAAGTGACGCTTAGGTTAGTATTGACCTTCGAGTGCATGAAATTGAGGAACAACCTTCTTTAACGCGGGCAGCACGTTAAAGAATGTCAAAACAAGGCCCAAACTAAACCTATTCCCGAGTTCCCCCCAAAATTCCCGGGTTCGTCGGATTCAGGCCCGAATCGCGCGTTTTTGAGGGGAAAGTGGGGGTCGAGCCCAAACGTCCCTGTTCGGGTCGCTTATTTAAGGCGATCCGCGGCTTAAAGAATGGAACTCGGGCCCGGGTTCCAGGATCAGATACATAGGGGTACAAGCAATTCGGATGTAATGAAGTGATTGGTCTGGCGCTGCAGACCCTAAGCAAGCCGATTAACAGCACGACCCTGGGGAGCGAAAAATCGGAATTTGCGGTTCTGACGCTCGACGGGGTCTCCAAGCAGCCAAAAGCAAAGATGTACAGACAAGCAGAGATCGATGCGCTGTTGAAGGAGGGGCTTGCAAAGAAGGATGAGAACACAGAGATAAAGACTGCCTGACGAGGTCCATGGATTGCACCACAGTTCTCTTTGAGATTCCAGAACTCTGTGTCACGAGGCATCATAATCCGAATACAGTTAGTTAAAAATGCTTCGAACTCATTGCTCCAACTTAACAACTTTCACACGGTTGAAAACTTGACAAGAGGGGTGCAGCTGAATTAATTCAGTTCCACAGAGTATGAGAGGCAGAGAACACTGTAAAAGCACCGCAGCCAGAGCATGCAATTGTTTACTCTGATGCACAGGCATCGAAAATCAGTCAAAACTCTTAGCTGTCAAAATGATCAGCGTCAAATGGCCAAGTGAGAATACTGAATCACATTTGAAATGAGTGCATTGACAACTACTTTGAAATAAATTATATTGGCACATCGCAGTTGACCGAGCATTTCTTCAAACCAAGTCAGCCTGATTGCCGAAGCCAAACTCGAGAAAACATTGCCACGTCTCACCTTCAGTCGTCCATGCCTTGCGCAGGGAAGGATGGCCGCGGCTGCTCATGCCAAGCCTTCCAACCCAAGGACAGTACAGACGACCCGGCTTCAAAGTGTAAGCTCTGCAAACATCGAAAAAAAAAACACCATACCGCACCTACCCAAGTTTCTGCCGTCCTTGCTCAGTATGACCTAGCCCGTCTCCAGAGTAAGAAGGTTTCGGAGGAGGAGGCTTGTCGTGAGAGCAATGAAGGCTTCCGCAGAGGCAAAAGCGAAGATGTCGATACCAAAAGGGTACAGTCACGTCGAAATCGGGCCCAAGCAAAGTATGTGAGGTCGTTCACATTTATGAGTTTCTGACTGCTCCTTGAGGTGCCGGCCAAAGCTAATAGCCCAGAAGAGACGATGGTTAAAGTCGGAAGCATCCAGGTGATCAATGCTGGACTTGATGTGCGTCGCTGTCTCGGTTAATGGGGCGTGAGCTGATGTTCCTTCTCTAGCCTGACGGTAAACCGTTGAACAACAAGTGTCCATCTGCCCAGGAGGTCGAGGAACTGTACGACCGCGGCCTCGCTGTCTTCAAGGACCCCGGCGGTAAAGATCTTCAGTTTGCTCTGAATTGGGGTACACCGAAGTGGACGAGTGGATGCGTGCGATGACGAAGCCCAGGCTGGGATTTGGAGTCTCTGATCTCATGGCCGCTCGCGATGGTATCCCCGATGGTGAATCGGATTCACACTGGCTTCTGGCGGCAAAACATTATGGGAAGATCTTCTTGAAGCGAGGACCTATCAATGGTGAGCTCCTCGATACAGCGAAAAACTCCACGACTCACCAGAAACATAAATTCAAATTAATTACGACCGGCGCTTATCTTGTTCTGGGATCGTATTAGTCACTTGTCGCAAGGATTGGGAGGCAGCTGTTGCTAGAGTCACTGTTGGGGAAAAGCTCACTTCGGAGTCGGAAGCAGAGGAGAAGTCGAAAGCACGCGCCGGCAAAAACAAAAGTAAAGCCCGTGCTAAATCCCGCACCCCTCCACGTGCACGTTCTGTATCTTCGCCGGAGGCCGAGTCTTCTGATTCTGATGTCCTTGTGGTCGGTAGCGACGCTGAAGCCGACGCCGTGCCTGATGGCCCACCGCGCCGTAGCTCTTGTCTCAAGTCCGGATCGGTCACCGTGAAAACCAAGCCGCTCGATGTCACTCTCGACGTCGCACCCCGCAGCCCTAGCTCGCACTCTGGTCATTCCAGGCCACAGTTCGCTTCAGGCATGGATTCAGATATCGAAGAGCTTGCGCCACCAAATGATGCAGGTGAGTTTTAAAGATTCGTTTGAACTCAATTCCCGGTTTAATTCGTTCCAGCATCTCGCAAGCGCTGCATCTCACCGTCTTTCGATTTAGAGGATTCGGTAGATACTCGTAAGAGGGCTAGATCCGCGTCCTATGGCTCCACGTACAGTGAGCCGTTTCGATTGTTGATTATGTTGAATTCAATTGACATTATCGTAGGCTGACGGCCAGAGCAGGAAAGCGACAGTGACCGTTCACCTTACATCCAATTCCATTGTCTTTTGTGTTCGACCCAGCTCAAAACAGCGGTCAGGGCTCGTCCGCTGCCCCAACCATGGCCACTACCATTCCATCTGTCGGCGCATCCGTGTCTTCTTCCAATGGTGCACCATCCACTTCTATTTCCGTTGCCTCCAGCAACTCCTTGGCTGCTGCCAGCCCTTCGGCTGCGGGCACCGCGTTGACCAAGCCCTCTGAGACAATTCCCAAGAAGTTCAACGCCTCTGTTCGCAAGGGCCTTCAAGTCCCGCAGTCCGTGTCCAACATTTGGCGCCAATTCTAACTAGTCCCGTTGCACTCCTTACCTACAAACACTTGTTAACCTACCTCTCCTACCCCATTCCCACTCGTTCAAGCCTACAACGTTCCATTTAGACTCACATCCATTAACAATTCACTTACTTTTGATTATACCTGCTCATTTCGGACTGAACAGCGTAGTCGCTCCTTCCATACTTAGTTATGCTCACTCTAATGGTTACTCTCGATTTCCGAATGAGTACTTGAGCATGTCACCATTTATTGCGCCGGGATATTGACCAAAAAAATTTGCACAGGAGTCAATTTTTTTTTTGGGCGGGGGTCAAAGTCTTTTTTGGCGAGTCGCTGACTCGCGCGCAAAAAAAAAAATCACCTATTTTTATTACGCGGAGCCCGAAATCACCGAAATGTTTTGGGCGGGAATAAATGTGCACTTAGACCAGGAGCCCTGATTATACCTCGGTAGGTCGGATACGGAATTCGGGTAAAAATTTGGATTTTCCACTTGAGGTCGGAGGAACAGTTCCGATAAATTGCATGTGTGAACTTGAGACTCAGACCCAAAGTTCGGATAGTCCTGAGGTCTTGACAGAGGTCAGATCAAAGTTCGGATAAGGCTATGCTCGCGCCCAAAATAGACTTCAGGCTCAATGTCGTCATAAAGAATTTCAGGCTGTCTCTCTGAAACGTGCATCGGTACTGGCATGGTACAATGTGATGAACATTTTTTTGTCTCCTTTCCTCTGTACACGGAAAGTGAACGCGTTACGCGTCTTCTTGCATGTTGACAGACGTCATACCCGTCGAAGCCAAGAAAAACAATCTGCTACCCCCTTTTTGGTGGTGAAATCTTTTCGGGACCATCTTGGACCATCTTCAAGTTGGCCCGCATTCACAGATTTTTGGTATGGGGATACAAGCGCTTGGGAAGGCTTTTTGCAGGCTTGAACCGGGTGCGATGGAAGGAAAAGTCAATGTCAACATCATTGACATTGAGGAGGACGAAGAGTTGGACGAGCTTAGCATGGCAGGGATTTTTTCGTGATTTCTAGGACATTTAAACCATTTTTTCCAGAAATTTGAGGTCGGATCCAAAGTTCGGATAAATTCTGAACTGAAGTCTCACCAGAGGCAGAATTCGGGTGAAATTTTGGGGTCGGTCCCGAAGAAAAGTTCGGGCAAAAGTTTTTTGAGGGCCGAAATCGGTATCCGACCTCCAAAGGGTCAATCAGGGCTCCTCTTAGACCGCCATATAAAGACAGAATATAACGGAGCAGTGAGCACATCAAAATTTGTCTTTGTCGGGTAGAAAGTGAATTTGGCTCCGCGGAGAATTGTTAATCGGTCCACAGACCGATTTGCCATCACCCTCGGAATGGCGGGGTTCCCAGGGCCAGTGTTGTCATTGACCGGGTCTGACCGGGTCAGTCAACGGGGTCAAGTCAATGTCAATGTTTTTGACCCTTTTTGACTGACCCGTCAACAATCTCCAGCAATGCCCGAGCGTCAGTCGATCAGGTTGAAAGCACCGCCACTTCGTTCGGTCCGACTTTGGTCCGACTGGGTCAATACGTGGAAGGGCCGTAGGAACTTATTGATGTGACCCGTCAATGACCCGTCACTGACTGGTCGATTGCATTGACAGGTCAACGTCATTGACTTTCATTGAGGTTTTTGACTGACCCTGCCCAGGGCGGTGCCCATCCCCACTTGAAGGAACGGGAAGATCGGCTCGGCCGGGCCGGCGTATTTGCTGATGCGTGCATAGGCGTCAATGTACCGCCACCAGCGCTTGCCGCTTTCCATCATGCACGGTTTGCCACTTGGGTTCCCAGACAAACGAGGTAGCGCAAAGGCGTTTTAAATCCGTTTCACTTGGGTTGTCCTCCCAGATTACTGACCATTCCCCCGGGACGACTCGCCGAGGAGATCCTACGGCCCGGTAACCGGATGTACCAGCGTGCGGGCTTCCTTCGACATAAATTCAACAATCCCATTGCGGCATCTTCACCCACTCGCATTATATCCCCCCGGTTTGGTTCTTCCTTTCTCGAAGTTGTCCGGTGCGTAGTGGGTACCGAAAGAGCTCCTCTGATTCGTTGCCCTGTTGAGGCTACGCTGGAGTAGCGAGCGGAGCCATCCGATGTGGAATTGTACTCGAGCGAGTATTCATCCTTCGTATGTTTTTTTTCCGCGAGAGAGATCAAATTGGCCCTGACTTATGTCTAGAGAAACACTACGATGTGAACACTTGGTCAGCAGGCAACCCGTGTACAAGCGGACAATAATTGTCATGTCCGGGCCGTACGCAGGTCATACGCGAAGTCGAAGAAGTTGTTTAGTCAGTTCATTACCGTATGTCATCTCTCTATTCGACAGTACTGGATTAAAGGAAATAATTCTAGAATACAATGGCGTCTATTCACTCAAGCCCCGTTTTTGACGACAATGTCTCTGTTATGTAGTGACCTCAACACTCGACACCAGGTCATTCGGCAAAATCTATCTGGTCTCGACTTCTTCCATCGTCTCGTGCTCCACCATTGGCCCCGGCGATCGCATGTATATCTCATAATGTGTCATGCCACCACAGCTATAAATTCGTAGGCATCCCGTTTACCGTCACATCAACGCCGTTGTCCTTCAAGGTCGACGACGAGATGCGCCTCCTCCTCCATCTCACGCTGGGGATCGGCATCGTAGCGTGGCAGATCCTCTTCGCTTGCGCAGTGGCACAGGCCATTAGGCCGATATCTGGGGTGAGGCAGTTAAGGGCCCGACAGGAAAGCTTGGGGACCACGGACGTCCAGTGGGATAACACGTCCTTCATTGTGAAGGGGCAGAGAGTGTATGGATGGAGTGCGGAGTTCCATTTTTGGAGGTTGCCTGTAAGTGTCTATGTCTTCTCCAGTTGTGGCCTCGATTACTGGAGGGCTGATGCTCCACGCAGGTACCCGATTTATGGCGTGACATCCTCCAGGTACGACATCAATAGAGACTCAACTCAACTCAACTGAGTCCTCCAGAAACTGAAAATGGCGGGCTTCAACGGGGTTCGTTTACCCTTCTTCATGAATGATTGTGTCGATTCCATGACTGATTCGACTCGGCAGGTATCGTGCTACGTCCACTGGGGAGCTACCAACCCGAGCCCAGGCCTAGTCGAATGGGAGGGCTACAGAAACTTTGAATTGTTCATCCAGATGGCGCAGGAGGTGGGACTTTGGGTCACTGCTCGGCACGGGCCATATATCAATGGTACGGCTTCCCTAAACCTTACCGCTATACTCAGTCAGTGGTATGCTCACGTACCGTGTCAAGGCGAAACATCCGCAGGCGGGATCCCCGGCCGAGTGACGAACATCGCCGGCTTCCTGCGCTCGAACGACACGGATTACTATGAGTCGTACCAGGACTATTATCGCAGTGCTACCGATATCATACGGAGGTACCAGGTGACCGAGGGAGGACCGATTATTCTCGTTCAGGTGTGTGATTATTTTCCCCGAGCTCATCTTCCCGGTACAAACTTCACTGTGCATGAGCGCGAGAGAAGGGCTGCTGTATTGACGTGGGACTGGGCAGGTCGAGAACGAATACACAAACAACACCAACTTCGCCACGCCCAACCCAGTGACGAAGAACCAGTACATGCAAGCACTCGAGGATATCCTCAACGAGCTGGGTATTGTTTTGCCTCTCAGTAAGTGTTCCGCTTTCGCTTTCCATATTTCCTTTTCTTTTGTTCTGCAGCTAACGTCCGCTATAGTCAGCAATGACTCCTACCAGGGCCAAAACTTCGCCACCGGCATCGGGAACACCACCATCGGCGACGTCGAGGTTTACGGCCTGGACTCTTATCCTCAGGTGTGTAGCCACCGGGCCATAACGTAATGACAAAATATTTCATCTCCATCTTATTGATTTCCGTTTTGGATACGACAAGCAAGCTAACCAATTGATTTACAGGGTTCTTGCGCGACCCCTCGCCTGTGGAGTGACTTCCCTATCGACAACTGGAACTACCATCTCGCCACGAACCCCAGACAGCCATGGATCAACCCCGAGTTTCAAGGAGGGAGCTTCGTGAGTCTTTTGGTTTCTCTTGGACGATGGGGTTGATGTTTCTGAAGCTTGGGTGGGGCCCGAACTCTCCCGTAAGCTCTTCTCCCTAGAAAGAAGGAGCACTGATGCGAATGGGATGCGCACGACAGCAATACACGGACTGCAACACCCTCACCGGTTCCGACTTCGAGCAGGTCTATTATTTGAACCAGATGGCGACGGGGGTGAAGTTCAATAATATCTATGTGCGTCCATCGCTTCCAGGGTCAAATACAAAACCTTTGCTCATTTCAATTTGTGTGCACAGATGACATACGGAGGGACGAACTGGGGCTTCGTAAGTCCCCTTTCCTCCCGCTCTAGCTTTCTTTACCTGATAAATTGTTTTGATAGTTCGCCTTCCCTGGAGTATATACTTCGTGTAAGGCATCCTGTTCTTTCTCCCCACCTTCACTCCTCCCTCGCTTCCTCTCTAACTTTATTTTTGGGACCATTCGGCGGCTAACATCCCCATCCTAAAGACGATTACGGCGCCTCCATCGCCGAAGACCGCTCCCTCACACCCAAATGGAACGAACTCAAGAACATTGGGACCTTCATCCGGAGCGTCGAGCACGACCTCGCGAGAAATACTATTATAGGTAACTGCCTTTTTCTCGATCTATTATTCCTTCGACATCACTCGTACCGACCCAGTAAGCTAATACTATAAACAATAGACAACAGCTCAGCGGCGTACACGGATAATCCGGGTGTGTTCGTCACGGAGCTGCGGAACTTGGAAGACTCGGCAGAGGGAGTGAAGCCCGCGTTTTATGTGGTGAGGCAGACTAGGACGAGTTCGAAGTGGGTATTTGTGCTTCTTCTTGTCCTTCTGGTTTTTTTATCATGGCACTGACTGGACAATTCTTAGTGCCACAGTGGGATCGAAAGTCAGAATCTCCACCTCCGCAGGCAACTTCACCGTCCCACAAACAGCGAACATCGAGATCGAACTCGAGGGAAGACAGTCCCGCACCATAATATCAGACCACCACTTTGGAAATCTGCACTCTGGCAGCAATATTTTGTACAGCACCGCTAGTCTCTTCTACTCCGGCGCCATAGGCAGCAGAGATGTTCTCGTCTTGCACGGACCGGCCTCCCAGTCTTTCGAGGTCGTGTTGAACCTGAAGGGGTTCAAGGGTTCGTCTCCCTTTTCGTTCTTGGAGGGTGGGAAAATGGATATCAACACCCGAACGTCGTTCCACGTGGGGGAGAACTACACCTCCTTCACCTTTTCTCCCGCACAGAACCAGATGGCTGTGTCGATTTCGGACTCCAGTGTGCTCGTCTTGGGAGACACAAGTTCTATGGACAAAATGTTCGCACCCATCATTCCCGGCGCGGACGGCTCGACGTTCTTCCTCGTCTCTACGAATCAGACCGTGCTCGTGCAGGGCCCTGCTCTCCTTCGGAACGCAAGCATCGCTAGGAATCAGGTGACCATTGATCTGTGGGGAGACACGAGCGGCTCCACCTCTGTCACTGTGTACGCCCCGGAGTCTGTAACGTCCGCATCATGGAACGGGAAGACAATTGCCAACGTGCATAGGACTGCGCCCGGTGTACTGAATTTTGGTGTTGGAGGACCTTCGCCAAAGATCGACGTGCCGGACCTCTGGAGAGCGAAGTGGAAGGTTGCGGATGGGTTGCCGGAGATTCAGAACGATTATGACGATTCGAGGTGGGTTGAAGCGGATCGATTGACTAGTACGAATCCGTTTGTCAAGTATTTCGGCGACGTGAGTGGTTCTTTCTCCCATTGAGAAGCTTATCTGAGTTTAAATGTTTCAGAATTACCTGTATGCTTGTGAATACGGATTGTGAGTGTCTGTTTCCGCAAAGATACGCTGGCTGAGTGCGTGCGATGTAGCTGCGAAGGTCCGGTCCTATGGAAAGGACATTTCAACAGCACGGGATTGGAGACTGCCGTGAATTTGAGCATCACTGGAGGCAGAGGTATGGTTTTCCCGTTCTCCGGTAATCTGGTTATGTAATCCGGCATAGGCTTCGCTGGCAGCGTGTGGCTCAACGATGTATTCCTCGGAGCTGCATACGGGAACTCGAGCAACAACGGTGCAGCTGTGAGCTTCTTCCTAGGGTTTGTTGTAAGATGAATCTGAATCTGAGGTCTTGTATAGGCCATCGTCGAGACTACTAATGATACTTATGCTTTCCCTGCGGACTCTTTGGCTACTGGGCCGAATGTCATCACTGTTGTTCATGGTACGCTTATCAGCATATGACTTTGTGGGGCAGGTTCCTTATTTATTGGATAGACAATATGGGGATGGAGGAGGCTCGTGCGAATCGTGAGCGTCTCTACTCGTCCTTGAAGACCAGTACTAAGTCTCATTTCAGAGTTCTCGGAGTGGCTGAAGACTCCCCGAGGCATCCAGGGTTAGACTTTACTTCGGGCTCTGTTTCGACGAGGATGTTCTAACCGCCTCCAGGATATTTCCTGCTCAATTCGAATTCTCAACCCACCTGGAAGGTACAGGGAAAGCTGGGCGGCTTCCAAAAGTAAGTCCCTTAAGTTCACATTACCACCACAATCAGCACCCTGAAAAGACTTAGTTTCCCTGATCGCGCCCGTGGTATCATGAACGAAGGAGGCTTCTTCGGCGACAGAGCAGGTTGGCATCTGCCAGGGTTTGACGATTCGGCTTGGAACACCACTAGACTCTCCAAGGGCCTGTCTCGTGCCGGAGTGCGATACTTCAGAACAACGTTCGACCTCGACGTTCCGGGTGGCTACGACGTGAAGATGTCATTCAACTTTCCCCCGTACGGTGAGGGGACTTATAGGGTGTTCCTCTATGTGAATGGGTCAGTCGTTCCATTATTTAAATTTACACGCTCTTAATCGGAAGCAGGTGGAATATGGGACGATATGTTGCGAATCTTGGGCCGCAGAGCCGCTTCCCTGTCCCAGCAGGAATATTGGATTACAAGGGCGCAAAGTGAGACTTGGTAGACATTGCATCAATTCTTTCTGACATCCTTTTCTATAGCACTGTCGTGTTAGCGGTCTGGGCGACTTCTGACGACGGAGCGAGGATCACATCGTTTGAATTTACAGTCGACTCCATCTTTGAAGGAGGGACGGGACAAGTGGCTACGAACAACCCATCTTGGGAAAAGCGAGACTCGTTCTAATTTAGCAATGTGTACCAAAAGATACTGTACGAATACAGTGGTGTCCGTTCTACCGTCCATCGAATGCCCAGCACCAATTGCGTTGACCTTATCATCGAAAATTGTCGCATCTTGGAATGTTAATTTGTTCGAATATTTTCCCCGAATATGGTTGTGCGCCGAGCTGAACTCCATTGTTCTGTGGAAACATACACATGCTGTAAATACTTGTACTGAGGCAACCGTCACGGCCACGGAGGGGTCGGTTGCGTTGCCCAAATCGCCCTGGGTCACGGTCACGATGCCCTTGGTTGCCTTGTCCAATGCCGTGACATGGACAAAATAACATTTTTTCCCATAAAAAATTGTTCAAAAAACAGAAAAAACTCTGAAAATCTCCCTGCTGCTGATTCTGAAAAGGATCAAGGTTTCAGAAGGGCTTCGAAAAATATTTACAGCCCCAAGTTGAATATCCCTGGTTGCCCAATTTTCAACGATCACGGGTGCCCGGGCGTGCTGCTGTCCAAAGGCTCACAGAGATATTTCCACAAGGTTATACGAATGCTACAGCCCAGACCTCAGCGGAAAGCTACATTTATAAATCTAGATCGCATCCGCTGTTCGGTCCAAGATGTTTGCGGGTACACACCTTCTGATGACACTATTTGGAGATCAATCCGCTCCGTAACTCTATAATGCATAGCACACAAATTCTTGTGGAAATGCATACATAACACATTTAGGGTCGGTGATTTCTGGTCCCACATTGATACACTTGAGATACATGGGCGATGCCATGCTTGCGGTGTTCCCGAGACCTTGGAACACATTGCCTTGGAATGTGATGCATATGGCCAAAAATTAATCTGGAACCTAACACGCGAACTTTGGTCAAAAAAATATTCCCAATGGCCGACATTGAGCTGGGGTCTGATTTTAGGATGTAACCTCGTAAGGTTTAAATCAGGCAGAGAGGTCATCATCCCACAGAAGGGGAGACTATTTGCTATTCTTGTCTTGGTTGCATAGCATACAATATGGAACCTGCGTGTAAACAGAGTGATTACAAACCCAGACAGGATACTCACTGAATCAGCCATTCATAACCAATGGTTGAAAGTTATCAACGGGGTCTTTCAACGTGACCGCCTATTGACTGACAAAATTCGATTCGGACCGCTCACATTAAAAAAACAAGTGGTGTTAAATACATGGAGTCGCCTACTTATGGACGAAGACTCATTGCCAGATGATTGGACACATGAGGGGGTTTTAGTGGATATATCACCCATAGCTGATAGACATGGGATAGGATAAACTTTCGGGCCAGAGTCCCACACTGGTTGAAAATATGTGCGTAATGGCATTTCCTCCTGGACAAAATTCACCGGCACCAACTGGCTAATACCCAGCAACCCAGCGGATGAGCTTCGAATGCTTCTGCAGACAAAGTCTCATTATCCCAAACACTCCAAAAAAAAAAAAAAAAAAAAAATCGGGTTGCATTGCCCGATTTTTTTGAGGGCATCACGGTGGGTTGGCCGGTTGCCTCAGTTCAAGTTACAGTACACGCATTCCAAAGGTGGAGATGGTGGAGGAGGTGCCCTAAGTTCTGAAAACAGCTGTAACGTTGGAGACAACCGTCCTCACTTGTCTGCACGACCGAGGACTCCACTGTGTTTGTGTGCTCTGTAAACTAGTAGCTAGCATCAATTCTCATTATGGCCCGCAGGATATTCAATGATCCCATGCTATCGCTTGGAGCTGTGCCTATGTTGTGTTCTACGAATCTCCGACACCGCTGAAGCATTGTATCTCAGAGTTGCCTATGATCATGGGATATGCTGAGTCTTACATTTCTCAAGTTATATCTGCGAGTCCAAATGAACTGCATAACTGGTACCGGCAACTCCAACATCCAGAGCGCAGGTCCATCCGGAATGAATGGGAAATGGAATTCAGGCCCCAGCAGAACTCAAGGGACTTCCATTCTGAATAAACACCTAACTCTTCCAGTCAAGACGCATGTGGTAAAGGGCAGAACATCACTGATCATGAATGCTAGGAGAGCTCTTTGCCAATATGCAAGTGCCCAGGAAGTCCGGGGACTTCGAAATGCTACGAGTTTTACATGAGCCCATTGAGAATGGATGCCTATCAAATTCTCATTATTAAGATCGTGTCTTTGAGTAGCTGGCACGATGTAATATGCAAGGATCTGGGATGTTATTGCGGCGACCCCTGATCAGATGATCGAGCGACTGTGCCCAACACTGCCGTTAACCAGGGCAATATCAAACCAGTGTTGACCGAAAATAATTGTCCATAGTTGATCCCCTAGTACTCTCTGGTTGCACAAACCATCTCATGAATGTAGCTTCCCAGCAGCAGTTTTACCTTAGTAGGCTCCATGGGTTCAGCCAATTTGGCAAGGCCTTAATCATACCACGGATCATGTTGATTTTCAACTCCTCACCTGGAGAGCCACAGCCCCTATTATGCCGACTGCAGGAGTTTATCTAGGTTTCACATGCGTGCACCCAGTGTGGCGTTAACTGCATGTGAATTTCCAGACCATTTTCTTTTACCAATTTCCCCAAATACCTCACTAATCTTGCACAGTCCTTCGGAGTGCTTGACTATTCTTGTGTTTAGTAAATTTGGCCGACGGGTCCCCGGTAGAGAAGTACACTCGGCCCTGGATGCCTTCATTGCTGAGCATGATTACACCTCGGCCAGCAGAATACACACCAGGATGTGTAGTTGGAGAGTGAGTCGTGGACGGGAAAGAGACGTGTAGGCCCATGCTACATTAAATATTCGTACATATATGTACCTCATTGTAACAGGCATCCCGAAAAATACCACATTGGGAGAGAAAGTCTGACGCCGCGCGCAGAATTGTTGGGCCCAGACACTGAACATGATCGTATTCAGGCAGTGTAAGAAGTGCAATTAGTATGCTGACTTGAGCATGCGGTCAGAAACTTCCTTCTAGCATGGTCGGGACGTAATCAGGCGAGCAGTAGTTGTGCAGGCCCGACGGGCCGAGATGTTCAAGGCACTACACTGAAGGCATTGAACGGAAATAGGTACAAGTACGCCTTGGCACTCGGAATAAGCGCTCACCATAATAGCACTAACATAAACCTTGCATCGCCGTTCCTCCCCGAACCTAATGGTCGGCAGAATATCGATAGACAGAATTTCAGTGTCTGGTGTGGCAGGACCTAATACTGTCTGGTGGATGGGGTTGAGGCAGGACTTTCTGTAATCAATCGATTCCGGGTGCACCTAAGGATGACATGCAAACTCGAAGTCCACTGAGACTCCATGAATAGCATTCAGCATAATGATGCTCAAAATAAACGGACCGATGATGAGCTCTGCTCAGTTCCGAGCACGGAAGCATCCGATCGGAAAGTTAAACGGACGTCCAATCGGAAAGCTCATCGGAAATTTGATCGGAAGTACTAAAAATAGAAGCTCCGCATCACTGGCGTGACTTTCGACATTTTCGCATTCTGCACGACTTCTACAACTCCCAAGGCTCCGCAAATACGATATTCGGATTCCGCATGGCTTATTACATGGGATACATCGACTCCGCATCCATTCCACGGCTGTTATTGGACTTTCTGCGACTTTTCTGATGGTTTTCACCACTTTCCGCCACCTTTTCACTCCTACTGGCTCCATTTCGATTCAGAAAATTCTACAAAATAGATATTCGAGATCTCCAACACTGTTTCCATCGACTCCGACCAGCTGTTCCTTTCCATTAGCCTATTTCAACCAGTTATGCACCCTACAGTGAAAGAAAAATACCTCGCGCCCTCAAAGACATTGTGGCCTCAATTTACGGTTGCCCATGAGCCCTGTAAGCTCATACGGGGTGAATGTGACTTGACCTCATTACGATAATCTTCATCCCTGATGTGTATGCCAACCGAAAAAATCCATTTTGCCGATGCAGTGCACTTTGAATCCATGTCCAGAGTGCCCGTGAAGTGTCCTGTGTGCTCCAAATCAGCCCTTGGGAAGTTGTGGAAGTTACACCGGCGACTTTTTTCAGCTGTACAGATTCAGAACCTGGGACTCGGCCTCGCCGTAATCCCAAGATCGATGCTGGATTTGGAGGTTCACCCGGTGGAAGCTGCACAAAATGATGAATCTTACCCGAGCTGTCGCCAAGTAAATCTCCGGCACTCAAACTAGTGGAAGGAGGTCGAGCCGCCACCGGCCCAAAGCTATCAAAGCCGTGGCTATTTTATTAGAGGTCAAAAGTATGCGGGGCAGATTCAAACAACTGCTGCACCTGGAAACACTTGGCGCGGCAGCTAGAATACCCGAATGAAAATTTTCATATTTGTCTTCATCTTGGGAGCCAAACACCGGCCCGATCTCGGCTCTCCAAAAAGAGAGAGGAAAAAAAAAAAATTGTCACTTATGGGATTGGAGTGATTTAACATCCATTTTCAGGACCTTTCCGAGTCCTCTACCCTGGCAGATGAATATGTAGAAATCAACGGTTTGCATTTTCCAATCACTTTTTGTTCGGAAAATGCAAACCGTCGCTCCACAGCCGCCCCCTATGATGCGGCCTCATTGCGGGACAAGCTCGGAACAAATTCACACCATTGTGTGACCGTGCTGCCATTTCTGGAACTATGGTTCGGAAAAACTGATCAACACCAGAGCAGATGACCACTCACCCACAGAGCAGATGCCTGATATCAAATGAGATCTAGATTATTGTCTGAGTGATAAAAGCATTGGTGTGCGGCATCACAGAGCTCTCAGCTTCCTCATGACCCTCAAGATCTCGGCCATTTGTGTCTGCTCTAGCTGCATAAAGCATACAGTTGAGATCGATGGAACCTTGCAGCCTGGAAAGAAGTGTCATCCCCAGACCCGAAAACGACATATGTTTGGGGCAGGAGCTCCTCCAAAAAGGCAAAAAGAGCGGCTTCCTCTAACGAGGATACATCATCGGATGAGGAGCCCCAAGGTAGGTGTGGGATCTAGGAGGCTTCTTTATTGCTCAACGAGAACAGGACCAGCTGCTGAAATGTCTGAGCGGGGGAACCAAGACAAACAAGATACCACACTTGCTCCCGTCTTCGACCTCTGCTGTCTACTCGTCATCTGGCTTCACACTTCGGCCGGTGCTAGCCGAAATACTGTGAATGTTGTTCTCAAGGCTCTCCAGTTCATCCTTGCAGTTACATTGCAGCTCATTCAGGCTTCTCTAATTTCCCAGGGCATTACTGTGCAGCTGCCCACTATCAAACTTCCTGCAGATATCCGTACTGTCCACAAACTTTATAAATTGGAACCAGAAATTGTTCGGACCACTTGTGTTCTAAACGTGCCCGAAGGTGTGATGCCGATCTACGCCGGAAGCGCCGAACTCCTACAGGAATCAAGGATGTTCCACATACCATGTTCAATACACAGAAATTTGAATCTTGGTTGGAATTCTTCCTCTCCCAGAAGGTAATTGAGGACCACTTGGAGCAGGCTTTCAATAGGGATGGACCCAATCTAGGGGATCCCATTCAGGACCTGCGGGACAGCTGGGCCTGGCATGATCTCGGAGCCTACCTCACCAGCAAATATAACCTGGTCTTTGGGCTCTATATTGACTGGTTCAATCCATATGGGAATAAAATATCTGGTGTGTTGAGTTAAAGTCGTTTACACTTGTACCTTGCTTACTCTTGGTTTCAGGGAAAAATGTCTCCTATGCTGCTTGAACTTGCCTCCGGAGCTCCGGTATCTACCAGAAAATGTCTTTGTTGTTGGCCTCCTTCCATCTCCTTTCAAACCTGATGCGGTACTTCTAACTCATCTCATGGACCCTATCATCAAAACAATCCTGAAGTATCAGCCACCTGGGAAAAACATTATCACAAACTATCATACTGAGGGGGTTCTAGTACAGACCCGAATTATCCCCCTGATTGCAGATTTACCTGCAGCGCGTGAGGCTGGTGGCTTTCTGTCCCACTCTGCGATACAATACTGCTGGTTTTGTCTTCTCACAAGCGATGAGAATGCCCGTCTTGACCATCTATCATGGCATTACCACACTGGAAAACAAGTACGCAGAGATGCCGAGGACTGGAAAAAACTGGAGACCTTGAAAGCTCGCAATCAAAATGCAAAGGAGACTGGTGTACGGTTCTCCTCATTGCATCTTCAGTCATTTTGGGACCCCGTGAAATACACTATCCTTGGATTCATGCATAGTTGGCTTGAAGGTGTACTTGAACACCGATTGCGTGTCCTCTGGGGTATAGGCCGAACACTTCAGAAGGCCAAGGTACTGATTTAAGTCCAAGACTATGAGGATCTGGATGAAGAAGATGTTGAGTGGACCGGGTCAGAAGTTAGCAGTTTGTTGAATGATAACTTGGATGACCCCGATGAGCTGGAAAACCTACGTGAATCTCTTGCTTCCTTTGGCCCTGCAACTCCGGTTCTGAGCTCAATTGATTTTGACCGAGAGGAGGACTGGGAAGATGAGGATGAGGACATGGATGATGCCACCGAATACGGTGACACCGCTGTGTATGGCAACTTCACCCTACCAACAGACACACTTGCCAAAATTCGCACATGTATCAAAGAGATCTCCCTTCCGACGTGGGTGACTCGGTTACCAGAAAATCTTGGAGAGAAGAAACACGGGAAACTGAAGGCCGAACAGTTCCTTACCTTATTTAGTGCAGTCCTACCTCTGGTTCTGCCTGAAACAGCATTGACCGAAGACGAGGCAACAAATCAAGAAATGCTTGATGGTTTTTACCATCTCGTTGCATCAACAAACATTATCTTGTCTTTCGAGACCTCAGATTCAGAGGCGGCAGCCTTTACAGAGCATTATGTCACATATCGGAAACATATTCAAAAGACATATCCAGATTGTCCCGAGCCTCCGAACCTCCACTATGCCATGCACAATGAGCCATCCTCAAATACTGGGGTCCAATGGCTGGTTTGAATGAGTTCTGAGGTGAAAGAATGAATGGGATGTTACAGAGAATCAAGACAAATCGCCACCTTTGTGAGTTGTTCTTTCAATTTCAAGTTTTCTCACTGTCTCATTTAATGTAATAGATGATATGGACTACACGATGCTACACCAAATGGCACGTTGCTGCCGACTCATGGCCTACCTCCACAATTCGGAATTCACGGATCCACAGTTAAAGGCCTTTGCTGACATTCTAGATGTCAAAGATACCACCAAGCCAAAGAAACCTGAAGAACTCGATGGATTGCTATAGCCCTCTATCTCTCTAAAGCACCAAAGATGACTCCGAAGGAGTACAAGTCAATCTTGAGCTACCTTAACTCTTCCAATGAAACAAGTCTCAGCTGGCTGAGTTATCCAGACCCAGAGTATCAGGCCATGGTCCTTCCGCCAAATGCAAAACATCTCAAGAACTACCATGAAAATGGGAAGACATACAGCTGCCATTCTTCGCACCATTCCAACAGCTTGGTCCAGTTTTGCAAGCCCAATACCAATGAGGCCCCAATGACAGGAGTCATCAGGGCCATTCTGGAGATACCTCTTCATGGATTCTTGAGGAAATTTATCTTTGTGGCGCCTCATCGACCTATTGATATCCACAACACACCATTTGAACATTGTCCTTGGATGAAGGCAGCTTTGGTCGAGGTTGAACCTTACAAGACTTTGATGGTTGTTGAACCTAAACACATCATTACCCATTTATCCGCATGGATAAGACCCTCGCAGACTTACCCTGGGATCAACAAACGATTTATGGTAGTTTGTTGGGCACTCGGCAGAGGCCGTAAATAAATTTATGTACTTTATGTTTTCATCGAACAATCATTTTCAATGTGATGGTGTTTCCCCGAGTCGGCAGATGGCGGAGATCAAGCCCGAGATCATACGCTGTCAAACCAAATTGACGATGCCGAGACATTCCATGTATAGGTACATGACGACATTCATGACGATATGGCCTGTCAAAGTGTGTGACCAGGACGCAGCAAGGACGATGCAAGTGCACCTAGGTTGCCGTTATGACAGGTGCGTCTATATTTGCCCCCTGTGTCAACGGAGTTTGCTCTGGCTAATTGTTGAGTCAGTATTTATGATCTTTGCTTCATCGCTCACCATTGAATAGTTGGCCAGATGAACACCGAAGACAACAGCAAGAAAGCCTTCCAATGGGCGAAGGCACTGTGCCTGCTAAATCCAAGCCTTCAGCTTATCTGGTGGGGGTTCGTTATTATACTTATATTCCACTCTCACCCACCTCGCATCCATCTTCGCGTCAATCTTCTGACAATTACTCTACTTTTCCAGAAACAGGCTTCGCCTACCTAGGTAGTATGAGGGGCTGGGGGGGGCCTCTTTCCCCATGTCATCACCTTCTCCAATTGCAATGATTTTATTTTGGAGATGGTCTCTGACCCAAGAGAAGTGCTCTGCCAAAAGTGGTAAGCAGGGTAAGGTCACATGGTCATCCTACTAAGGAAATAAAATTTGCGGCAACTGGGCCTTACAGCTCTTTGCGGAAAATAAGGTGCGGATCAATTTTTTCCAAAAACAATCATTTTCAGTAATGCCCCTGTAGTGAGCTCAATTCTTGTCTGAATACCTCGAGACAGTGCTTAGACTGCCTCTACCAGTCGATCCGCTATTTGGTTATGTTTATACCTGAATTCTGGTAATTTGGTGTATCGACCCTGTAACAATAGAAATAGGACATGTGGAGGTCCAGAACTTGGAGATGATCATCCTAAACATATTATATGTTGCTTAGGATGGCTATTTCTGTATCTGGTGTCGGCAAAACTCATGTAGTAGGTCAAGATGTTCCTGTATTTATCCCTATGAATTTGGATGTTCCTATCGCTATTCTGGCAGAAGTAACTGGCCTAAGCACTTCATGATACCTTAAAGAAGATCCTGTTTAAAAATTGGCCCCCCCTGAGTCCCCGTCCTGTTTATGTAGGGGCATTAGGTGAAAATGACCGATTTTGTACAGCGCAACTACTATAGGCACTAGAAAAATACCAAACAGTCGCGGGGATCAAAAACTGACCAAAAAGGAAGAAAAAAAGTGCCCGCGCCTTATGTTCCGCAAAGAGCTGTGTACATGTGGCTTTGACCCAAAAATCTCAGCAAGAGAATATCAGATGTTCCCAGACCAATCACCTTTGAGCCTGAGCCTCCACTGGTGTTTGAATGTGACCTCCTGTGTCATCACCTTGCCCGATTGCAATGATTTCTTTGGAGATGGTCTCTGACCCAAGAGAAGTGCTCTGCCAAAAGTGGTAAGCAGGGTAAAGTCACATGGTCATCCTACTAAGGAAATAAATAACCTACAAAACCTCAAATGGATGTATAAACCCTTCATTGTATGTTTTTAAACGGACCGTGCCTCTTCACTTGCAAAAACCTTGCAACTAGGAAAAACCTCGCAATCTGCCATCAATACGTGGACCACTCCCTGAGTATATGGACCACTGACTTGGTGCAAGCCAAGAAAAGATTCGCAACGTTGATAAACCCCCACAGCCAAAATTGGGCCGCAAACGGTCATGGTCAATAGGATGGCCCCCCCCATCCTACTTATAATAAAGATAGGTCTGCGTTGGGTCCGCCGTTTGTCACTCCTACCTACGAACCCCGGACGTCGTCGCCGATCACAGACCTTGCGCCGGATGCAACAACTTAATGTAAAACACCGTTCGCATCGAATGATACGACTTCAAACGTCCTTCGCAAATCCCCTCTCCCCACTTTTTCTCATCTCCTGCCACCTTGCGTTTATCGGGGACATTGGCCACAGCGCCAGCCCGTCATGGGGACTGCCCTCCCGATCCCGCTGAAGCTCTTCTGGTAGATGCTACCGCTCGTATAATGGAATCAATTAGTCTATTTGCTCTTGCTACGAGTACGGTGGACTCTTGGTTCCCCACCGCGTAGAATGTAATACTATATGATTCCCTTACGCAAAACGACGACTCGTCCTCGCAAATTACCTCCTCTACGCGTCGGGTTGTGATTTTTGCACCAAGTTGAAACTACCAAGCCCAAGATGCTCCGTCTTGATGAAATCCCTCGGGCGGCAACTCCCTCGCTGCTCGTGTTCTTTATCTCCCGGCGTATATTCTCGATGTCTTCCTTCCACGGCCTGAACATTTGTTCTTTGTCCCGTAGGTAGAATCGCAATTTACACCTGCCTTTTATGTCCAACATCCTCGCAGTGCCCCGATTTAAAATCGCTCTTTCCGTCTCGGCACCATCCTGTTGGGCACTCTGTAACGCGGTACATTCATCTCAAGTTCTCAGCACTCACTGTCCATCTGGACATGAACCAGTGCTAATTGACAGCACTGTGGGCAAATGCTTCCCCCTGCGGCTGTCACGAGGCACCGGAAGATTCGATGTTCGGAGGTTTTAACAAAAAGCTGTCTCTGGGCGCTTATTCCCTCTCTGACTCGTACTATCATCAATGCCCCTAGAGCCCCACTCGGAACGTCCCCTTCTCCTTGAATTGAGCGACGGCGATGGCGGTACTAATACAGAGCCAGCCCCGTATGTTGTGCTTCCTCCAGCCCCTCATTAGGCTGCAGCTGATAAATAGGCAGATCGAGTGGCGCTTTCTTTCCAGAGGCCCAGAACTTTGTCATCTCCGGGGGTCATTTTACCAACCACATCACAAACAATGTCACAAGTTCTTCTCCGACTATTCCTGCTGGTGAGTTTATTCTTGACAAATAGATCACCCTATTGAGGATAGGACGCTTGAGGGTAGATTTCCGCAAGGTGCCGCTCGGGGATCTCGACCTCCTGCACGAGATCAGGCTGGACGGCGGGGTGGTGAGTCGGAAATGTGACGGGAATCCTGTCCGACGGATGTACTCCGCTCGAGTTGATGGCCGTGCGTCAAAAATGACGGTCGCCATGTACCAGGGCCGGAACGCAGAGCAGGTGTGGGTTTCTTGTGGTGTAGATCCGACCACAGAGTGAAATCGTGTTCAGGAATGGCAGAAGGGAATGGAAAGACACTCTGACATCAGGTTAGTTGCGCGGACCTCAACATGTGGATATTGCTACCCGTGCATATCTAGGCACCTGAATATCCTCCAAATTTACGGAGTGGTCAAGTCAAGATCAATCTGTGCCGCGATATGCTATGAGGTCAGGATTGTCCTGTTGATTATGTCCGCGTTGACGACGATCCATTAAGATGTGATCCCTGTCGACCACTTTGGACAGTTAACGGTTCGTTCACGGGTCCTACAATCGTACTTGACTTGGTATTTGGTGTGTCTTTCAACATACTGCCGCTGCGACCCGAATGAAGTTCCGTTTTGACTCTGAGCTAGTCAGACGAATCCCAGGTAGTGCCCCCCTGCTTTCATGTCGAGTACAAGCGGTCTTACATTTTTCAGCGAGTCCAATTTGATTTAATACGTCTCACTGGACGAATGCCAGTGAGTGAGAATCCACGGCCCTTTTAAACTGATCACAATGCTGGAAGAACAATACCGGTATTCCGGGGATACGACGCTCAACGGGCCAACTGTGTGAGGAGCTCGACGATGAGGGCCTCAAATCGCCGCTCATCACCACTGACTATGCAATTTGGGCTGATGTGGGCCGTATACCCTTGGTCGGTGATTGGACTTCGCGGGTCATGAGTTCAGTCAGTCTCTCTACATCCTATCAATGGGTGATGAGGGACGGTTTCCGTTTCCCATCCGACGGAGTCCCGGGCCATGGCCTCTGCAGAATCCCACGCTACGGCTTAGCGCACGTCGGAGCAGTGATTCGCCTCGGACCCGAGGGCCCGACTTCCCTTGCTGTCATTCCGGGACTTCAAGTATCCGCATGCAATTCGGGCTTATGCGGCATGGGAGAAGATGGTAGAGTAGACCCGACACTTATGGCGAATGGGTGGGGTCGGTACGGTGGCATTCAAATAACGTGAGAGACTCGGTTCACTCCGTCCACGCTGACCTTCCGTCTTAGAGAGCGACCAAAGTGGTGCGCCCACTCACATCCAAACCCGTACTCTTCACGCTCACCCTCCACCACAGGCAGAAGAGGTGAGTCCCATTCTTCCTCTTCTCAGACTACGCCAACTTCCGTTCTAGGCCGCAGCCAAAATCACGGAGGTACGTTCGTTATATTAACCAACGCTATCCCTTGGTATTCAACCCCCTTTGCAGCTCCAGAACCAATCTGACAAAGTATGTTCAATCTTCTTCATCTCTAGGCATATGATAACGGCCTCAATATAATACCAGCACAAGAACTGCGAGGTGCGTTTCTATTTTCGGTCCTGCCCAGTTGAACTAACACAGAAGCATCGGGTTCGTCCTTTATCCAATATGGTGCCCTGCCTCCCCCTCACCCAACGCTCACCTCGCAAGCAGGCCGAAAAGCCGACCTCACAAACCAACTCCAGACGGTACGCCCACTTGGACTTTTGTGCATAATCCTCGTGCCCACAGCAGGTTTCCCCATAGGCAAAAGACGTGAGTTTAATTCCGTTTACCGGACAATGCCTGACACTTTGTTCAGAAAATAAAGGAACTCCAGAAGGTGTGTTCAATTGCATACCACGCTGTCCACTCACTAACTTTCAGCACAGATAATCGACTCCCGCGTACGTTCCATTCCTTGCAGTGGGATTCTGTGCTAACGCAACGCTATCAGGAGCAAATCACGGTGTGTATTCTTCTCTGCCATGATGCTCTGGACATACTGGACTCTGATTCACGCTAGGAGAACACCGCCCCCGAAATCGAGCGCGGCCCATATTGCATCAGAAACAAGGCCACGAACTGCGACTTGACCCTCTACGCTGAATGGGACAATCCTACGTCCCCTGTCACAACTTTCCATACTCGCGGGATCTTGAGAAATCGCGTGGTATGTCTCCCAAGTCGCAAATTTGAATCCATCTCCAATGTTAGACTTCACCTCATGCGTGACAGCGCCGGTCGGCCTATCCTCGCACGCATTGAGTGGAAATTCTTTCGAGCACCTCGCTATGTTAATCCGGGGCCCGTGTTAGCCCCTGGTGAGAAAAACATTGTCCACCTACTGAAGCCCGGATATTACTTGTTCATTTCATTCGAGATTTCGTTCAGTTATCGTCCTGCTGATGATTTTTTTAGCATCAGCACTGACTTGACCAGCAACCCGCCGTCTGTTATGATGGACCCGAATGGCCCGAGCCCGGTCCCCTCGGCGGACGTGTGAGTATTTCCCATCTGTCGGCAACGTAGAGCATTTTGGTCCTTTGCCTTGGAACTTGGTGACTCGGAGCACAACGGAATCTCTGATGCAAACGTCCTGCCGGGAATTTCCGAACTCATTCGTCAGCATGCCTCATCCGCTTATTAATGCAACTCTCACCTCCAACGTCCCTCTTCTCAGCCCACACCACAATGGCCCCCATTCGCGTCGCCCTCATCGGCCTCTCCGCATCCGCCAAAACCAGCTGGGCTTCCTCCGCACACCTTCCGTACCTGCTCTCGCCCCGTGGTCTTGCCCGCTTCCAGATCGTCGCGCTTTGCAACTCGTCCAAAGAGGCTGCTCACGCCGCCATCTCAGCATACATTCTTCCAGAAGAAACACGCGCATACGGATCTCCAGCCGACCTCGCTGGGGACACGGACGTCGAGCTCGTCGTATGCTGCACGCGCGTCGACGTGCACCACGAGACGGTCCGGCCCAGTGTCGCGGCCGGCAAGATGGTGTTCTGTGAGTGGCCCCTTGCGCAGGACCTAGAGCATGTCCGCGACTTGGCCCAGCTTGCGCGGGAGAAGCAAGTGCGGACAATGGTCGGGGTGCAGGGCCGCGTCGCGCCGGTAGTGAAGAAACTCAGGGAGTTGTTGGTGCAGGGACGCATCGGGAAGGTTGTGAGCGCCGAAGTAAGAGCTGCAGGCGGCTTGAATGACCGGGAGATTCTCCCAAAGAGCCTGGAGTATTTCACGAGGAGGGAGGTGGGCGGGAATGTTTTCACCATCGGGTTTGGGCATTGTGAGTGATTCTGTACGGCCACAGAGCATTGCTGACATACGCAGTGTGGGATCAAATTCAATTCGTCCACGGAGACACCACCGCCGTGCAATCCCGCCTGCAGATCCAATTCCCCAACGCAAAGCTCCGTGACCCCGAGACGAACACCATCGTCAAGGTCGTCGAATCCGACGTCCCCGATCTCATCATCGTCACCACTCCCTGCAAGAGTCCGCCATCGCGCAGAAGGACGCGACTCTGCTCGTCCGCTTCCGCCGTGGGCAGCCTTCGTTCGACGAGGCTCCGCTGGTCTGGAGCATCATCGGAGAAAAGGGCGAGATCCGCTTGACCAATCCCGGGGCACCACCCTTCACGCGTTTGCGCATGACAAGTCGGTGCGGCTCGAGGTGAAGGACTTTGCGACAAATACAGTCGAACAGATCGACTGGCAGTGGGAGGCATGGCAGGAGGAGTTGCCCTCGGTCGCGCGCAGCGTTGGAGCGCTCTACGAGGCGTTTGCAGAAGGGCAGGATTATCCGACGTTCGAGGATGCGCTGAAAAGGCACGAGCAGCTGGACGGGATGCTCGCTGCTTGGTCTGCTTGATGGTTGGGAGTTGAAGTTGAATTTTTTCTCGCTGGTCTGTACTATGATGTTTCTGCAGTGTTGGCGTTCAAGGATGTGATCTTGTATAGTCCAGATATCTGAGGCTCAGAGATGTCAGTCAACCTTCTCCAGACTAAGCGAGGTTCGACATGTAATTTGCCTTTGAATCGGAGATTCTGGGTGCTGGGAGGACCCTTGCTTTGTGGCAACATTGACTACTCTCCCGCTCAGGGAACTGTTGAACTACAGGTACGGTTGCGAACTTTGGATTTTTATGGTGGCTAGCCTTGAGACGACAGGTTAGTGAGATAGTGAGACCCCCGAGCCCCGAGCCCCGAGCCAGCCCCCCAGCCCCAGCCAGCCCAAGCCAGCCATAAGACCACAAGTTCAAATATTTCCCTCTCGAGTTCCCTCAGTAGGCGAGAGTATTGTCCATGGCACCTAAGGAGACACCTATTTCATTATGTAAACCCCCTCTTAGGGGGGTTCTTTTGTAGTACCGAAACCTACCTAAGAGGTCCCAGGCTCCGTGGTGCCTTGAGTAATATTACTAATATAGAAGCCTTCCGCTTTTGGCGGCAAATGTTCGTAGCCTCCTAGTGGCAAACCTTGGGTCCATTCTGCCATATTCCAGCACTCCCAAGCAAGCAAGTCTCAGATGCAATGACCATTATGTCTTTGGTAAATTTTGGTCCTCCTTGAACACCATTAGCTTCCAAATAGACCTGCATGGTGGCTTGCATGGTGGCCTCTGTTTTTTGCTTCATTTTGTATAAACCACCCATTTTGTGCATCACATGGGAGTAGAGTCTTATATGCCCATGTCTACATGTCAAATTTTATGATTTGCGAGTGACTATGTTGTAGGAATTCGGCCCGATGCACAGTGACCCTCTGCAAATGCGCAGAGGTCTCGGTATAATTCGTACAGTACTTATACATAAAAGGGAGTCATAATGACGAAAGTAAACATGTGGAAGAACAGTGCACATAACAGTAAATATGAGTCTGTTGAGTCCATATGACGATATCCACGGCAATGCGCAGCATTGCGGTGAGTAACCCAGGAGAGGTGCACAGCACGCCTGCATGGACGGCGGCAGTGCGTTGGTGATTTCGGTTGTCTGTCCAACATATGTGTGAAATGAGATTCAACAGTGCCTCTTTGGTGCCTGCCTTTGGCCAAGCTTGGCTTCCAGAAAGCTCCAAAACTCCATGATAAATATTCTCAAGTGCTGATATGCTCTGAAAGGGACCCCAAGCAGTATTTTCTGGCTGCTGGATTCAAAAACAAAACAGTGATAGATCCCCCTCGGACCCTCTACAGACCAAATCTTCCACCCAAATGCTGACTGCATTGACTGCAACAACAACAGTGATGTAAATCTCAGTTGTCAGTAATGTTCATGCCATCGTAGAGTGGATTGACACGAAAGTACAGTGTTGTAATATTTCTCGGTGCCTCTGCTGAACCGAATGTTCCAATTATATGTCTTTGAAACTCAATTGTAAAATATAAGTACCAATACGCCCGCTCTGCGGCAGAGCCCACGTATCGGTGTTCTGTACTGAACATTCTGTTCTCTGATTCATGCGACGTGCACTCCTGTTCTGGTTTAGCCATTGTATTTATTCCACTTGTCCATCTCCCCGAAATCCAATTCAGACTCTCACTCAGACTTGACTGAGACTCAATTAACTTGACCTAATCAAGTATGAAAGTCTCGGACGTACATATGAAAGTATGCCAGTGGACAGGCTACCTAAACAGTGTACTAGTTGCTTGACCAGTTGGAAACGTTCATGGTGCTGTATTCAAGGGGAGTAGAATGTGCAGGGCCAGAACACAGGGGACATGGTGTGCACTCTCAGTGAAGCCATAACTCGTGAAACCCATCCTATCTCCGCTTCCCACCTCATCCTCCAACTGGTGTCAATCCCAATGTACACCCATGGACCAGGCAGCTGCATGTGTTTGGACATGAGTTGGGGGTGGGGTGTGGCCACACAGACGGACAAGTGCCGGTGCCACAGCACGTGTGGCTGGCATGGTCTGCATTGCTGTGAGGGATACGGCTCCAGGGTATGGCAGCATAAGGGGATGTGTGTGCGGTGACGATGCAGCAGAGGCGTGTCCCAGACTGCGCAAGGTGGCACTGCTTCCACCCTATCCCTCCCACCTCATTCTGCAGTCCACCGCCACAGCAGTGGTGTGGATGGAGGGAAGTGCATGCACATTTGGCACAGTTCGGCGGCGCCGGCACGTTTGGTGTCCCGTGCCTGAGAACGCACCATGCCCGTCTCGGGGAGGCCCCTAAACATCTGGTACGTCCTTTACTTCAACGAAATCCAGCAAGAATTGAAGGAGATAAACCCACTTTTAATAGGCCACATTGGGCCACCCCCATCAAAATTGGCGGCGGTGGCGTGGGCGCGTTTCACGTCGCACTCCCAAAAACGCACCACAATCGCCTCGAGGAGGCCCTAAACGTCTGGTACGTTGTTTACTTCAACAAAATGCGGCAAGATTTGACTCAGATACACTCACATTTTGTGAAAAGCCATATTGGGCCAACCCAATCAAAATTGGTGGCAGTGCCACGTGCGCGTTTCGCTTAGCACTGCTGAAACGCACCACAATTGCCTCGAGGAGGCCCTAAACGTCTGGTACGTTGTTTACTTCAACAAAATGCGGCAAGATTTGACTCAGATACACTCACATTTTGTGAAAAGCCATATTGGGCCAACCCAATCAAAATTGGCAGCGGCGCCACACGCGCGTTTCGCATAGCACTGCTGAAATGCACCACAATCGCCTCGAGGAGGTCCTAAACGTCTGGCACTGTCGCGATTAGATAAGATCTATCGTTCCAACACCTATCTAAGCGCCAGAGATCTAAGCGCTGGATGACAAAGAGGCTATGACTAAGACTGGCCCGGCCCGAAGGATGACATCATGATGATGTCAGAGATGACATCAGAACACACTGAAGCAGCAGGGCGATGACAGAACATGCGGTAACGGGTAGTTGTACTATATTTACATTAGTTCACATGGTTCGCTAGACAGTATAAGTAGAGTAGCTATTGCGCTGTAGTAGTTAACCTTTTATTCCATCATCTTCGAGATCTACACGAGCACCACCCAATCCCTCTCATCTTACCGAGAGTGGACGCTTAAGGTCTTGACTGTGACAGGCACGTCCTTTATGCCAACGAAATTCAGCAAGAATTGAGGGAGATAAACTCACTTTTGTAATAGGCCATATTGGGCCACCCCCATCAAAATTGGCAGCGGCGGCGTGGACCCGTTCTGCGTGGTGTGCTCGAAATCACAGTGTCATCGTCTCGGGGAGGTCCTGAACGACTGGTGCGCCACTTAGTTGAAGGAAATTGGACTGTATTTGAAGGAGCAGCACTTACTTTGGTGAAGGGGCATATTTGGCCAATCCATCAAAATTGGCGGCAGCGGCACGGGCGCGTTCCACATCGGGCGCTCGAAGGACACAGCAGAAGTTGAGGGTGGGTCCTAAAATTCCGGTAAGCCATTTACTTCAACAAAATCGGTGCGTCTGCGGGAGAGCAAGATACAGGAGCAGCGTCTTGATGGGATAGTAGAATGGGATCATGGGGACATCGTGAATTGGGTGGTGAGTTGCACATCTTGATGAAAGACGACTGGACAATGGAGAGGGGAGATGGGAGATGGGTGTGTGGGACTTGCATGAACGGGTGGTGACGAAACAAAGAGGAAGTGTACTGAGAGGGAGAGTCAATAGGTAAAGATGTACCCACCTGCAAATCCCTGTATCCCCCAAAAAACCTCCCCCTTCAGCGGCAACTCATGGCCCAACAACCCTTTCGAACGCCGCCACCACAGGGTTACTCGCCAGCTAGTCGAGTCGACTGTGGGACATAGGGATCCACATCAGACGGTCCCTTGGGTTCTGAGACTGTGGGAGTTGGCAGGAGGACACAGAGCAGAAATGTTGCTAACAGCTCGAAGGGACATCAGGATCTGCATAGGCATTTTATGATGACTAGATAGACAACAAGATGTCTCAGTTTATATCAGAAAAAAGTGAGACACAAGGGAGACACATATCCAAAATAAGTCAAGTAAATCTCCATCCATATGGGATGGTCGCATCAGTAACGCTCCATACATGGTCATGCGTGATGAAAAAAACCTCTCGAGGGCGCCCCAATACCCACTACTAAAGATACGTGGGAATTATGCTCCCCAATCCTCATTTAGACCCAACCCTCAGACCTGCCTGACAGCTGCTGCAGAACTTCTGCAAGACTTTGTTGCACACCAGGGGCCTTTCGGAGGGCTGCAGGGCCATGCACTTTACCTTGCCTCACCTTGTTGGGCACTGGAGATGTTAAATTATATGATGAGAGTGATTTCAATCTTTGTAGGACATCAAGGGATATAATTCCAAGTTATAGATAGGTTTTCTCATCAAAGTGTTTGCAATTTTGGTGGGCACCTGAAGTTGTGTAGGCCTCCTTCCAGGTCAGGATACTGTATTTGGAGACCCAGGAAACCACAATGTAGCCAGTAACAACTGTAGTAATTTGAAATAGACAGTTCCTCTTGATGGGGCAGCTCCTGTGCTGGTACAGACGGCACATTGGCCTCATCTCATGCCCAAGGCACTGTTACATGCATGCGAAATGTGTGTACTCATGTATATATAGTCTGGGAAGCCTATGACAGATAACTGTCATAGTGGCCTTTTGGCTCAGTTGGTAACAATGCTAGCTCCCGGGCATGTTACGTAACAGTATGACAGGTTTAAACCGGTCGCGAGTTCAAACCCTGGTGGTGGCATATTTTTCAGGCCTGGAGCACTTGATTTAATTTGTCATCATTTGAACTCGGTAACGTCCGGCAGGTTGATCATGTGACCTGGGGGTCTATTATGTATCATTTGGTCTTTGGAACTGCACCCGGGGTTCCGTCCCCGGTCTGGCCCATTTCGGGTTTCCGTTCCATTCCAGAACATCTCAGATCCATTCTAGGATCATTCTGCACTTCGAGGGCTCAGTGCCTAATTGGGGGGCACTGTTACATGCATGCGAAATGTGTGTACTCATGTATATATAGTCCGGGAAGCCTATGACAGATAACCTGTCATAGTGGCCTTTTGGTTCAGTTGGTAACAATGCTAGCTCCCGGGCACGTTACGTAACAGGCACTCAGGAATGGCGGCGGATGCGCAGAGCCCGTCGACTCTGACGACCGTCACAAAGCGCACTGCAGAAACGAGTCCCATGCGCGTGTTTTCGTCGGGTCATCCAGAAGAAAAGTCCAATACCAACGTGAGCGCTGGCTCGGACACGTTGCCCCTATCCAGGCATTTGTCCTTGTCCCCGCCCCCGGAGTGCCGCATTGCATCCACGAAGTTCCCTCTCCCTCCCTCGTCCTCTCCCCCTCCACATCCAGGGCTCGATCCCAACTTCAACTTGGACTCGGGACTCTTCACCGCAGAGTACCCCCAGAACACCACCGTGCGCTACAAAGGCTCCATCTCGCTCGTTGACGAGGACACCGCGATCGCGGGCTTCGAGGCACGGCACGTGGCGGAGAAGCGCCGCCAGCTGGACCCCACCGCGTCAGCGTCTCACTTGAGGTACTCATCCACTCCTCTCCCTCCCTCCGTACTCGCTGATCAATCCCTCCACATCCAGACCCCTGCACCCACGCTTGACCCCAACCCCAGCACGCTCGCAGCCCGGTGCGCTGCCGCCCAAGAGCGCCACCTGGTTCTCCTATGCCAGCGGGCCGACATGCTGGAGCAGATCGTGCGCCTCGAGGGCGAGGGATAACGATGACGACGATGGCAATGGGTAGCTCGGCACTGTACCCCAAAGCGCGGCTCTTTAAATCCACAGATGTGTTGTACATTCGCCTTGGTGGATTGGACATGATTCACCCTTCTCGTGGCACGACGTGGGCGCCTCCCATCTGCAGGTGCTTGCCAGTGCTCGTCCTCCTATTGCACACCCGCTGGATGTACCCGTCTGCGGCCCATTCAAAACTGGCCACGACATGTGGAGCGGCGCTGGGTGTTCTCCCCTGCCCCTCCCCGCCTTGCGCCGCCCTTAAATCACAGGATCCGCATCTCTCGAATCTGATGCCATTTGCCCTCCTCATGGTCACGGCGTCTTGGGCATACCCCACACAGTGCTGAGGGCCCCACGTCACCTCGCTGCTGGATGTACCCCCGCCACCGCACTCAAAACCCCCCATGACACACGGTTGGCGCCGTGCATTCTCCCCCCTCTCCGCCATGCGCGGCTCTTAAAATCGATGGATGTGCTGCACATACCCCCTCTTCAGAGTCAGTTTTTCCGAATGGACAGGTTCTCGTGAGAGAAGCAGAAAAAAAAAGTATATACAAAAGGTGATCGCAAAGGTCAGATCTACCTCCCAGATTTTTTTTCGGATTTGCATTTTTTTTTCTTCTACACTCAAAAGTGTACAGCCACCCGGCTTTCTCCAGAGTGTACAGCAACCATTCTGCCCACGGAATTGAGCCCAAGATAAATAGGGAAATTGATGTTATGGATCAACATGCACGCTGACGACTCTTGGGGAGAGCGGAATTGAAACGGGTTGGGAATGGGAATCTAGAATAATTTCTCGAATCACAACGCCGTTTGCTCCAAATTCGCCGTGGACATTTCTAAGTATGACAAATGCCACCTCAGCTTGGTGTGCTGCCACTCCAGTGTGGGTGCCAAATGTAAATGTATTAAGCGCTGAGGATAAACACGGCCAAGCCGACACCTCTCTCACACACTCCCACTGACTCACACGTCCAGAAACATCTGTTTCTCTCTGCCCCTTGGTCTTTTCTAGCTAGACTTACGCTCGTACACAGGCCCACTGAATCACTCCCAACATGCCTACTCTTATTGATCCATCACTTGGTCTGGATGTTGCTGCCCACGAGCAATGTCTGCGAAACTCAGATCTCTCGGAGAAATCTTGAGCAACATCTCATCTACACCTGATCTCCACAATCTCAAAGAACAGAGACAGTCTCTTCTCTGGATTGGCTTGACGTGCAAAGTCTTTACCCCATCGGTCATGAAATTCTTGTGGCGACGATTAGATAACCTCCTTTCGCTCCTTCATCTCTTGCCGTCTTTTATCTACAGTGGGGATTTATGTGAGCTTTTATCTCTCTTTCGTTTTGTTTTGACGCTCAATACTCCCAAGGCATTTTTTGATTCCATGGGTCCACATGAATGGGCGATTTTTGACCAGTATGCGACATCAAAGAAATTGTGGACAACATCTGGGATATCAGAGAGTCTATCCATGTCGACTCCTCCGTATACATCTGACTCGCATTGCGCAGCTCACCGATCCTTCCGAATCTCGTGCGATTGGAATCCAGGGCACAGACATTAGCATCGGAATACTTCTATACATGCAGTCACTGCTGCAAATGATCAAATTAGGAAGGGAGAGACACAATGCCCGACATAGCGACAGAGATGGTGGTCTCTTCGCTTCTTCCAAACCAATTCGTCTCTCCAGCCTCACCCTCATCGATCAACCATGTACTATCCTCTCCAACGGCATCGCCTTGGAAGATCTTATGTTGTTGAGCTCCGAGACATGAAAGGAACAAGGACGCCTCACTGATTCATCGAATCGGATTTCTCCTGCATCTTCGTTCACTCACTGCTTGAGGTCAAATGCTTTACCATGTTCACTCTTGTGGACATACTTGAACCCCTCTTGGTTCCAACAGCCTGTCTCGTTTCATAGAGCTTGGCACTAGAGCTCTATTCATGGAACCAACTCACCTATCTATATTATAACTAGGATCCCCCCCAACCTATCCACCTTTAGGGTTGGCACCACCTGAAATGCTGAGGCTGAATTTGTACAGTGGTGGAATGCATGCAGTTCAAATCGGGCGGTGATCTGACAAGTTGCTGGTAAGATATGGGCCCAGTGATTTCCACTGCCTCGGTTGGGGTGGCTGTCAGCTGAAAATGTGCAGGTGGTTGGGACCATTCGTTCGCAAAAAATGCACGCATGTCCAACTCCAGAAAGGTAGACTCGGCGAAAATTTACTTTTTAGGGAAAAACCTCCATACCCGATGATCGGGTGAGCCGATCACTTAACTTTCTATTGTCCATGCAGCTCTCGAACAGGCTACCCTTCGCAAAAAAACAGGGATTCCTATTTTTAGAATCCCTGGGGGGCCTTGGGAAGGTATAAAATGGGTAGGACCTCTGCGGAATTTTCTTGTGGCTATCACAAGATTTGCGGGAATTTGGTGAGAGGATCTGACCTCCACTAATCCACGGCAAAACCCTGGTGAGGCCTAGGGAGAGGCTGATCCTCTCACTGTCTGCTGCCAGTCCATATATAAAATCTCATGAGGGGACCATCCTCTTCCGATCCTCTTGTCAATCCTCTCAACAGCTGCAGCAAAATTCATGGATAGGATGATCCTCTCAATGTACTCTGTTAATTTGCTGCCAAAAATTCGATGAGAGGATGATCCTCTCCCTGTCCTCCGCTAATCTGCAGCCAAAAATCCGAGGAGAGGACGATCCTCTTTTGATCCTCTGATGTCCGCTGCTGATCCACAGCAAAAATTCGGGAGAGGATGCTCCTCTGTCAATCTGCAGCGGAAAATCCTACGATAGGATGATCCTCTTCTGATCCTCTTCATGTCCACTGCTGATCCGCAGCAAAAATTAACCGTTCTTTAACGAAATGCTCGTTCGGCTGTGGTAACTACCCCATCTAGGCTTATCTCCATACTCAGTTCTCTTGTCGTCCTTCATCGTCCAGTATATCTTGCGCGTCGACCGAGCGAGCTTTGGGCCGCCTTAAAAGTTATTATTCTTTCAGTTGCCTTATAAAGTATCTTCTCAAAAATCAACAATGGTAGCGGGCTATGCGCTGTCGGCCTACCCTTTATGATCATCCACGATCATCGTGGAATTTCGACAACTTGAATGATTCGGTCAAGAGGCGCGTGATCTCTGGATCTTGGCTAACTTCTCACGACCCACCCACCCCCCAAACGGGGAAAGTGCTTGTCTATGTCAGCATTGGTAAGCAACATACGTCACAAACGTGTCTGTGCGACGCACCTGTCCAACCCCGTTGCATGTTTCTAACATGTTAAACTGTGCAAACAGTATGGAATAACACTTCTGTACATACTGCACATTCCCTGTCAGCAAATAATGTTCATCAACTCACTCAATCTTTGCCTTACATAAATTACAACTATAAAAAATGTGTTTCCAAGTGAAAAATAAAGTCTAATGTTGAAGATTGTCATAAATACAAGTTCATGATTTGGTATGTGGTACTGGTCGTCGCGTAAGCATGCAACCCACTTGCGATGTTTTAACTGAACAATTGCCGACGAAAGCCGAAGAGCCATCATTGATCCGTAAGGTGTTCGAAATCACCGAGGGGCGCTCGCGTGGCCAGATCAAATGCCAAGATCCAGAGATCAAACACCTCTTGGATCGTGCCGCTTTATACATTCACTTATACCTGCGGATAGTGCTGCCGTGTGGTGAGGTCGAGGTACCTTGAGGTGATGGGCCATCAACCTCGTACAGCTGAGGTACCTCGATGACTCAGGCTCGTTGTCCATAAAAGGAAGTGTGGTTTCCCACGCCTTCGCACCATCGTCGACGTGCACTCTGCACACCATAAATCAATGCACTTTTACCATAGACTGGTCAGAATATCTCAGAACATGACCGTACATTTTTTCTCGTCCCAAAACTCAAAGAAATGATCAATAGAGCCTAAATTCGGTTGAAGTAACATAACGGACCAGGGCCAATACTTCGTTTTTCTTCCAATTTCACTTGAAAAAATTCTTTATCTGAGAACAGTCTCAAATAATTTTGAGATTTTTTGGGTGCATTTAAGACTTCTAATCGACCCATCTGTCACTCACTTTCTGCGCTCTCCAGAAGGTGCAACTAATGACATCACCGTGAATTTTTTGCGGAACATAGATAGGTACATTCTGGTGGGTTTTACACAGAAAATACAGCAATTTACAATAATAATGGCACCAGAAAAAGGCTGGAAGTACAGTGAGTGCGGAGAGCGCTTGCGACCGTGAAAGAAAGTGCATCAAACGAGCTTGGAGGTACCTTGAGCGGAGCCGAGGTGATGCCACCTCGAGGTGCCATATATGGCAACGGTCCGAGGCGAGGTGAAATCACCTCGAGGTACCTCCACCTCGCGGCAGCACTACCTGCGGATCCCGAGATGACAGCATGGCGGCCATCGCTAGCGGCGGTCATCCAGTGGCGGGAGCGGTGGATATCGGATGGCGCACAACGATAAAACTCGTACATATCACTGATCCTTGAGGATATACAAGATGTGGTGCACACACTCAATTGGGAAGGGCGGCACATCAGTTGAAGCACGGCACAGGGCCGTGTTTGATATACTAGAGTGCCGCCTTTGATGGCAAGTGCGGCACCTGCTTTTTTGGGGAAGGGCGGCTCGGCAGGTGACCATGCGGTACTTTCCCTTCTTCCTCCTACCACCACCAGGACCACGCACATCCTGCCGGGTATCGATGAGCACTAGCGGGTACTACGTGTTCTGCGTGCGGCATGGCAACATCAAGGTGTAGTGCAGGTGGCGCGCTGTCAGCACTGTGTGTGCCGGCGGTGTGTACAGCGCAAGTTTGCAGTCCATATCATTCCGGAGCAATGCGAGCGACTCCCATGGATATCGTGAACCATCAGCGGCACGCAGGGAAATTGTTAGAAATGGAGTGAGGCAGGAGGACCCGACACAGTGCTGGCTCGTATATCTGACAGCTACATCATTGCTTACAGGTCTTTTGACATTTCGATATTCCTCCAGTGTTGTTACATAACGTGCCCAGGAGCTAGCATTGTTACCAACTGAGCCAAAAGGCCACTATGACAGGTTAATCTGTCATAGGCTTCCTGGACTATATATACATGAGTACACACATTTTGCATGCATGTAACAAGTGTCCAAGGCACTGTGGCTAGCCCCATTCTCGCCTTGTCCATCATCCTATTGAAGGTGCAGGCCGCGGCATTGATGCTGCTCGTGTCCACGGTGCGATTTTTTTATCAAGTTCTGTACCCATGTACCACTTGGACACCCTGTATTTTGATCGTGTACATCCCAATTAAAGTGATTCCTTGGAATCCTTGCTCATGTACACCACATAAGCTTACAACTTCAAGTTGAATCTGCTGAATGACTTCAATTTTACTACAATCGATGTGCCGTATTTTATCTGAAGCACGGCACTGAGCTGTCTAAAGCACGGCACTTGAGCCGTGGATGGATAGAGAAAGTGCCGCGCATTGTGAGTGTGTGCCGCATTTGGTTCGGAGTGCCCGCTGATCCTTGGCTGCACCAGCGCGCAGATCCCCCGGGCGGGGCTCAACCAGATCGAGATCAACGGTAGACCGGTAACCGTTCTGTCTACGAGAGAGGCAAGCTCGTCGATATGAACGATTTGCCTCTTCATAGAGACATCGGTCACCGGTCTAGATCGACGGCGCTTGATCCGTATTGACACGTGTCGCCCGGCCCTGCCACCTCCGATCATATTCACTGAACAAATGTGACAAAATAGTCGGCTTCATAACGCGTTCTCTTGACAAGATGTTCCATGGTGATCAACGCTGATCAACGACTTCTTTGGCAACGGGATAAATACTTAAGTGACAAGGCTCTGTTTCACTCTCTATTCCACCCTTCTTGATGTTCTCCAGCGAAATGCGCCGATCTCTCTTTTTCTTGCCGATTCTGTGGTTGACGATATGTTCTGCCTCTAATGTCCTAACTCTTCACGAGAAACGGGACGCTGCTCCTGCAGGATTTCTCCTTTCAAGTCCCGCCCCGTCGGATACCATGTTGCATCTCCGGATGGCCCTGAAACAGTCGGACGCTGCAGGGCTGGAACAAGCCTTGCACGATGTCAGCACCCCGGGCAGTCCGGCGTACGGAAAACATCTTACCTCGGAAGAGGTATGTACGCTACGCTAGCAATCGTATGGCACTGACACACAAAGGTCGCCCTGTATACCAAGCCGTCTGCAGAGAGCTTTGATGCCGCGTCTCTTGGCTAAGGCAGAGATGTCTCCTCCACAGAGCCGTTTCCCATGCTGGGGATTGGTTGCAGTTCTCGATTTCCGTCGAGAGAGCCAACGAATACTTCGGGGCCAACTTCTCTGTGTTTACCCACACAGAGACTGGCTCGGAATTGTCCGGACATTGGAATACTCTCTTCCAGCTAAGTTGACAAACCACATCAAAATTTTGCATCCTACCCTCTCGTGCGTATCTAATTGTCTGCCGATACGATCCCTTACTTCCTTCGCAGATTTTCCCCTCCCAACGCTGTCCCCGCGATTACCGTATCCAGGAGGCGCCACCTGGCGGACCGACAGGCACCACCGCCGGCGGATTGCACAGTTTTTCAGACTCCGGCTTGTTTGCAAGCCAAATACAACATCCACAACATCCGCCACTCAGTCCAGCAACACGCTCACCGTAACGGGCTTCCAATTCAATTTCCCTCGACGTTTCTCACACAGGTTCGTCGTATGGAGGGGCTGATCCTAAATTCTAATATTTCGTTCTCTTTGAGACCTTTTTGAACTTCTTGCGTCCTGACAAGACGTTCAATGTTACTTTCGGTACACGCTTTGTTGGTGGGGCGACGAACTTGACTTCACAAGGCAACTCCGAGGTTGTGAGTAGACATTGTCATCCTTTCGATATGGGCTTATTGCTTTAGTCCCTCGACATGGAATACACCATGGGTCTAGCTACTGATGTTCCTGTCACCTTCTTGTCGATTGGTCCGGCGAATGCGACTCCCGCCGATTTTCCCACCCTGCTGTTGGAGGGATTCGGACTCCTTTTGAATGATACGAACCCTCCCAGTCGTGTCCACGAGCTATGGGGCCGACGAGTCTTTCTATACGCCTGCCGTCTCCGAGTGCGTCTTCTCCTTGAAACTTACTTGATGACTGACATGCCTTAGGACTGTTTGCAATTTATTCATGCAACTTGGTGCCCGCGGAGTTCGCTTTTGTTTGCCTCTGGCGATGGCGAGTCCGCTATTATTCTCCGTATTGCTTCGCTTCATTCCCTAGTTGTTAAACATCAGGTGGTGTACAGACCGGCAACGGTGCCAGTGTTGGGGACAATACCGCGACATGCAAGGCGTTTGGACCCACGTTTCCTTCTGGATGCCCTAGTGCGTAGGCTCGATCCCATCGAAATGGTGGCGTCTAACCCTGTACAACAGCGTGACAAGTGTCGGAGCTACGCGTAATATTCATGAAATCGGTGAGACGGTCTATTGCTTTATTCCCTCCTCTTCGGGCCCTAACTCTTACACTCCTAGCCGCCGGATTATCATCGGGGGGTTTCTCAAATGTCTTCCCTGCCCCAAGCTACCAGGCTGTAGACACTGCAGCGTATGTGGCTCAACTTGGATCGACTTACCAAGGGATGTACAGCGCGGGCGGGCGAGGCTTTCCAGACGTCTCTGCGGCAGGGCTGAATTTCATGATCCGGGACCATCGTCCAGGATGGCAAACGGACTCGGGTACATCGCGTCTACGCCTGTGTTCGCCTCCATCATCTCCTTGATCAACGACAGGCTCATCGAAGCAGGGAAGAGTCCGCTTGGATTTTTGAACCCGTTCCTGTACTCGGCGGCCGGCAGAGCAGCGCTGAACGACATCACGGAAGGAAGTAATCCGGGTGCAATACTACCGGCTTTGCAGCCGGCGCTGGATGGGATCCGGTAATGCCTTCGTAAATTAAATGAGCTACAGCTGATCCTTTTGAAGGTGACCGGACTGGGCACACCCGACTTCCCAAAGCTACTTGCAGCGCAATGGCAGTAGCGGTGTAAAAGGATTTCATCTCCTTTGATGTTTCATATTTCCCTGCCCCGCATGGGAGCACCTGCGCCAACCGCTTCAGCTCGCGTCGTACGGTGCGGGTATCCTCGGCTCCGTCGATGTCCGCTCTCTCCTCGGTAATCCCAAACTCCTGAAGGCCGTTACAATTTTTATCGCTCAGACTGGAGGCTTCAGCTGAGTTTCCTTTTCCATCTCTTGGTCTCTTTTCTTCCTACTACTCTACATACCATTTACTTATAATATCTGATCTCTCATCCGGCGTACCCTCATTCGCTCTACCTGATCCCACCTTAGTTCTGCATTTCTCTCAACTTCCCGCTTCCTCTACACAACAAATTTCCCATATTCTTATAAAATGTACTCCATTAACCACAATATCATTACTTGCTTCAACCCCATACTAGTATATCTAGTGTACTGCCGTTTAGCTATTATGGCCAGGTACGGCAACAATAGAACTCAAGTCAAGTCAAGTCAAGTCAAGCCTAGATGGGGTGCGCGCATTCGTCGGCTGTGGAACGCAATGAGCATGGCCGTTGCCACTCAGCGGTGGCCCACTTTTTCTTTTTCCTTCTTTCCTCTTCTCGTCGCTCTCCCCTCTCTGTCCCGATGCACAATATGCTGCTGATCACCAGTTATCCGACATCCTCTTTTCGTGTTCGCGCGCGCTGTTCGACGCCACCGGAAGAACCTCGTGGGTGTGCTCCCGCGCCAGGCCGGCTGAACCCCTCGTCTGAATAGTTACGCAAAAATCACCCGCGGGAGCGCATCGCGCGGGACAAGGGCGATCTTGTTCTGAGGAGAGGGGATTTCCGTTTCCCTGGGGTTTTTTTTGGGCAGGCCCCAGGTCCTGTGTGTTCCCTCCTTTATCCTTTAACCCTTCGGTCGCACAACACTACGCTTTTGCTGTCTGCTTGCATCACTCCTATGTCTGCGACTTGCGAATACTTTGTGGAGCGCTGTCCGTCTAATCTTTCATCCCCGCGGCGCCTGGCGCTCAAACACTCATCTTCACAACACGCACAGTTCTTGCATTCCCATCCGCGGCTTCGAACTAGTTGGAATGACGCACCCTGGCAAACAAGCTCAGAATAAAACGGATGTCCATTGCGAGTATGGATGATGCACGGGGTAGGGACGTCAAGAGTGCATGATTGCAGCGAAGGGACCGTCCGACACTGTCAAAGCAAGACTGGCAAGAAGGGATTCGCGTATGGAAGGCCGAGGATGGCTCGGGTTTTATGACAGCGAGCATGCGAATGAAAAAGACATCGTGGGCGTGGTAGAGAGATGTGAATTCAGTGAGTTGGCAGGGGTGAATGTCTAGCTAGGATGTGAATGAGACCAGGCGTGGAGATGATCGATGTGTATCAGCGAAGACCGCAAATAGCGTGAGCTGGGGTAGCTTAACGTTGCGGGTTGGCGGGACGTACTAAGCCTCCAACCTTTTCCATTTGTAAACATTTTCAAACAGTAAAAACCGTTTTTATTTCCGTTAGTTTGTGCAGCTTGGCAAACCATTTATAAACAGTTTTCAAATGGTATACAGTAAATGGTTTCAAATATTCACTGACCTGGTATGAGAACTAGGATATTCCCTGATGGTTTGTGAGGTCCTAGATTGTCATATCTGGCCTATTCCGAGCACCCACGACGAGAATAGGATGACAGCCGACGCACAGTGCTGGTCGCCGGCTCCTAAACTCGATTTGGACGAAATGTCACGTGACTGATTGCTTGCGGCAGTTCCCGCGTCCCGGGCACGACATGCTTCTGGTCCTCCAACGCCAGCTTTTCTGCAGAGGAAGCATGGGCGACACGCATACACATCAGTGGGAGCCAAAAAAAGACAATTTCAGCCAGGGTCACTCTTGGGAATCTTCTAAGGATTTACCCCCTGGAAAATACCATTTGAAAACAGTTTTAAACAGTTTTAAACGGTTTTGATACCATTTCCATTTGTTTTGTCCGGTTTTGCAAACGGAAACGAAATGGCTGGAGCCTTAGGACGTACAGTGTTTGGTGAATGTTCATTGCGGAATCTTAAAAGGCGATGTGAGCATTGTGGCACAAATTGAGCCAGAAGTTGCATCATTGGGCTGAGCTTGGATTCCTGAGAGAATGAGAAGCATGAAGAGTCTGGTTACATGGTGTGAGAGAAATAGATAAGACACGATCGCACCTACGGCACGAAGATTGGAGAAAAAATATTAACGGGCTTCACACAATGAGAACCCTGAGCAGACGAATCAGTTGATAGCAGGCCAAAAGGAGCGACAACAAATCTCATTCGCTGCTATGGACACCCGAGAAAAGTTATGCACTGGGCATGTTGTGCAGAACTTCAGGGTCAAATGGTTGAATGAGTTAATATAGGAATGATGACGGGATTAATCGATCATGCAAAAAGGGAATGAGGATAGGAAGGGGAAATTGTGATTTGTACCTGAGGAGATATGAATTTGTACTCCACCGGAGAGAAGGATGTTGGTCCATCGAGTGCACACCAGAAACGCGGCATGGAGGGTATTAAAGGAATATGAACTAGCGGGACATCAGTTAGCAGCAGTTGAAAATTGCCAATTGTGCACTGGTATTTCTTCCGGCCCATCAAGCCAAAGCCCAGCCTCGATGCATTCACAAGCAGGAGTCGCATAGAGGGGTGACGATAACCACTGTAGTAGCCCTGCTAAATGCAGGGTGAGAAAGCAGAGTAATGATTGAAGCAGGGTTCAATGGGGGTGAAACGAAGAGAAGATAGCTCGACAATGTACGCACAGAGTGCGAGGAATGGGCCAGTACCACTAGAGTGAACGAGTCGAGGCAGGCCCAATTTGGGAGACATCGAACGTCGATCGCTGCCATAGAGACGCGAAGGGGGAGCTATGCGGCAGACTTCTTGAGCATACCTTGATGAAGAATCAGCGTGCCGGGTGGATAATTCTATTGAGGAACCCGATTTCCAAGAGCAGTCCCACCAATCACAGAACTCCTTTCGAATGTCTAATGAGAAACCCCCACCGAACTTTCGGCATGGCCGGCAGAGGTTGAAATCAGAATATTTCATTGTACACAGGTTGCACGTCTACGAGAATATTTGACCATACAGATGTCCACAATATAGAGACATTCATGGAATTATGTATCACTAAGAGGCTCTTCGCGGGTACAGGGATTTAAACAAGCGAAATATCGAGGTGTTGATACCATCAAACTGCCCCGAAAAAACTATCGGTAGGTTCACTTCAGTGGGTGCATCTGTTCAAAAAAATTAGGAACAATGTCTGAACACTGAGACAGGCCCTGATAAGTGCTTGCACCCATACCGAGAAGGACCTGTCGATTCCCGTGGACAATAGTACCGTGCCATCAGTTGTCCTCGGAATGTGGTTACATAGCTTCCCTGCGGCCCTTCACGCTCATGAAAATTGCATCTGACTGTTATTAAAATGCATGGGCAAGTAGCAGATTCAATTTAGAATGCAATTGCACGCTTGGTCTGCTCAAAAGCGCACCACTCCTTTTTGAGCCTCGCCGGCATCGGTGATGGGAAGCCCTGGGAAACTGGGTTTCCTGATAAGACAATTTAATTTCGGAGGGGCTTCTCTTGAAAGCCGGGTTCCTCAATAGAATTATCCGTGCCGGGTGAATTCTTAGAATAGAGGAATAATCTTGCAGAAGGAGTAGGGTATGGGGCGAGGGTTTGAATGCGGCACTTGGATATCCTAAAAAACGCAGGGGAAGGGGGATTAATCGGCACACATTGCAGAGAAGAGATTTTGCACCGGTTTACAGCTCTTTGCAGAACTTGGGGCGCGGACATTTTTTCTTCCTTTTCAAGACTTTTTTGATCCCCTGGACCAGAAAAGCTGTTTTGGCCTCAGTTCTGGTCGGTTTCCCTCGAGAGTATGACCAAACGATCCGCACCGTAAATACGGAGGGCATGGCACCCTTACGATTTTTTCTGGGATGGCTACAATGAACACCTGGGGCAAATTCGTGATTTTTGAGGCATTTGAGCGCAGGACAGCTGTAGCTTTGAATTGTGATGTCCTATGGGCCTAGATTTTTGATAACATATGTTTGGGGGTATTTCGGAGGGCACTGTGTCCTCATATTGGCAGAATTAACGCTGGACTGCCTGCCGCAATGCCATTGCTGCCGTGGAGATGCTAGGAGGAGCTGTGTGGTGGATGTTGATGAAGAGTCAGTGTGCATAAATTAGGGATGTACCATCTCGCTTTCATTCGAGCAAAAGAGGCACATGAGTTTGAAACATGCAGCCGAGTGAAGTCTCGCGCAACATTGAAGCAAATGGGATCCGTATCAGCAAATACGGCACCTAGAGAATGTACAACGATCAGTACAGGGAGGTATCAGCGGCCATTGCCCAGAAATGGTGCACCCAATTTATAGCACCTGGTTTCCTTCAAAGTGGCCATTCCAGGGCCATGGTGAAGAGGATGCGATTCGGAACGTACAAGAGAGTACGAAAATTGTGCGTGCATGTATCGCAACGGTGGGATAGGATTGAAAGAGTACATACCTTCTGAGTGGCGGATACGGGCGCATAAGGGAGAAGCAGACTGCGAGCAAGCGTAGTGGAAGTCTGTTTTAAAAAAGGGGCAGATACGGCCGGTTTTTTTCCATATGGAGGCCTTCTACTTCATCCAATCGAACGTTCTGTTGACCAGAATTCCATAGCTGTTGAATCCCACTGCGTGAGTTGGATTTTTCCCTGCGCAACATGTGATGCAAACACACACAAAACTAAAATCGCATCCAGGTTCATGGAGGGAGTATTAAGAATCGGTTTTCTGATGTGGGGGCCTTCTATATCGTCTAATAGAGTGGTCTGTCAACTCAGAATTCCATAGCTGTTGAATCCCACTGCGCAAGTTGGATTTTTCCCTGCGCAACATGTGATGCAAACACACACAAACTAAAACCGCAACCCAGTTCACAGAGCAAGTATTAAGAATCGGTTTTTTCGTATGGAGGCCTTCTATCCCATCAACGTAATGTTTTGTCTCAGAATTCCATAGCTGTTGAATCCACTGCGCAGTTGGATTTCTTTCTGGTGCAACATGATGCAAACACACACAAACTAAAACTGCAACCCGGTTCACAGAGCAAGTATTAAGAATCGGTTTTTCATATGGAGGCCTTCTATCCTATCCAACTTAATGTTCCGTCGACTCAGAAGTCTATAGCTGTTGAATCCCGTGGCGCTATAGGGCCCCACCTCAGCCGCAACCCCTAAGCTTTTGAATGATTATGATTCCTTCGCCCTTCACCTTGCTCTCTGCCATGTCAGTTTCAAACAATTTCAAACTCTCTTCAGTCTACATACTACTCCTAATTTAATCTGGATTTCAGTAAGCACACAGTCTCGAATGAAACCATTTGTGGGTTTGTTCTGGCTCAATTCATAGACTAGATGTAAGATTGCATCTTTGGTGGAACTCGAAGAATAAACGCGATGCAAAGGGAGTTTGATTCACAAGCAAGCTACGGAGCATGGTACCAAACAAATTTCAGCAAGTCATGAAGTGCTGGGCTTTAAAGGCTGTCAAGTCTTGGGACAGGTATGGCTTGATCATATCTTTCACCCTCTCGACAACTGCCGAACCGATGGTCAGGGAAGGAACCAATGCTCCCTCCGCATTCCAGTCCTTTGGGAGTAGATCAACCGAAAAGCACCCACTGAGAAAAGTCTCCAATTGTGTCTCCTTTGCCCAACATCCGCAGATTGTGCCTGCCTCTCGACCGAGGTGCGACTGCCCAGCAACAGCAAGACTGCACGGCAATTCGTTGCAAACGTCTTCTTGTTTTTGTATGTTCTGGGGTTTAACCCTGCCCATGCAGCGACATCAACCTGCTCGAGTTGGGGTATGAATCTTTGACCTTCCCAAATTACGCTCTCGATGATCAGCGCTTGGCGGATTCGCAGGTAGGCGGTGCCATAATTCGCATCGAGAAGAGCAGTTAGGTGAAACGCTTGCTGGATGAAGGACTTGTCCAGTGCAGTGCTTTTTCTGACGAGGTTGGAAAGAAACAGAGGAATGGAATGTGCCGTGTTAGTGGCAGGGGCAGATGTGTTGTGATCGCGAAACGACCACCACGAACGGCGGGCGTGAGGGCTCGAGTTTGGACCATTAAAGACACCTGCGATTGAGGAAGCAGAACAACCTATAGGATTCATTGAAGTTGCGCACCGGACAAGCAATACTTCCACTTACTTGATGGTGAAATTCTGGAAACACTATGAGCATCACTTGACAAGGTAGTCGGAAGCACTCGCAGTATGTCTCGGGCTCACAGGCAAGAGGTACTCGATGATCATATGAATGATTCCAATTGGAAGAAGATGGTTGGTGCCGGTGTGTACATGCTTCTGCTTCTGATATCAATGCTCAGGGTTTTGACAGTCTTAGCCTTGATTGGCAAGATGGACCGGGCCGATGAAGGGCTGGCAACTGTGCAGGAGGCATTCAATAAGTTATCGCTGCGAGTCGGAGATGAGTTTATTACAAAATGGGAACGCGAAGAACGTGATGCACTGTCCCCAGGAGGCATTGGACGAAAAATATACAAGGCAGAAACACCAGATGGCGAGTAATTCAATACTCATCTATTGGGCTATCTCACTCGACTCGGTGTGCTCTAGCTCCAGGTGTCGCAGAAATGTGTCTACATCTTACCGAAAAGGAGAAGAGGATAAAGGGAAGCTGAGTGGATCCATCGCTCTCATCACGGATGGTGTGAATCTTGAGCAGGCGCAGTGCGTATTGAGATTGTGAAGCACGTGATTTGCTTATCCAAATTTAGGAACAATCTGGCCATGTATGTTGCATCACTCGGAAAGCACCCGACCACTGCTCAACGAAGAGAAACCATCGGAAAAAGGGATGCTCTTCAAAGGCGGATTGGGAAGTTCCAGAAATCAATGCTATCTTTTATTCGAAAGCATCATTCTGACGAGAGTGATGACGAGGATGGTTCGAGCAATGATGACAACAGCTCCGAGGATGGTAACCGGACCGATGATGACCAAATCATGATCGGTGATATCTCCGATTCCGAGGGAAGATGGGAATTGGGATGAGGAGGAGGATCAGGATGCCGATGAAAGTGCAATGGTTCTGCCTGAGAAAATGTGCCTCTCGTTGCCCTCAAATCTCAAGAAAGGTCATCTCTCTAGTGAGATATACACCACCTCTGCATGCAGGAAGCCACAGTTCGTGAGGGCCAGATCAATGATTCTCTTCGCAGGTTGAGGATGGCACTGGGTGAAAAAGCATGGATTTGCCAATAATGTACGGGATGCCAGTGGGGGAAAAGGCAAGCTACGTGCTTGAGTGGTGTTGCACGAAAAGACAAGGAGGTAAGGAAGAACTTGAAGGTGTATCATCAGGCCACTGCTGCACTTCATCGGATGGGAATGGGAGAGAAATGGAAACCTATCACCAAGGACGACTTGAAGATGTCAGGGGATATGATAGAGGCTAACAGGACTGGTCAACGAGCACACACCCTTGCTTGGTTTTGGGTGCCTGGAGGATGACGGAGCGGTGGGGGAGATGGGAGAAAGCGGTGAGATAAGTGAATGTGAGCCACCATGTTATTTGTTGTGGCCCCAGAGTTAGTTAACTTGGTCTCAGTTTACCGGGTTAATTGGCTACGTGCGAAGGCCAGAGTTGCATGGTGGGCTGAAGAGAAGATATTCATTTCAAAGGAAATGATCTGGACAGTCAATTCCTTTTCATATTATCGTGACCAGTGGAAGGATCGTATCAGAGCAGCAGAGCAGAGCGAGCTGGGGTTAAGAGCGTATGCAGAGAAACAGGTGGATTTATGGGGAAGCTTTGCTACTCATGCACAGGAAATGTTTGACTGGGTGAGATCGACACCGAAGAAGGAGAGGTGGAGGAAAAAGGGACCGGCAGGTGTATTAATTACAGTCCTTTGAGAAAGAGTGCGGATATGCAGTTTCAGTACTGGACGGTGACAAGCACAATGTTGATTCCGGTTTGGGAGAATGGATAGGGTAGTCAGATGAACCACCAGAAGCGCCAGTAATTGACTGAGCTCTGATATTTATGGGAAGAGGTGGATGTGGGTTCAATGCACAGTGCTCACAGCATTTTGATTTTATTATTGCCCTTTGATAAGCACAATGCAAGGATGTAAGGGGGGAAATATTGCTGCATTCGAGGAGCTGCATCGAAACGAGTGCAGGACATGGTATTTTATGTCAATCAAAATATCGATCAACTCAGTCTCCAGGCATGGACTGCATAATGTTGGATGGATGAGCTGGAGCCTGGTGGGCAGGCCACAAAATATTATTGTGCATGAGCAGCTGAATTGAGGGAACAATATTATGGTCCCTGGGAATATTGATCAGCCCAGCTGTGGTGTTTAGGCAATAATGTTGCTCCATCAATCAGCTGAAGCCGGGCATGCAGACGAGGAAATAGTGCGGCACTTGAGCAGCTGAATCCAGGTGAATCCAGGGAACAATATTATTGTCCCTCGGAATATGGATCAGCTAAGCCAGGTTGCATAGCCTGTATAATATGGCTTGGAATCTGCTGAATCCAAGTATGCAGGCCACGGAATATTGTTCTACTCGAGCAGCTGAATTGAGCCGAGTTCGCAGAGCAATATTATTGTCCTTTGGAATATGGATCAGCTCAGTCGTAGTGTCAGGGCTGCGCAATATTACTATGTGGATCAGCTGAATCCAGGTATGCAGGCCACAGAATAATATTTTACTCGAGCGGCTGAATTGAGCCGAGGTCGCAGAACAATATTATTGTCCCTCGGAATATGGATCAGCTCAGCCGTGGGATGTACGCTGCACAATAATCCTCTGTAGATCAGCTGAACCTAGGTGTGCAGACCACAGAATATTATTCCACTCGAGCAGCTCAATCGAGGTGAGGTCACAGAACAATATTATTGTCCCTCGGAACATGGATCGGCTCAGCTGTGGGATCTAGGCCACGCAATATTCCTCTGTAGATCAGCTGAATCCAGGTGTGCATGCCGCAGAATATTGTTCCACTCGAGCAGCTGAATCGAGTGGATTTCGCAGACTAATATTATTGTCCCTTGGAATATGGATAGCTCGGCCATGGGATGTAGGCTGCAGAATATTACTCTAACAACGGCTGAATTCAGGTATGCAGCCACAGAATATTATTCCACTCGAGCAGCTGGTCGAGCCGAGTCACAGAACAAGATTATTGTCCCTCGGAATATGGATAGCTCAGCTGTGGGATGTACGCTGAACAATATTCCTCTGTAGATCGGCTGAATCTAGGTGTGCAGGCCACAGAATATTGTTCCACTCGAGGAGCTGAATCGAGCGGAGTTCGCAGACTAATATTATTGTTTCTGGGAATATGGATCAGCTAAGCCGTGGTGTTTAGGCTGCAGAATATTACTCTAACAGCTGGCTGAATCCAGGTATGCAGGCCGCCGAATATTGTTCCACTCGAGCAGCTGAATCGAGCCAAGGTCACAGAACAATATTGTTGTCAATCAGTATACCGATCAGCTCAGTCTTGGCGTGTAGGGTGCATAATGTGCCTATGTGCTGCAACGAGCCCAGCAGGAGATGTAATATTATGGGGCATTCAGCCCATTCGAAACCTTGTAGCTCGATAATATTATGCTAAGCTGATCTGTATCCATTTCATCTAATAATATACTGCTCATGCCTGCCCCTGAGCATGATGGGCCGCAGCCTATGGTCCGGGCTGGATAATTTTCCCAACAATATTAGTACCCCCTTATACCCTAGGACCCAGCCGAGAATCAGCCGGAATTCCGGGCCCCTTAGGAGTTAGGCATTAATCATTCGTAGGGGACCTAAGCTCTAGGCAATTGTTGACTGTATATTGTGGCGTGCTTGTGTGCCTGGGATCGTCCGGATCAAGTTCCGTTTCCTTTTCGTTTTCCCTACAACTTCTGATTGCTCTGCGTGTGACTCCGGTGGACGCTCTACGGTTTCACTTTCCAATCATCTTCTTTCCCCGAAGATTGATTTCAGACCCCAATTGGAACCCGCGATGGATTAGAGATTCGGACAAGTGTTATCCAAGTGCCAAGTCGAACTGTGGCCGTCTGAACGAGGTCCCTACTGAACGATAAACAAGCCAAAATCAAGCCTTCTTGAAACCAGAATCGAGATTCTACTGGCGCTGAGTAACTACTTATTTTCAACAAGGTGAGGATATTCGGACCCCGGTAAACTCACACGTGCACCAGTCTCAAAAAAAAGATGTTTACCGTCATTTTCTTTACGACATATGCGCTCTGCACGGAACCGGACCGGCGAGGGAACTATATTCGTCCCCGTCCGTGTCCGGCGGCTGTGAATCTAGGCTTTCATGGACCATGTTCTTTGGTTGCCGGTATGCGGGTCTGGGTTGTTCGGCGTTCTACGAAACCATCCGCAGGCTGTCGAGTTGTTCGGTGTCCATGTTGAAACCTATCTCCGATGATGAGCGCTCGCCGAATGTCGAGGGAAATTTTGCCTGGTGCATTGTCTCAGCTGTGGTCTCAGGCGGCCAAGTTCAAATTAGAACAGTACTCCTTTCGCCTTCTTCCAACTTGAACCTCTCATTGACCTCATCCTTTCCAGCGACTAACAAACAGCGTCTTACACACCTTCATCTGATCGTTCGAGTACCATACATGGACAGCTCAATTTTCCTTCCTCGCCGGAGGCTAGCTGAGGTACTGTGGTCGGGTCGCTCAAGTTTCCTAAGCCTCCCTTCTTGCCGGAGACTTTTTGCGATATAAAGCTGGAAACTCTCCCTGTCTTCCGCAAGTTGAATCCCCTCCTTCAGTTTAAGGATGTTCTCCAAGGCTTTCTCTGCTCTCCTCGTTACTGCGCTGGCTGTCTCAGCGTCGCCAGCGCCCCTCGAGGTACACATTTCTCGATTCACACACCATCAATATTCAACATTTGAGTACGACAGGCCGCCAGGGATGCGCGCAGACGTATACTGTCGTGAGCGGAGACACCTGCGCGGCCATCGAGTCAAGGAATGGAGTCTCAGATGCTCAGTTGCACGCACTGAATCCGTCATTAATGGTGGTTGCACGAGTACATCCCCTTCCATCTGTCCATGTCAATTTTCGCTGAGATTTTCTTTTCGCTAGATCTCCAAATCGGCCAAGTCCTGTGCCTCAGCGGTGGCGGGGGACCTCCCCCCAGTGGCGGATGTGGGCAGACATATACTGTCGTGAGTGGCGACACCTGCGCGGACATCGAATCGAGGACTGGGGTCTCCGATTCTCAGCTGCATGTGCTGAATCCGTCAATTAATAGCGGCTGCACGAGTATGTTCCCTTCTACCTGTCCAGTCCATGTCATTTTTTGCCGATTTTTTTACGCTAGATCTTCAAATCGGCCAAGTCCTCTGCGTGGGTGGTGGCGGGGGGTCTCCTCCCGGTGGAGGCCAGTCCTTCAACGGCCTAGGTACGTTCTCCTATTCTCTGTCTTGCACTTGCGGCAATTATACCTCGTTATCCAGCGACCTTCTATGACCCCGATGGCGGGTTTGGTGCATGCGGTAGCCCTCTTCAGAACGGGGATTTCATTGTTGCACTCGGAACGGGACACTGGGATGGCGGCTCCCATTGCGGACAGACGGTTAATGTTCAGTGTGCGTATCCCTTCTTCTTTCCTCTTCTCAATCGTCAATGCTGAATTGCATTCGTACCGCAACAGTCCAAGGCCGGACCATCCAGGTCAGCGTGCAGGATTTGTGCCCTGGCTGCCAGGGTGCGAATGGAATCGACTTGTCCGAAGGCGCAATGGCGGCGCTTGACTCAAACTACCTCAAAGATGGGGTGATTTCGGTTGTCTGGTCCTTTGCTTAATCGATGTTGCGCTCCGGGCCTGGAGATAGATATTAGATTTGAATCTGGTTCTGGTCGTCGAGTCACTTCTTTGGCTGTTCATTTAATGTGGCATTTGGTTTCAAGGGTTTGAGTTTTCTGTTTCGGATAGAGTTCGTAAATGTGAATATGAATGTTTTTACTGTTGAGTCTGGAGGCAATAAATGCCACCTCATGTAGCACTTACATGGTATTCATAAATCAATTCCCTTAACCTTCTTTAAACCTTCTAGCGAACTGAAACCCGCTTGTCCTTTGAGACTCTGTTCTGCCGAGGGAAATCTTCCAGCATTTCAGCGTCTGGGAGATGATCATTGTTTTCGAGTTTTTCAGGCAGGACTTCGTACTACTCAATGACCATATGCCTTTCCACCATTTACTGTATGGCTTTCAACTGCACGACCACCATGAATGTTGATGAGGGCTTCATCGTTCTCATGCAAAGCCTCGGAGTCAAGAAAGCCGAACAAAGATTGAAATGGCTCAGCCATTCATACTACCCTCCGAACACCCTTGTACCACTGCTCTCAAGCCATGCCTGTAACCTAGGAGCATGAATCAGGATAGGATCTGGCAAACTTCATCCATGTCTAATTTCACCTTGGCACCTGGCCGAGTCTCGAATGTGGGGGGTACTGTTGAGTTCTCGTAGTGTGCCGGACTAACTTGAATAATTGGCGGCCTGCTCCAGAGGCTCAACCTCTCTGGTTGTGAACATTGACGGGTCGGTCTTTACGCTTGCCTTTCCTGGAGAAATTCCCACCGAGCTGATTCAAGCCAAGTCTCAGACCTACTTCCTCGTCAAGCTAAATATCCCAAACACCTGGAAGGACTGGAATTGGAAGCTATTCTGGTCTCCGCTCCATGGGAAAGACATTGACAGGATCCCGAGCACACAAGAGCACACTTACAGGTGTGGGCTGGGTCAGTCGGGTGGTTTTTTTTCCGAAAGTCGTGTCAGCAATATGGGGGATCTCGGGTGAGTGGGCAGGAGCAATGATAGTACTATGTATTGATGTTTTCAATTGAGGTCCTCACGCACGTTGGTCTTGAGCCATTCAGTTTCGAGATAGGTGGCAGGGCGGGTCATCTTGATGGCTTGGGTAGCAATCAGTTGGTCCATTAGTGGTGGCGACGAAATTTCTTTCAAGACATTGCAAGTGGCAAGACAGTGCAGATGAACAGAAAGCGAGGGAATGGAGGGGAAGGGCGCAAGGATAGAATTGGAAGAGGAGAACTCAGAAGGGTGATGGTGGTTGAGGTGAAAGGAAGACCATCGCCACGAATCATTGCCAAATATTTGGACATTCGTGATTTCCGAGGAACAATGGACTTGTGAATCGTGGATGCCTTTGTCCGAAAGGCCCGACTTGGCGCCTCCGTGGGATGAAAGCACTCTCCTCTGGATATTCTTCTCCAGATGCAGCGACAATACAGCGACACTGGAGCAGCTGTTGCGTACCGCAGTCTCTGGTGCAACGCTGGTGCGTAATTATTTTTGATGAGCTGTTTTACGGGTTGTGCTCTAGTTTATGAACAATGGTAATATGATAGGTTTCTAGGTGAACACTGAGCTGTTATGGTGGCCGACCGACAGCTGGTCTCGAGCTGGACATCACAGCTGCATTACTGTACTATTTCAACCGTAGGTTCAGCAGATCTAACCTGTGACCCCTTAGGTTCAACTTTTGATTGGTTCAATTGCCTTTTTGGACGATTCTTTCGGACTTTGCCGACTTTTTTGGCGCCCCTGGACGTCAGTGACCTGTGACCAAAACTAAATAGGTTCAATTCAGCCAGCGTTGTGACCTGTGACTGAACCTACGGTTGAAATAGTGCAGTATTCACCTGGAATCACATTGTAACCATATTGGGACGGCATGATCGGCTGAATGAATGACAGCCGAACCTTCCAGCTCAGATTTGACCGACGAATAATTGGTGGTGTAGCCAGTGGATGTTGCACGGAGACATAGTGTGCCGTGCCGTTCTGATGCCGTTCCGGCCCGTTCGGACCACTGTGTGACCGTGATGTAACCCTCTCTCTTCTCTTTTTTTTTTTTTTTGGAGCGTTTGGAGTAACAAAGTGAAGTCTGCAGAAGCATTCTAAGTTTGTCCACTTGGGTTGATGGTTTTGGGCCAGTCATGCCAGTGATTTTTGTCCAGGAGGAAATGCCGTTACGCACGATATTTTAACCAGTGTGGGACTCTAGCCTGTGTGAGTTATCCTATACTATTCATTGGCCACATACCCACTAAAACCCCCCTCTGTGAGTGTCCAATCATCTGGCAGCGAGTCCTCATTCATAAGCAGCCCACTCCAGGTGTTTAGTACAATTTGCTTTCTCAACGCAAGCGGGCAAAATTTAACTTTGTCCGTGAGAATACGGTCACATCGCAAGGGTGAATCCACCAATTTCAACCAGTGGGTGTGGATGTTAGCCATGGCAAGTGTTGCGTCAGGATTTGTAGTGACTCAGTTCACCTGCAGGTTCCAGATACAGTGCCATCCGACTGAGACCAATACTGCAAACAGTCTCCCTTTCTCAAGTCTAACTACATTTGCTGTTTTAAATCGTACGAGGTTACAGGCTAATATCAACCCCCAGTTTAGTGTTGGCCAAGAGGAATATTTCCTTGACCACAGTTGTCTTGTGAGAGACCATATTATTTTTTGCTCCAGAGAATAACTTTCCAAAGCAATGTGCTCTTGAGATTCGGTCACATTACAGACATGGCATCTGCCATTTATCTTCAGAGTGTCCATATGGGATCAAAAATCACCCACCCTAAAGGTGTTGTGAATACATTTCCACAAAAACTCCTGTGAACGTCGTTGTATCGTGGACGATCGAATTGAACCCCAAATCACTGCATCAGATGGTGTGTAGCCGCAGACTTCCTCGACTGAGCAGCGAATGCGATCGAGATTTACAAAGGTCGAATTCCGGTATGGTTTCGGACGCATAGAGCGTATAATTTTGGTGAACATTCTTTGGGAGCCCTGTGATAAGGGCATTCCTGGCAACTCGAACATGAGGTCTATTTCTGAGTCTATTTCAACCATCTGAATCGGTTCATTTCTATGGAATTTAGCAAGGTTCTCCTCTGACTTTCTTCAACTGTGTCCACCTACTCTCTCATTCACATGGCTATTGTGGCCTCCAGCAGCCAGAAGTTCGGATCTAGTAAGTCATTCTCATATTTGTTCTTTCCTTGACTAACACTCGTAACAGGAAATTGGAGGAAGCACAAATAATCAGCAGGACATTTCGTGCAGCGTTCTGCAATATCAACAGCAGTCCTCCCAATAGTGCAGATGAAAAAGTCAGCGGCATATCAGGCGTATCAAAAGTCAGGGATACAGCCATACTTTCTTGTGTAGTATCAGTCACTCATGTAAACATAGGAAGAATGTGATCATAATTGGAGTCATAACCTAACTGGACACATCATGCATCTACTTCGGTTCATCAACATAACTGGATGCATAATGCATCTAGTTCCCCAAAAAGGAAATGCCTCCTATGCCGCGAGGAAGATGAAATAAAATCATTTGACAGTCTGGGTAGGTTGGAATAGTGATGAACTAAGATTCTACCACAAACAACCGAGCCGGGAAAAATACTTTTCAAACTGGATGTGTTATGGTCCCAAAAAGGAAATTCTCATATCGCCCATATCTCGGCGAGGAAAGAAGGCGATGAGCTGGGATTTTAACGGGGAGCATATATGGGTCCTATCTACCCACCTAATGCGTCAAATTAACTTTCGAAAGTTAAAGTTAACAATATATCTTTAACGAGAGCGGTAAATTTGAGAGTGAAGTAAGAAATAGAATGATGATTAGGGTTGTTCACGGTAGCCATTTTCGGCTCCTTTTCGCGTCATTTTCCTATCATTTTTCCTATCATTTTCTCGGCATTTTTCAAAGAGGAGGTCAAAGAGGAACACAAAGAGGAAGCCAAAAAAATGGCCCTTTTTTCATAATGGATGTATGTAGCTCATTATGCAAAAGAGCCATTTTTCCCGTTCCTTCTCGCTCTCCTCTTTCGTTCCTTTTTGCCAAATTTCAAACTCCGATCCAAACTCAATTTTCACTCCCTCCCACCACATTTGTTACTCTAGTAAATACTCCACACTCATTTCTCATACCTGTATGTCACCCCGTAAGCCTAGGCGCCCAGGCGGCACAGCCAAGGCTGCTACGACAGCTGCCAAGAAGTCGTCAAAAGCCGCCAAGGACGGGCAAGCGGGCAAGCACAAAGCGGCTGCTACATCCCCGACCCATGCTTCTACGTGTCCCCAAACCAAGACTGCGAGAGCGTGAAGATAACAAGTAGTGTTATGTAACTGTTCTGACATGAGGTCCGATCGGACATTGAACTTTCGAGCGGGTGCCGGGATGTGCCGACACCGCCGTAAAAATGAAAAGGGGCCTTTTCGGTCCATTTTTGCCAGATGCACGAGGCTACCCGTTCACAGTAGCCATTTTTGAGCTCATTTTCGAGTTCCTTTTTGTTTCATTTTCACTCAAATGGCGGGGAACTGGCGAAAATGAGACAAAAAGGAGTGCAAAAAGGAGCCGAAAAATGGCTACTGTGAACAACCCTATTTTGTGTACACCGCCAAAGTGGCGAAATGTTGCCACCACCCGATCCGGTCGGGTGGTGGGTATCTGTCAAAATAGCTGATGCCGGCTGTCAGTCCGGTGGGTGGCGGCTGAGAAACTCAGCCATCTACCAGCCGTTCGCCACCTGGATACAGCTGTATAGCATGTCTCTACCATGTTTCCTCCCCAGCTGAAATATATTTCTTGGCCCCATCGCATCCTCACTGATGTGACGTGTCTTTTCCATCGCTACTCTCATTTCACGGAATTTCCATGCCAGCTCGTGCACGTAGCGACGAACGATGCGCCATGGGGTTAATCCAAGATTTATCTATGGATGAAGGAAGAATTGACAAAGCCACGTAAGATCCTACAGCTTCGAGTTCCGCATTACTAACAACTTATAACAGGTACGTCTGGCCGTGATTTATCGACTATGCCAAGGTTTCAGCTACCGCCTGCCGGGAAATATCGACTCTGGTGGAAAAATATGCGGAGAATAGCGATATTTATGCCCCAGTCATCGGGCACGTCGTCCCCGAAACTCCCCAGCACAGACAAATTGCCCGCCAGGTCGATTTGCACCTCGCGCAACGCCAGTTTTATGCTGCACAGCGTGCTATTGCTGCAAAAGCACATGAAGACTCACTCCAGCTGCAGCTCCAGCCCATACTCGACTTCCTTCGTGCTGCCCGCCGAAAGGGGTTTGAATCCCCGCACAATGAATCCGAGCTGTTCACCTGTTTGGGCTCCGTAAGAGCTACACTTGACATAGTTGAAGCAATGGTGGTAGGAGATGTTGATTTGGATATGACGGAGTCGGACACAGAAGAGGAAAGTGGATCTTAGAGAGCCCCGGAATGTACCCGTTGAAATTTATGCACAATTTTATTTTAATCCGAGTAGTCGTCCCCAGAATTCTCGTACAGTCCACTAGCGTCAGAGTCTACCTCCTCTTCAGGCTCCTCATCAGAGTCCGAGTCCGCTGCATTTTCTCGACGGGTGGTTGGAATGATTTTACGCTTCGCCCGTCCTGCAACTAACCCATTCAGCTATGGTGCTGACTTGGGCAATGCCTTCTTCCGGCGCTTCCTCGGTTTGCTTGGCCCAGCCCTTCCTTCATCCTCTGACGCCGCCTCGGTGTTTTTGCGCTTCCGTTTGGCCAGTTTGATCTCCTTCATAGAGCAAAGCTCGGCTGCTAACTCGTCGTGTTTAGTTCGTCGGTCTTCAAACACGGGTATGGGGGCGAGAAGATCCCGTGGGAGGGTAGCACGGAGTAGGTGGGCGTTGTGGAAAGCATAGGAGTTGATGATGAAGCGGTCCAATGGATTATGAACAATATATTTTTCTGTCTTGCCAGATTCCACCCGCTCTTGCATGCGTGGACGTTCGCCGCTAGCCTCACATTTGGCGCTGCAGCAATCATGCTGGACATTAAACTTGAACATCAGACTCTGTAAACTGAATTATGACTCCGAATACGAAGTAGCCATTGGACGAGTACCTTTGCGGGAGCGATTGTAAATAGTATTTCGTCATCGCGTCATACCAGGACCGGCATTCCATAAATTTCGTCCCGAGCACTGAGGACTTGGAATACCTCAACGATAACAATCGCCGCACCTGCAGCATCTACCAGAATGTCAGAGATGCGGCCAGATTTTACGGCGTCCTGCGACTTGAGTCAGCGGTCACCGCTATAGTTATGCACTGAACTCACCCCATGGATTTCCGATTTGAGAAAACCCCAGGAGCCAATAAAGCATTCGTCGAGAGACTCGCTCATAACCGAGGTATATTTTCTCCACTTTAAATTGGCGACATAGAGACCGAAATTAACCGCGCGCGCTGCAGAAGTCGATGCCAGGGCATGCTCAGGCCGTTCCTTCTGACCTCGCGGCAAGTGAACTAACTTTACAGCGCCTTGAACGAATTCAGCAACGATTGATCAAATTAATGCTCTTGACGTACCAGATTTCAATACTGCCCCGTTACTCCATCCCAGGAGTTTCTGGAGAACAGGATGAGCTACCAGGAAGTGCCGAACACCGGCGCCGGCTTGGCGCCAACCAGTATCGTCACCACAGCTCCACCATCCGCCAGTGAGGCGGTGTTTGAGACCTTCTTGGTCCCCGAGTTGCAAGGCAATGTCGTGGCTCAGGGCAAGATGATTTGACAGAATTGAACAGTACCGGAAAACTGCATTGAAGCATTCATAAATCTCTGTCGCAACGCCAACCAGTGGGCCAAATGCGACAGCATCGTCATCGAGATGTACGAGCAGATGATATTTTATCTTCGCGATGATCTTGGACGGGTCAATCATCGCGAAGATATCGAGTACGTTGGCCACAGCCACCCGCAGATCACGCTGAATTCAAAGACCGTTAGACGAGCCAAAAAATGGGACAAGAATGCACCCGATATTCCGGCAAGTTTCTGATTTCTGGGAACCACAAGAGTGCGGCCAGCTCACCTGTTGCCTTCCAGGCCATGAATTTGTGGTCTGAAACGATGTCGTGGATGTGGAACACATTGGTTTGCGCAATCGTCTTGAGCTGACGTCCAATCAACGATCCGGCATATTGCATGATGTAGTTCGCTCGTATGGCATGGATTGAAAGCCCATCAGTATCCGTCGATTGAAGGCGAACAGAATACCTCTGTTTCTGCTCGGCGGTCCAAGGTGTGTGTGAAATGTGCCATATATACTTGACAATACCAAGCAGTATCGTGTGAAGGATTTCAACGGGTGTATCCTTGGTCGGATCAAATCCTGGAAGCTCGTAAGCGCTAGAATAGGTTGAATCTGGATGTAAACAGGCACCTTTTGTTGTTAAAAAAGCGCTATAGATGTTGTCTTGGTTATCGTGGACCCACTGAACTAACTCCGCCTGGATATGCTGTTCTGACCGATTGGGGTCGGCTTGCTTCATTTGTTTGAAGCGAGAGATAAGGTCGTCAATCCAGAACTCGGTATATACATCCTTGACTCCGGTTTGCGTTTGCGCATCTTTAACATGGGATGCGACTCCGGTACAGGCGATTTTTACTTGCTTCTCGAGTTCCAGAATGATCTTTTCCTTTGTCCGTGGTATTCCAGGCTGAGGACGACACAATGAGCAATCAGAGCGAATTAAAAGCCCACAAGTACCTCAAATAATGCATGATACCCTTCATCCGTTGCCTTTTCCTTTTGCGTTCCACCGACCTCACATTTTCGACAGAACCGGTTCCCCTTCCCTCCGATGTGGCCAGTCACCTCGCTTTGCATGGGATTGTCAGACGGACCAGCGTTCACATGCAAGCAGACGCGGGTCGTTTTCCCGTGCTCGTCCTGGACTCGGATGGGATCCGTGTGCGTAGATCTATAGCCCGCCAATGAGTAAGAACTGTATTAAATGGCTAAACATGGAATTCACTCTACCGCGGTCTTGAACTCTCGAAATTGCTCGGAGATGCTGGCGTTCGGAGACGTTGAAACAAAATGAATGTGGAACTCCTGTTGAAGCAACTTGCGCGGCAGATTTCTGTGTGTGAAGTAGGTGTTCCAATGCTTGTTCCACGACTTGGTTCTATTCCCAGAAACATCATCACCAAAATAATCGAGGAAGCTTGAGTACATAGGATCTCCGCCGGCGATTTCTCGTTTCGGATTGGGCATTCGAACGGGATATCCCGCCTCAATTGTGGTGCTGTAAAATATTAGTGAATGTGGAGGGCATTGAAATTGGCCTCGGCTTACAGGACCACTTGGGGAGAGTACCGGTACTTTGGAGATCGAGGAAATTTGCTTCGAACTCGTCTATACACACCAGCGACGTCTCATCATCAATAACCGTTGCCTCGTTCTATGAGTTATGGTTGTAAGTTGCAAGTTCAAAATCAGAATGAAGCTGAGCCGCACCTTGTCGTTGAATACAATGGAAAAGGTGTCGCAATACACCCTGCCACGGAACAGCACCCACCGGATAGGAATGATGAATTTCCCATTTTTTAGTCGCAATACCTCATTGACGTAGTGGTGAGATATGCCCGCATCGTACATGGGGCTCAAGACATCGAGATCCATGTTTTTCCGCCATTTCTGGGCATGCCAGATCTTGCGGATGATGCCGTCTTCTGGGATCTCGGGGTAAAACTGAATGAGTTTCCGGATGGTTGGGTTCGCCCAGTCCTGAATGAAAACTCTGAATGTGGATTCCATGGCGAGGCACCAGTAGCACTTATCTGGGCAACAATTGCACGAGGATCATTCATGAAAAAAACATTCCCAAGGGCAGACTTGCATGGAATCGATGGTATTCCACTGTCTGCACGAATCTTCTTCTGCACACGACGAAGGCCATCAAATGAAGGGACATCTTTGCAACCAGACTCCTTCAAAATCCAAAGGAAAACCCGCATTAGTGAGCCGGAGATTCGCAGTCTTGGAAGATTGTCCAAAGTGTCAAGCAAAAACATCTAAAGGGACATTCAAATATGATTCAAACGGTCCAGATTAACATACCATTCGCAACGGGTATGGAAACCACCGGGCATCGTCGCTGCGCGCTGAATTTTGTTGGCCATTGATGTTGTCGAGTTCAGGCTCTTCAAGACCTGATATTCAATGTCAGTTGAAGTACAGAGAAGCATAATAAACAAAATAAGCAGCCAAAAGCCCATAATTGTGACCGCCGCGCAGACACTGGAAAGCGGAAGGGCCTTCCCTTTTAAGCGCCCGTGGCCAAAACGGGTGATCCCCGCTCTTGATCCCCGTTTGTGGCAGTGTAGTCATCATGTGACACAAACGAACCTCGCGCAAAGTCCACTATGACATTGCCTAAAGTGGACAAATGCTGACCAATGTCGCCGCTCTTCGCCGAGAGTGCGAGCGTGTCATAGCATAATGTTTGCGCAAAAAGAGTAAGGTTACAGTGCTCTAGTGGTTGGATGACCAGGCACATAATTACCTAACTTCTCCATCTTGCTAGGGTTCGAACCGGAGGAGTTCACTGATATTTTTCTTTTTCTACCCCATTCTCTATTCCGTTTTCCCCCTTTCCATTTAGCGTATGTGTAAGATCCTGTTCCTTTTCACCTCCGTTTTCTCCTCTCCCACTACAGAAATCAGCTGGCAGTAATTTATATCTGAAGGTTTTATTATAGCATCAATGTTGCTGTACTCTACTACTACAGTAGATGCATATATAAGACTACTAAGCAAAAAATGACAGAAAATTTGCCTTTAAGTTGATGTGGCAGATGTGTAAATTGTCTCTGCAAAAGGACTTAATTTAGAACATGTCCATTGTCAACCTGACCTTTCTTAAGGCTTTTTGTAACTTAAATTCACTAAGGAAATAATTGAAATGGATCTGTAAATATGCATTCTCTTTTTTTCAGTAAATGAAACTAAGAAAATGACTTAAATGGACAATGAACTTGCACTGAACTCGGAACTCAGTGTGAACAATGTCATCGCACTGACTAACACGTGCTGGGAAATGACCACGTGATGTCATAGTGGGGGAGGCGAAGGGGACTTCGCAAAGTCAGAACTCGACACTCACCTACTGCCCGCATAATCTCTGCAAGGAAATCATCCTCCCCATCCTCTCCAAGAATCCCTGCTGCTATGTCTTCATCTCCCATGCCCAGTTGCTTGGCAGTTGCCTCGGGATTCCACAAGCCGAATATTCGGGGCTCTTCTCTCAATCTCTCGTGTCGGATATGGGGGTCGTCCGCATCGTCTCCAGCATCGAAAACAGCGCCGTTGAGAGCATAGTCGTCCCACATCTCGGTCTCAGCAGCACTTGGGCCGCCAGCAGAAGACGTGCTTGCCACAGGCCCACGGAGATTCGGTCCGGGAACAAACTGCAAGGAACGGAGGTCTTTGGCTGCGGACTCGTCCTGTCTCTCTGTATGATGCTGCTGGGCCACCCTACGTGCATCTTCAAGCAGCCCCAACGACTTTTGGTGGTCGTTGGAACCCAAGTGCTTCACCGCGCTCTTCAATTGCAGCCAGCCACGACGCTCCTCTGGCACGCCTGCGCTACACACTCTGCACCGCACCTGGGTTCTGTTCCGATTGTACTCAAAGTCTGGAATGCTCATGAGCTCTATTCCCGCTGCTTTAAGGCGTTGTAATCACCTTCCTCGCTGAGCGCCACTCCAGATCTCTTGGGCGGCATGGGGCAAGAATCAAATATCACGGGCTCTGTGCAGCTGCGATGGTCTTTGTCGTGTTCCTGGAGGACCATGTGAAGCTCATAGCGGAACCGCCCGTCGTTTCCAGGCACTCAAGAAAATTGTCAATAACCCCTGGAGGTGCTCATATCATCGTCATGCTCCTACGCGGCAGTGCGGAAGCGCGGCTGGCTTCATCTTTAAAAGATATGAAGAAAAATAGCAAATTTCGCCCCTCCGCTCCCATGGCTTCCTCTTCCAGCAGCTCCGCCTTCGACGACGACGACGACCCTCTCAGCGACGTCTTCGGGGCTATGAATCAAAGCTCCCCAATTGCCCCTTCCCGCGCCGAAAAACACGCCCTCACAGCTCGCTCGGTGATGACGAGGACGACAACGTCGAGCCAGGCCCCACTCTCCTGGCCTCTACCACAAACCTGGCTCCCAACTTGAATATTTCCGTGGCGGCTACGAGGTAGTCTGAGCGCAAGCGCCTCAAGCCCGAGCAGGTTGCTGCCGCGGACGCCTTTCTTCACGTGAGTCACTGCCTGGATAGCCCATTCACCGCTGACACTCCACAGGACCCGGCTGCTATTCGCGAGGTCAAGCTCTTCATGCACTTGATGGTCCTCGAGAACCAGATTGACAAGATCGTCACCGCTACCGCTCCCTAACAAGTGTCGAGGGACCTCGAGGTATGCTCTCGTCTTATATTTGATCATCTACTAATTTTGTGCAGCAAAATATCGCGAATTACGCTGCCGCCGTCCTCCTCTCCAGCAAAATTCGCACCTATAAGGGAACCGTCCCCACGGACATTCTTCTTGTGCGTGCACCATCCCTTCTCAGTATCTGACTAATACCCTGCAGGAAATCCTGAAAATCCGCCGCTTTGACCTCCCAGCTGGTATTGAGCACAATCCGGCCGATTTCGCCAAGGTCAATAGTGCCGTTCAGGAGGCCCTGACCCAGAAGCGCTCGAAATTCAAAAAATTGGTATGTCGCTCAATCCTGAAGTATTGTCGTTAATTTAATCACACCAGATCAAACACAGCCTCAAGCCCAACGATCCGAAGAGTGCTGACAATGCCCCGCCCGCCGAGCGACTCAACATCTTCCAACTCGATCAAGCTTTCGTTGCCGGCACCCAATGCTCTGTCAACGTTCCTCTCTGCGCTCGCGTGGCCCTAATGGTGAGCTAACTTACTGTCTTGCTTCTCGCTGCCTCGACTTACCTCCAGCCAGCGCAAGAGCTATCTCAAGTACCCTGGTCCGGACTTCTGGAACAAGGTTGACAAGGATCTTGCCGCCATTCGCAAGAAGGCCGAGGGGGACAGCAGAAAGATTACCAAGTAAGCCACACTCTATTTCATCTCAACGTCACTGACATATTGATGAAGGGCCTTCCGCCACATCCTTACCACTGACCAGGAGCTCCACGGCTCGAAGGACTACGACATCGCGCAGGAAAATGTCGATGGCTTTCAGCAGGAGGTCGATTATGTGATCGACGCGAACATTTTCGATGCGGCGACCACGGCGACGGCTACCACGGCCGCGGAGGCGACGACGTCCACTGCCCCTGCCACCGCGGCGGCCTAGTTTTTTTTTTTTTTAATTGTCGAATGCTATTGCGCAATATATACGTGGTGCAGAACAAATCACGGCCCAGCTAAAATTACTGGCTACCAATCTCTCATTCAGTCTGGAGTGACAGCCTTTGGCCAGCCGTGTCTGACAGCCGCCAACCAGCCGAGGTGGGGCCATACTGCTTCCATTGGAGACGTGGGCTGGGGACCAGCCGACGGGAAGATGGCCGACACCTGTGGCGGCCATGTTTCGGACATATCCCCCACAGCTGATGGCAACGTGTCGGCCCAATGGCGGTGTAGTGAAAATACAAGAGGTTTTATACTCTACTGTAAGTACTAGAATCTTCTACGTATTAGAAAGATAATTGCTAAGATATTGGTAAGTTACTTCGGATAGAAGAAACTAGAAAGAATGCGCCCGAGGCGCTGTGTCAAGATCCGAACCAAGGCACATCAGCGTGCTTCGGCTTGCTGACTAAACTTCGGCTCCAACAGTCATCTGTATGGGGGTGATTCAATCACAAAACTATTTTTATTCCTGGAACTCTTACAGCGACAATTTCGGCGGCCACGGACTTGCATAAGGGCACACGGGCTTCTGCGGGCTGAGGCTTGACTATAAGTAGCTGCTCACATCTAGCCGTGGAGGTAATCCAAATCGACTCGGCAGCGTTGTCATATATTCACTCATACTCGGTCTTGTTCCGCCTCACTGCAGAATCTCTCCAAAGCCATGGCATCTTCCGACCCCGTCCATGAATTCGACAGCCTGCGGGCCCAATCCAAATTCGTCTTTGCAGTCTGTAAGTCCCCTCGCGTTTCGGGAAAAACAAGTCCACCAACGATAATCTTGATCAGTCTACCGCGGCCACTGGTGTCCCTTCTGCAGGGACTGGCTCAGCAAGCTGGCAACCCTTTCACCCGCCATCATCGCGGCTGGAGGCACGCCAGTGATCATCACGGCCGAGGCTGAGAAATACCTCGACAACACGCGCGCGGCGACCAAGTACGACGGCAAGGCGATCGTCGACCCGGAGAACCGGCTGGCCAAAGAGCTCGATGCGCGGGGCCTCATCCACGTCGCCATCAGCGAGAGGAGCGGCTACGATCACGGCATGGCACAGCCGGCACTGTTGGTGTTGAAGGAGGATGGCACGGTCCTTGAGAGTTGGGCAATTGTTCCGAGCACGGTAGGACTGGCCTTCGCCTATGTCCCCTTCCAGCACTCTTGCTGAACTCTGTGTAGATGAACCTGGGTGGTGCCAAAGACAGGCCAGTCCTCGACGAGGTGTGGGAGAACGTGGAGGCACAGCTCCATGGCAAGTCCAAGGTCCACAATACATATTCCACAATTGGGTTCCTCAAGCTGGTTTGGCGCAAGATCTTCGGATAGCGTGCGCATGAATTTCCACCATTCCTGTTGTGTGTCACTACCTGTACTAGTATTCATTCAATGCTGGAGTTTCAGAATCTCTTTTTCTTTGCCGAGTCGTGATAACCAGTGATCTGCGCAGAAAGGGGTAGAATCCTTTGAGGACTCTGATTAGTTATCATCGTGAACAGCATCACCGTTTCAGGTCCTGATGAGCGGGGGCCGTACGATCTCGGTATGCGCGGGATACCCTGATCATTGTTGCATGATCACCATGACAACCATAGATGATGTGCTGCGCTCGTTGCCGCAGCTATTCGAGTTTCTTTTTGCCCGTCTTCTGGGTTGATTTAATGACATGGGATTGGGCCTCTTTGAGGTGCGCGCTGAACCTTTAGGAAAGGACAAGATATGCCGGCGCTTCGCTTCGGCACTATGGGCCAAAAAATGCAAAATAGATCAATGCATTGGAATCAAAAGACCTGTTTACAACTTTACAAGTAACAACCCCGAAACGAAAGCAGGAAGTGGGATACTATTCCCATGGCTACCGCGGTCGCAGAGCGCTGAATACACATTCCGAGGAGCGGCCCCCGGAACAGGAGAAAGATGAGGCTCCCATGCAAGGGAGAGGCTTCCCCAACCACAAAACGTGTTCGGGTGATCAATTGTTTGTTCCCGCATGGACAGTAAGCCAGGCAAGCAGTGCCAGGAAAACTACGGCGTCGGGGAGATGGATTGAGGGAAACGAGGCCATCCAGCAGCGGCAAAAGTAGCCAGTAAAAGTTGAAGCGTTGACAGCTTGTGCAGATTGATTCTCTTGAATATCCAGAGAAGCGAAGGAACCTAGCAGCAGCAACATCAACAATAGCCAGTACTATTGCTGACCGGGTAGTCGGCCACCTTAACGGTTTTCCATATTTCAAGAAGGAAGGTATTAAGCTACCAGGTGTCGCGGGATCCCAGGATGTAGTCTACCATCCTAAGAATGAAATATGACCGAATGCGCCGAATTTGGTGATCATCGATACTCTGTCCCGTTCGGCGTACAGTCCTCAAGATGCATAACCCCACCTGTGACGCATGAAAACGGGCGGACTCATTCTCCGGAGCGCGTTCCAAGGCCGACAATGCAATCGCATCTGGCCAGTTTTGATTCGATTCCATTCTATATGCACACGGCCCACCTCTTGTATTCATTCTCGGACCAAACCCCGATGGGCACAAAACTTCCAGATCGCAACCTCTCCCAACCAGTAGCTCCCGCCGTCTTAAATGATCATCTCCCAACTTTCCTGCTGACGACATTCTCTTCGGGCTGCATACTGAACGCTCCTCTGCCACTTCGTTTCCCCGCTCCTCTATTTCGTTCGGAATAATGGGATTACGTGCTTGGTTTCTCACGGGCTTCTCTTTCATGCGCTTTGTTCAACTGAACACCACAAGTAAGTCAATTGTGTGTTTTACGTCTCTAACATTCCATTTCGCTCTCTGTTGCCCCAAGAATACACGAGACTCATGCGTCACTTGTTCGAGCTCTTATACTGCGTACTCGGACCCGACTACGTTGCAAAGCGCACCTGCTCGCAATACACCGAAAAGGAGTTTTTAGCCTCCCCGTCCGACTCGGGGTTGAGTTCTTTCTCAGCTTCGAGTGTTTTTGTTTCTTTATCGGCAAGGACCTTGATGCCCCGGATATTCGGTATTTGCATCGATCCACCCTTGCCTTTTCTTTCCTTGCACATTTCTCAAGTCTAGATCCTTTCCATATGATTCAGTGGCGGACGACCGCATGTGCCAACATTACACCAGTTGATTGGAGTGCAGGCAGAAGAAACCCCTTTGCTTCGTCAGTTTTTTTTCTCCCCCTCCAGAGTCATCACCTTTTGGCGTATCTTCCCACCAACTCGCTCTCGTCTCTTTTCCCAAGACTGAATCTGTGCAAGTGTACCTGCTAGAACTGATTCTGACCTCCCGCCCTCGAATCGTTTATCTGCCACGCCCAGTAGCGCAAGGCCGCAGCTGCCTTGCTCGAGCTCTCTTCATTGTACCCGTTCGACTCGGGGATGGATCTTAGGCGACCAAATGAGAATTTTACTGCCCTCGTGTGTCAACCAATGCTTCGCTTTCTTTACCTCCGTCATCACCTCGCTATCCAATAGCTCCTTTTCCTCTCCACACGGCGCTAAACGGCCCCCCTCGTGTAAATCAAGTTCATGACAAGATATCTCAAGCTCCCACTGTGATCCAGCTGCCCAGAACAAGATACAGTTTGGCCTTACCTCTGTTTGATGCTTGCTCCTCCCTTTCATCTCTTCGGTCAGTATAACTCTCAGACTGCTTCTTGACAGCGGTCGTCACTCAAATCAAATATTTATTTGGACCGTGCCGTGTAATCCTACCTACCTACCTACCGAAACATCTTAGCAACATCCGCCGAGCCGACGAGTCGGAGTCAGGAGTAACCCAGCCGGGATCTCGGTTCAAAATTCTGCCAGTCATCAACGTCTCTCAAGGACTTCTCCCTCGTCGGTGTCCATATTGTAACAGCAGTCTTGGAAGCAATGACTTAAAACAGAATGTAGGACTCTTGGCAAACTCTTGGTTTCATTCCTGAAATTCACGTCGCGAAGCGGTCGGCCAAGCCCTCCGTATCTTCAACATAGTCGCGGCTACTAAGGTTCCAGGCTGTTGCTGATCATCCCTCTGTTACACCGCTGTTCCCGTACAACCCGACTAGTCGACTTTTCAGGGTTTTGATTCGCAATTCCTCGTGAATCATTGTCACAATTGAGCGGGTTATATTGCAAGGAACAAGTACAAGTTCATAATTTGCTTCTGGGGACACTCACATATCCCCGTCCTCGGACCAACTCGGAGCGTCGAATCGACGCGACGAGATATCCAACACACAAAAGCGGTGCATGTACGTGGGCACTCAACCTGTCCATGTATTCGTGATAGCCAATTAGACCAGTATGTTCCTCATAGCCCGTCTTTCCTCTCAAATGCATTCCCGTTCTCCCGTAGAATTGAAGTAGAGCACGCGGTTTCCAGTGCATCTGAACAGATCTTTTAAATGGTGCCGGGAGCCGATAAACGCTGGACGGTCTGATCTGTAACAAGGTATGTGGTAGTTTTTTGGGTTTGCAAGCATTGTCTGAATACTAAGGGACCATGGGGACTGCCAACTCTGAAGTCGACGTTGCATTCGGGCCAGGAGAAGAGTACATTCCCTGTTGAGTACATTCCCTGTTCAACTGTTGTCGGTCTCGGCTCAGATGTTAAGGTACGCGAGACACTTGAAAATTAAAATTCACTAATCCATGTCTAGGCGCCATTATCTCTCCGAAAATGGCACGGACCCGACAGCCTTGGTGTTGTGGATTAAGTGTGATGTGCGATGTGCAGAAGTGAATCCCCACATACCAGTATAATTTACTTCCTTTAGATCCACTAATGTTTGAGCCTGTAAACTGCCACAACTTCGTCATTATGTTCGCATCGTGTCCTGCACCTGGATTACTTTGAACTTCAATTGTGGGGGCAGGCATTTCAATGCACACAAACTAATGTTGAAGCACTTAGTTGACGGGCTGACAGGGAGATCAATATAAATCTAGTGACGTCCGAACTTCGAAAATTTGCACAAGCCCTCTACAATTACAAGTAGCGATGTTGCAGGCAACTTGTCTAAGCAGTCAGAAATATTATGGAATGGGGGTTTGATTATTGAGGCAATGTTCTGCCGCCGTATAACTTACAAACTGGGCTCCCCACGAGCATGAACTTCCTCGGTTGAAAGTCGCGGCGGAAGATGCCGAGTCACGGGCTGATGTACCGATGATGCGAGTAATATGCCCGCCGCTGGAAAGTTCGCTGGCGGCCGCCGATGGCCACCAGTGATTATCGGTGGCCATTGGCAGATGTTGATGGCCATTGTTTCAAGCTGTTTACCGATGGGCTTCGGCCGATCTCCGACGGGATTCACTGGCCCAAGTTCACTAGCGAATTACAGTGGATTCCAGTGTAAACGAGTAGTTCCTACACCAATTCACGGTTTTTGGGAGATTTACTGTTTTTGATGCGGATATGCATCTGTTCCTTCAAGTTGGATCCAGGCAAGATTCTTGGATCGCGAACGTTGTTGGATAAATGAAGAGGGAATAATTGAGTGTAAACTCTTTGCTGTCGTGTTATTCCGTGATGCCCTATTTATCTTGGGCCCAGTTCTGTGGGCAGACCTGGTGGCTGTACACAAAAAAATCCAACCCATTTTTTCCGTTCTGGGTTGGATGTTTTTTGTGTACAGCCACCAGTCTGCCCACAGAACTGAGCCCAAGACAAATAGTGTTCGTGCTTTGGGACGATATGCAGATTACTGGACCCTGTCCAATGCCCCCTGCCCACCAACGTTGGCCCCATTTCCGCCAGGGCCACCTGTTCCACCTACGGGATATAAGCAAAGACCTGAATAGAAAGGAGATATTCACCAAAGATATTTCCAAACTGACCAGAGAATATGCCATCTTTAATGTATACGGGAACAACACCGGAAGTGTCGATCTCTTGCTGAATAATCATGGTGGTAAGGGGGGGATTCATTCAAAAACGGTACGGTTATATACGAGTTCGGTTCCGAAGGTAGTACAGCCAGGTGAGTATAAGTCAATGTCGGTGATCGAGTCACAGAAGGCAGTGCAAACAGGACCCCTGCCCCCGCAATGCAGTCCGACCCTCACTGCAGTTGCTTTACCTGTTCTACGCTCGATATGTTGGTAGGTAAGAAGTCGGACCAACTGGTAGATGTACACTGGGGTTTGAATTCAGAACCAAGATGCACTCACACCTATATAATAAAAATGCTGAAGGCGCTGCTTGTTGTTTTATTCAGGGAATCAGACATCGTGCCTTCAATGCCAACCAAGCATTTAAATTTTTAGGTGAGGTGACTTCCGAATCTATTTGACAGATTCTCCCTCGCTTGTGATGCACTGTGCACCCAAATTCGATGAGCAAATATTTTCTGAGCCCGGGATACCATGTTCAACTTGCAATTTCGCCTCCGCACGAAGCCGTTACTGTTGAAGCTTGCTAGGGTTGAACTAATTTTGATCATTTCTTTGCTTGCGGGTAGTGCGACGGATCCACATAGGGATACAGCTCTAGTGCTCGGAGGGACACAGCCACTCCCAGAATCATATTAAAAAAATAGCCAATCGAACAAATATAGCTAACGTTGCAGCCGTCCTGCTCAAAACCTGGATATTTCCCCAATCAAGCAATTTGATTCATCATCATAACATTTGAGGAGGTCATGGCCTCCGGAATGGAAATGCGAATTCAATGGTCATAATTTCAAGGGAAACAGTTTGGAATTGAGCTCACAGCAGCCATCCTGGCGGAAAACATCAAAATTTGATAAAAAATCAGCCGCGCCCTACTTCTGTAGCAGTCAGGATGTCCGAGAAGATCAATTTTGCTGTCAGGAACGCTGGAGAGCCCTCAGCTCTCGTGTAAAGGCACAAGGGCTGTCAAAACAAATCCGAAGAGACAGTTCCGGCCCAAATTTCACTATGTGAATCTTCTGGTCTTTGTCAGGTTGCAGTCAAGTTCAGACTTTTCTCCCTAGTCCATCCTTCAAAGCAAGGGCAGAATTGATGAAATAGCAAGTAAACTCAAGTCATTGGCACCGGTTAAAGCGCCTTGGAAAGTTTAACCCTGACGTTCAAGCGCCAAACTGGCGCCAATAATTTAACCAAAGTCACCGGACGTGCTCGCACCTATAAAAGCGTACACAATACCAATCATCAGTCCCAGAAACCGGCGCTTAAATGACCGTTTGCACACGCCTATAAAAGTTTACACAATGCCAATCATCAGCTCTGGCTAACCAGCGCTTGAATGAGTGTTTAAGCGGAGTTTGGTGTTGTGTACACTTTTTAGGCACATGCGGCGCGACTTACGTTGATATACGTCAGACTCAAGGCGCTGGACGGGCGCTTCCAAAAGACCGGGTTGAAATAGCCATAATCGGAGTTTAAAAAACTTCAGACAACCGTGATTTTATAAAGAGAGAGAAGAGGGAGACAATAGACAGGATGCGCACTAGCCGCATGCCGCTTTTGGCTCTTGTGCAAAGCCGCCGCGGATTTCCTGTTTATTTTGAGTCTCATTGCATCTCCAAACTTCTATTCAACGCTTAAAACACTTAAATCTTCAGTACTGTGGAATTCCTCTGCGAGGAGAGCTCGGGAAACCCGTTTTCTTCACGGAATCGCTCAGCCGCTGAATTGTTGGCTCCTCTAATACACCGTTGATGCTCTACCCGGACAGCCTCATATACGACCGTCTACTATACACTTGTTTTACATGTGTTCTAGTGAGATGTATGTTGTTGAGGCCCAAAATCTTCCGTTTGGGTGCGGCTTTTCACAATGTCCAAAGCCGAAGGCGCATGTGGCCCATGCGGCTTTTGCACATCCTGCCTAATTAACCGTTCTTCAATGATTACCTTCGCGATTCTTTGTATCTCTTTGTTTCATCCCATCCAGTCTATCCCCTGCTCTCCTGCTCTCTTTCACTCCTCATTCCTCGATGTCAGATGATGCCTGCGCAATTAACCATTCTTCAAGCAACGGTTCCTCGGCTGTGCTAATCCCCATATATCCATCCTCCGTTTGTTTTTCCTCCGCTCTTCCTCTTGAATTCAACCCCTTCGTTCCATGCTTTCTGTGGTTTTCAAGATGGCATTTTCATTTGCGGTGGAACAGCTGACCCGTGCGCAGTTTTTCTTGACAGACCGCTCGTGCCTCATAGAGCCAGCCAATTTTATATTACTTCAACTTGGAAGCTGACCGCTAATTCGAACTAAAGACTCGTCCGGATAAACCGTGGTATTTCAATGCGAGCTATTACTCCAAGCGGCCGGGGAAACTCGGGAGGGATTGACCATTGTTGCGCGGGGTAAGCACATGATTTTCTTTCACTTGAGGATCGATTCCTAAACCGTGTGCAGTTACATCCTCTATGCATATCTACGCTGTCAATACAGGCATGGGAGCCGAAGGCCTTTTTAAAAAGTTTTCAAATTTGTGTCGACAAGTAGTTGACAAGTAGATTCTTTTTCAGCCAAGGTTCTGGAAGGTATTTCAACGGGAGAAATTCCTGGGACTGGAACAGTTCCAGTCACCTGTGCAAGCTTAAGTAAAACCTGTCTCAGCGCGGGGATCTCCTTGAGCTGCTTAACCTACTGCCAAAACTTTGTGAAAAAGGGTTAGCGGGTCGTGTTTTTCAACAGTATCCAAAATTTCGACCGTAGGGCTCTTGGCAGCAGATCAGAACATACCCGCGAGGTATGTTGCTTTCTTCGAAATTGAATTAGGTATTTAAATGACATGGAGCGGGAAGAAGATCCAGCACTTCCAAGCGCAATGTGGCAACCCAGCAGGAACTACTATAGAGTCCCAAGGATTTTGTGGGTTCCTTGTTGAATCCATATGCATCCAGATGGTCTCAGAAACGGGTGATGGCCTGACCTTCTTTCTGTCCACTTGCACTACAATCTCGCCTGTCCCTAGGTCCCGTTGTATCTGCTAGACTCAAATCGCGAGCACAATTGGAGACATATAACGTTGAAATTAAACGGACAAATGACTGGGATACTTGCGAACTGGAAGTATCATCAGCAGCCAGTTGTTGAGGTCGACTACGTTGATGGCACTCATCCTCCCTTGAGAAGCGTGATCTGTCGTTGAAAACTCGGTAATTCTAAGACCTGCTCACGGGGAATTTTTAACACAATATGTTCTTGGTAATCTGGCCAACGCTGCGCGCAAGCACACATTCGTAGGCAGCCCGGGCACTTTGATGGTTTTACTCCGGGCAGGTCAACCATTTTACGAAGAGAGTGTCCTACACTGGTTGGTTAAGTGTCAACTGTCTCATTCCACGCTACGACAATCTCCCTTTTGCAAAAGGTACTTACCTGATCGATGGGAAGCAGTTGGCTCGGCATCTTCCCGGATCAAATCCAAAATAAGATGCGGGTGATGCTAACTGCACAGCCACGCATAAGCTCTCTCCCATCCCCACGACCACGACAGTCTTCGCTCTCCCCGCCTGTCTCGTTTACTGCCGTGTCTCCTAGCCCGCTGCCGTCTTCTTTTGCCTCGCATTCCGGCTCGAGCACCGGCCACGCTGATCACCACTTGCCGCTGGCGTCGGGTCATCGCCGCCTCGCGGCCTCGGTGCACCAGCGCGCTAGCAACAAGAGTAAATCTTCATTCTTCTCGAAAAAATCCGACTCCAATAACGCAAGGACTGAAAGATGAGTGTGCCACAAGTGGGGTGACGAAAGCGCGAAGCGTGGACGACATCTGGCTCCTGAGCGTGACTCGCCAGCTCTGCATAGCGTCGAGCGCGCCGAATTCGGGTAGTAGCTAAACCGCTGCGTATTCTCATATTGATGTCTTCTCCCCCCTCGTCTACTCCCCCTTTCGCTCTGTTTCTACGTCTCTCATTGCCTTCCTCTTCCATGCGCATTCCGCAAATACTACTGGCTGGAGGTGCATGCGGCGCACCCGACAGAGCTTGCTCGCGGTAACTTTGGAGTGGGTGGCGGGTGGGTGACTTTTTCCTTTGCGTTTTTCCGGAGACTGCGTCCTCTCATTTTGCGTAGAGCTTGTTTCGTTTTTCTGGTATCGCGATGCTGCGGTGAGAGCAAATTCGGTGGCGAGCGTGGAGTGTTTTTTTACAGGTGGGGAGCGTCTCCGGGAAAGATTTCTTCGGGACGGGCACGCGTGTCGTTGCTGAAGGCAAGGATTGTGGACGTGCAGAGTGCCTATTCGTACACAGCGCGTCTTTCAGACGCGTTCCTCATCCGGCGTTTGCCTGCCGCGTCGTTTCTCTTCGGTCCCTCTGCGCCTCCGCTCGCTTGGTCTTTCGTCTCGTGTGCCTCGTCGTTGAGCTTTTTCATTTCTTTTTTTACTCCCCGAAACGATTTTCCCCCTCGATATCGATGTCGCGACTTCGCGTGGATATTTATGTCGTGGTCTGGGCGTTCGCACCCGCGAGACTGACAGATACAGCGATTCGATTTTCTCGGGACTTCCACGCAAGGAGCGAGCTTGGGTACGATGGCGCTTGGCGCTTGGCGAACACGGACGGGTGGTGTCTTCGGTGCTCGTCGCCACGGACATTTGCCGTCTTGGGCACCGGTGATCTTTAGCGGTTGGGGAAGTTTTGAATTAATTCCTCGGCACGCACGCGGATTTCCTCTCATCGAGGCGCTTGTGCTCGAGCGTGGGTGATAGGGGGGCTTAATGATGCGGTTCGGGGATGCGGTTCGGGGATAGAGGAATTCGCCTACTAGGTTTCTCAGTCGTTCCTCGACTGCCTGTGAGCTTGGTTGTTTGACGCGATGCATTCTCTGCACGAGGCGCGGTCTAGATCTCTGGGACACGGTGGTGCGGGGTGTTTGATTTATGCCCCTGTGCCGTTTCTTTCAAGGCCAAATGAACCTAGGGTGCTAAATCCGAAATGCGAAGATAGGCACGCGCTTACCGTCAGATCCTCAGCTTGTACAGTAAGTGACTGTTCCCAATCCCGCGGAACCGAGGTTAATTTATGGGTCTGCGATAGCGATCATACCGAGGTGCCGGAAGTTTCGGGTGCTTCAAAGTTCAACCAGGACAGGTCAAATGCTCGCAGCCCTTACGCTTCCTATTCAGCCGCCGGGAATCCGCATGGCGCGGGCATATGTATGAGCGGTACATACGAGCTGTAGCGTGCATACCCACCCAACACATTCCGCCACAAAGTTCTGCAACACATGTGGCGCGCAAGGTGTCGTTTCTTCCGTCTGAAGCGCTTCCTGCTGCGACATTTCCTGCTTCACACGTAACTTAAAACAAGACGAAGTCTCCGCTTCGCTCTAGTATACGGCCAATGAAGCAATGGAAATGATATTGTACGAATCTTGTTAATACACCAATAGAGCTTTGGAAAATCCTTCCAAACCAAGGGGTGAAGTTGTAGCTGTAGACTGTTGCTTCGCGGAATTCTGCGTCCGATCAGAAAAGAGCCAAGGCAGCCCGGCGGGGATGGTACCTCTGCATTGAATGGCTTGAACGTTTGCGTTGGCAAACCGGTAATTAGAGCCTAGGCATTGCCAATACCCACAAACGAAAAAAATCGGATATAGAGAGTAAGCCCCTGCAAGAGTTCCCAACCGTGTAAAAGAACCAGAAATCAAACACGGTCTGCGTCTTCAGTGGTTCGAAGAAATAAGAAGCGGGGTTGATTCCTTTTTTTTTTTTTTTTTTTTTGGACCGTTTGGGATAATAAAGCTCAGTCTGCAGAAGCATTCAAAAAGTCATCCGCTGGGTCTACTAGAAAGTTCTAGTTAATGCCAGGAAAGTTGTCCAGGGAGGAAATGCCATTACGCACAATTACCAGAGTGTGGGACTCCAGCCTAGTAAATTTATCCTATCCCATTTCTTGAGTCATTCAATTTCAATGGCTGTATACCCACTAAAACCCCCACTGTGTAAGTCCAATCGTTCGGTAGAGTAGCTTCGTTCATTAGTAGACCACTCCATGTTCTTAGGAAAGATCTTTTTTCAGCACAAGATTACCAAATTTCATTTTATTGGTGAGGATTCGATCTCGTCCCAGTGCTGAATTCACGGATTTCAGCCATCTGTTGTGAATCTCAATGTCTGTAATGTTACGGTGTGGGTTCTTCAGAACCTTATCGTTCCGGATCTTCCAGATCGTGTGCCAGGCCGTAGATACCAGAATGGCAAATAATCGTCCCATAGCAGGGATAATTTTCCCATTTGAGTGTTTGAATTTAACAAGGTTACAACCGAGGACAAGGCCCCAGCTGAGGGAGGGCCACATGGGGTATTTTGTGGCCCAGAGTTTCTTGGTCAGTCCCCAAATTAATTTTGCGCCCGATGCATCACACTCCATTGCTATGTGCTCAAGGTTTTCGGGGACACCACATGTGTGACAAACAGAAAATTCTTCAAGATTATTCATGTGTGTCCAAAAGTCACCGACTCTGAAAATGTTGTGAATCAACTTCCAGAATAATTCACGGTGGGTTCGTCTCAAATTTGTGGAACGTATAGAGTTCCAAATCATTTCGTCTGTTGGAGTGTACTCAGAAATTTCATATATGGAGCATCGGATGCGGTCTAGGTTGATGAAAGTTGCCTTTCTAAAAGGTTCAGAGTGGTTGCCTTTGATAATTTTTGTAAAGATCCATTGTGAGCCTTGTGAGATTAGAATTCCAGGACAGCTGAACATTAAATCGATTTGGGTATCAACCTTGAGTGGAGGGCATATATCAGTGTCCAAATTTAAGGTGACAGGAAAAGTGTCTGTTGTTTGCTTGAACTGTGTTCGTGCAACCCGCTCGCAATTTTTCCGTCCAATGCCACTAGGGCTGATAGTGTGTGGCCGCCTAGGCACCGTAGTTTTTCTGTTCGCAATTAGCAATACATCCCGAAGCGTGCGAACTCCGTGAATATTTCGGAGGCAGGTTGCAGCACCACGAAGGCAGGCATTTCTGTAAGTTGGATCCCGTACAGCAGGGTGTTTCCATATCGGCATGTCGAGTTGCACTTCACGGTCAATCGAGAGTGCTGTAAATTTCAGGTTGAATTCCCGCGGGGTTGATTCCCGTTCCAAATACAAGGGGAGCAAGAGGGGAGAAGGTTTGTCTGGGTCTTTGGATTCATCGAAAATAGAGAAGGACACCGAAGACACAGGCAGAAGCGCCGAGAGATCGTGACGGACTGAATTGATCCTTGAAAGAATGGTGGGCTCCCACAACTCGTTCCAGTGGCCCAAAAACACAACTCTGAGTTTCTGATCGTGTATCACGGCATCAGCAACCCACTTCATTGGTACTCTCGCATGCCTCGACTCTGCCAACACCCACACCAACAGCCCCATTTCCCTCAGCGCTCACGAGCTCCGGCGGTCCAGCGAATTTCAACAGCGCAAATGGGAGATCCCATTGGAACGCGCATACATGCAGACCTCTGCCATTATTTTGTATTATATTATGTCCCGTGCGTCTTTTGTTCAAAAAAACCCCCCAAAAACGTTTTGTCGCTGCGTTCCATCCTCCCCTATTGACATGCTCTTGGACTCGCGCATATAAGCCATTCCACCACAGTGGGTGACTTACGACATCATACGCAAGAAGATGTGAGCGTAAACGGTTTACTATGGGTGTCTTCCTTCACTTTCGTCTCGCCGTAGCTCGTGGAGGGCTGCGATGCATTTAAGAGCCTGCATGTGTTGATGTAAGGGGAGGAAAACGTACATCCACTGTGCGGGGCGCGTTCCCGTCGGCTGATTCCGTTTTTACACCCGTCGTGTGGTAGAACTCTGCAATGGAGAAAGTGCAGTGCATGAGCTTGAGAGCGGAGACATCACTTGCTTGAGAAGGGACTCACGAACACCAAGAGAGATGTCGGTCACAATATTCTCTGTCGGGCGCGAGCGGCCTATGCCGGGGCGTCCAGAGCCACTGGTGCCGTCACGCCGCTGAAGATTCAAGTTGTACAGCAGTGTCACCACGTACAGTGGGCTCATCAAGTAGTTGAACACTGTCGGGACTACATGGATGATGAATCCACGAAGCACGGTCAGATCGAATGATATGAAGCACACCGTTGCTCTCCTTGTCTAGGTAGTACGCCACCACCACTGCGACAGCAACCGTGCTGGTGGTAGAGCCCGTCTGAAAGGCACCGACGACGAGGCGGTCAATCAGCCTGTAGTGTATGGTTAGTATCAGTGATGTAAGGAAGGGGGACCACTGACGAGCTGGTGTTTATAAATGACGTCTGCATTGTTACAAATTTCCAGATGAGAGAGACGGCGATGAGGATATCTGGCGTGTCAAAGGTCAAGTCATTTCAACGCCCGGTGAATGCAACTACGACGCACCTGCGGTTGCTGTACCCGCAGTGAAGATCACGACACCGGTGGCCGCCTTGTTTCTCTGGAACACATACGTCTCAGCGGGCAGGGAATAAAATATCAATCCCGTCCATACGCACCGAGGAGAAATCAACCCCCGCCTGGGTGACGCTTATTATAATGGCGCCCACAAGCTGCGTTGAAAGTTAATAAACTGGTACGCGAGCGGGTTGATCAACAATGTGTACCCCGACGACAACGCAAATTGAAAGGAAGACCGCGAGCCATAACATGTTGGACCTATGACATTTAAATAAATGTTCCAATAAATGTCAGGATGACCGCGCAGGACATACAGTCGATAGAGGCGACGTATGAGGAAGGCGTCAACCATAGCGCCCGTTACACTGTTAGAGATCACGTAGAGGGGGTACCCCCACAGCTACATCGGATTGGACCGGCATCTATGGTGTGCGAATCTGGACCCTACCTGTTGCTCCATTCGCACTGTGTTCCCTTTCGGCAATTACCAGTCAGCCAGCTGCGCCTACCAACGAAGGGCCGCACTCACCCCAGAAAGTCACTGTTGGCTGTGGAGGAATGCGTAAGGATTGCAGTTGGGAAGGAGATTCGACATTTACATAGTACACATTTGCGAATGCCCCGACCATGGAGAGCGAAGTGGAGAACATGCAGCAAAGAAGAAGAGCCTTCCGAAACCGCACCTCCTTCGGATACCTTGCCACATATTCCCAGGTCTTGCAGACCACCAGCCCGTACAACATGGCGGCGAACCAGGAGCCGATTAACATTGTCCTGCGAAGAACATCTTAATGAGATTCGATGACAAGGACATGAAACACACCCAACGAGAGCGTCGTACTGGGCCATGATAGCGAGGAGGGAATGCAGTTCAAAACCTCTATACTTACACTTCTGTCGAAAAACGGTCGTGATTTGTATCGCATTTCCGGACGACGTCTTCAATATATTGGGCGGCATCTTCCTCACGGGCATCAAAATTCTCGTAATTGATGTCGCAACTTACGTTTCTACCCTTGTTTCTTCCCCACTTGGTTTAATTGTATCCACCCACATACACACCCTCGAAATTTGCTCCTCAGGCTCGAAAATCTTCCCTTGCTTTCTTGTACGGAAAACCCGAAAGAGGTGTGCTGGGTGACTTCCACGCCGCTGCCAGGCCCCTGGAATGTCAAGGTATACTATACCAATCATGGCCGCTTTTGAGACGCCGCCTGGCAACGGCTTATGAGATGAAGGCAGTGGCAATCGAGGTAAGCGGCATATGCTCCAGGATGTCCGATCCGGAGGGGGACATAAATGGCGCAGCAAATTGCTCATATGGCAATAGCGGGACCGGAGAATCTGCACATAAAGAACCTTGAACCAGGGATATCCCTGGTTCAAGGTTCTTTTGACCGTGGTCTTAGCCTTGAGGTAGTGCCCCATATGTCGCCCGAGGTCACCCTAGGTCACCGCAACAGCGGGCCCAAGATGGCCCGCAATTAGCCGCAATTACCCCAATTGCGTCAACATATGTCACACCCCATCCCACGCTCCATTGGCCCGGGAATTTCCTGGGGTGTGTTTCCTTCAAGAACCTGATTCATTGTCCCGTGTTTAAAAACATTGACGTCGAAGAATGCCACGCGAGTATACTGTAAGTACTTGTAGGGAGGCAATCACCCAAGTTGCCGTGACATGCAAAATAGATTTGGGCAACGCAACCACCACAATTTTGACCATGACACTGGTTGAGCATTTCAATTTTTTCACCTTCTTTTTCAGTGAAAAATGTTGTTTATTTTTCAGACATTTTTCACTGAAAAAGAAGGTGAAAATTTTAAAACTTTTTCAGCACTTTCTCAATTTGAGGTGAAAAATTAGAAATAAAATAAGAAAGTGATGAAAATGTTTTGAAATTTTCACCTGCTTTTTCAGTGAAAAATGTGTGAAAAATAAACGACATTTTTCACTGAAAAAGAAGGTGAAATTTTTGAAATGCTCAACCAGTGTGACTGTTGAAAATTCGGCAACCAAAAAATTCAAACTTGGGTCAGATCTCTGCTTTAGAGGGAAATTAAAGCTGATTTATGAGTAAGGTCTGTACAATAATTGACTTGTATATTTTTCAGTGGGTTTTCAAGCATATTTCGGCAAATTTTCAATTATTTTTTGCACATCACGGTTTCCGAGCAAAGCAACAGACCTCATCGTGACCGTGACCCTCCTTGATTTCGGCGACGCAACCACTCCTGCCGTGACCGTGACGGTTGCCTCCCTACAAGTACTTACAGTAATAACCCCCCCCCCCCCACCCCCACATGGACGATCTCTTGATCGAGACCACCGATCAACAGACGCGATCACGGCCGTAACCGTACAGGGTTACGGTGCTGATCCCTACACAGTTTACCCTGGGCGCCACCGCCACATCAGTGACACCACCTTAATGGCCCGGGAACTTCCTAGGTTTTGGTGCATCCTTCCGGGGATAATTCTATTTGGCACCCCCCCGTGCCAAAAGCACGGGGGGTGCTGCTATGTGGCAACCCTATGATTATGTAAACTACGATAAGATTATGTAAACTACGATAAGATTCCCGATCTCCCCAATCTTCCCAAACTGGCTGTGGCTGTCCGCATGGGACAAAGCTTCGCTGCTTGCTTCAAGCAACAAGGTTTGAATAATAAGTAATAAAAAGGATAATTCTATTTGGCACCCCCGGGTGCTGCTATATGGCACCCGTTAATGATTGATTGATGGATGACGGAAGTTTGATGGGCAGTCTCGGCTAACTGCGTGTTTTTCCTCTCTTTGCTACGTGTCATCATGCCGAAGGCAAAGGTATCTATTCATTCAAGGCTGATTCTATTCTCACACTTACGAGACATAGTCACCGCCTCAAACCGGGAATCACCTCATACCGCTTATTGAGCGAGCTGCAGAGGAAAAATTGCCCGAGGCTGACCGGGTTAAGATCCGTAACTGGATTGACAAGCGAAACCCAGCGAAGCTCGACATTCCTCGCCTTGAGGCCATGTACCAGAAAATAGTCGCAGACAAGAGGCTGACTAAATCCGATCTCGCATTTTTTAAAACCTCTGCTCCTGTTCCTGGTGCTGTCCCTGCCACTGGTCCGAGGCCTATGGCCCCCCTCGCCCCTGCCACGGAGGCTCCCACTGCACGTCGGGTCCTGCGCATGATTCCCCCCATCGGCGATGACTCTGGCAAGTGTGGACCTTTGCTTGAGGAACTTCAGTTGCTTTCAAAGGCCAAGGGTGACTTCTTCAGTGTACGAGCCTCTCGCTTTTTCTTTGCTTCTTTTTTTTTCCCCTGTACTGATACCTTTTTATGTCAGGTTTGCTCAAAGGTCATGATGTTCGTCAATGAACGCCAGAAAAAACACCCCCAATACAGCGGCATCCCATTCCAACCCTTCGGCACCGTTGGGGGCCTGATCCACTGTAAGCCACACAGTGCATTCACCATTGGGCTGGCTGTATGGCCGGAGGATAATCCGGTGGGTATGTCCGTTGAGGACTGGGCTAATAATCACCCATGGCATTGTAATGTCATGGTTCTTATGCATCCCCCCCACACCCCTGGCAAGAAAAGTCCAGGGAAAATCCTTCTCGTCTGCGAGCCGAACATCACAGATGTTGAGGCAAGGGAGCACAAGGCTGAAAATGTACTCAAAAGTCGCATGGTCGAGATGCTCAAAGAAATTGGCTCCAGGGTGAAACAAGTCTGGGTCAATAATAAGCGCCCTGAGCGCAACAATGACGGTATTTGTCTCACGTTGGCATTGGAGTGGATGGTCGAGCTTGTGGATGGGGGCGAGAAGGGGTTGGGTATTCAGAGGAACCGCGATGGGGAGGTGATAGCTGTTAAGGAATTTCGTATGATTGATATGTAGTAGCTTGTACTTGCAAACAAGTCTCGCTCCAGACATCAATGAAAGTGTTGGCATCATATCGATGTTGATAATAGAAAATCATAGTGTGAGCCCAAATCGCACTGTATATTCACGTGGGCCAAGGAATTAAAAGATTTGATGGCACGAAGATGAGAAACTCACTCGAAAAAACTAAGGGTATCGTAGAAGCTGTGGTACAGAATAATCGCCAGTACCACGCATAATTGTAAAAAAACCCGTCATGTGAGCTCAAAGCCCGCTGTATTTTTGCATGCGCCTAGGAAACAAAAGACTGAATGGTACTGAAGTAATAAACACACTCAAAAAAACTGAGGGTATCATAGAAGCCGTGGTACGGAATAGTTGCCACTACCACGCATAATTGTAAAAAAACCCGTCATGTGAGCTCAAAGCCCGCTGTATTTTCGCATACACCTAGGAAACAAAAGAATGAATGGTACTGAAGTAATAAACACACTCAAAAAAACTGAGGGTATCATAGAAGCCGTGGTACGGAATAGTTGCCACTACCACGCATAATTGTAAAAAAACCCGTCATGTGAGCTCAAAGCCCGCTGTATTTTCGCATACACCTAGGAAACAAAAGAATGAATGGTACTGAAGTAATAAACACACTCAAAAAAACTGAGGGTATCATAGAAGCCGTGGTACGGAATAGTTGCCACTACCACGCATAATTGTAAAAAAACCCGTCATGTGAGCTCAAAGCCCGCTGTATTTTCGCATACACCTAGGAAACAAAAGAATGAATGGTACTTAAGTAATAAACACACTCAAAAAAACTGAGGGTGTCATAGAAGCCGTGGTACGGAATAGTCACCACTACCACGCATAATTGTAAAAAAACCCGTCATGTGAGCTCAAAGCCCGCTGTATTTTCGCATACACCTAGGAAACAAAAGAATGAATGGTACTTAAGTAATAAACACACTCAAAAAAACTGAGGGTGTCATAGAAGCCGTGGTACGGAATAGTCACCACTACCATGCATAATTGTAAAAAAACCCGTCAGTGAGCTCAAAGCCAACTGTATTTTTGCATACGCCTAGGAAACAAAAGATTGAATGATACTGAAGTAAGAAACACACTCGGAAAAACTGAGGGTGTCATAATAGCATTAACTGTGGTTAAATCAAATCTCACTTTCCTAATTAGGACAGTGGCGTTGAGTTCCTAATTGGGACTCGGAAATGCAAAGGTCGTTGTAAAACGTGAGCCTGCCACACATGGCACACTATCCTAGTAAGCCAAAAGCTTCGTTTTCGACCCATGAATAGATCCCTCATTTTAGTTTTTGTTCATTTAACAGCCCAAAGATTTTTCAGGCTGAACTTGGCAAACCTTACAGCCTCCAAGAGCCTCAAAGCGGACATCTTTGCAAAGTGTAAGGCTACCAAGCCTGACACAAAATTCTAATAAACCAAAATCTTGATTCTCCACATCCTATCACTCATCCTTAGCTCAGTTAACAGCCCCGATGTGTCTGAGACCGCATTGGATTCAGATTCAAGGAAAATATCATAGTAAGATAGGCTATTTAACCTCCTCTCTCCCAAGGACAGCTCTTTCGATTGTGCCCTATGTTATGACATCTGGAACAACGATTTTGACGCCTTGGAGCCGCAGCTCCTTGGGACTGATCGGGTGCTTGAATCCTAGCCCCCCCGCCTTGAGGTCTACCTTCTGTTGCCCCAGTTAGCCTTTGACTCAAGGGCCTACCTTTGCGATTAATAATTGGTGGATCGCGGATTTTCTCACTTCTGCCTTCATCTTCGGGTGCCTGTCTGTGTCGAAAAATTAATGGAACAGTCTATCTAAGAAATCATCAGTGCTTACTGTACTTGTTCCAGTCTTGTGCGGAGCTCATCGAGCTGCTCCTGTGTCTGAACTCCACTGATCAGCGACCGCAAATCGGCCTGGATTGCAGTGTAGACTGCACATTGTGGGATTGTTCGAGTTGGAGGTGGTGGAGTTGCATTTCTAGCGAGAATGGCCCAGGGTGCACATCACCTGAAGCTTTAAGGTGACAACGAAATATCCATGCATGTGTCTCTGTATCTTCTTTTTTCTGGAAAGCATACCAGCCATTGCGAGAGCGTCCATGCGAGTCGATGATGATCCCTATCGATAATGGATACTGCTTGTCGTTGCGATTGTAGGAGTTATTGTTAATGAGGATATCTGTGTAACGGCCTGTAAGTTGCGCTTGAGCAGGGGACTGCCACCAAATAGTGATGACAACGTTCTCGGAGTCCATCTGCACAAAATAATCCCAACCTGGCTCTGTCCGGTTCCGCTCCTGAAGGGAGGCGAGAATAGCTGCAATATCCCCACCAAGGGCGTCAACTTCTTGGCGTGCTTCCTTCCGAGCGCGATTCCGCATGTTGGAGATTTGCCGAGGCTCCAGTGTATTATCAGGGAACTGAGACTTGAGGACCTCCTGCATCTGCTTTCGTGAAAAGGAGTCTGAAAACCGTCCGACAACTTCCCGATGCGCTGCTGCTGGCGGTCGCTGCACATTGCCACCCTCTGGAACATGGTGATCATGGTTATGCTCTGCATCGATAGTGGTAATGTGCCAGTGCTGACGTGGCCCGGGCATTCGACAGAGATTAACGTGGGCATGACAGTCTGTTCTCCCAGATTTCCCATGCCGATGGTCCGAGGGATCAATGTCGATGAGATGGGTTTCTTTCGGATCGCAGTATCGGTTGCAGCGTAGAGTTCGCTTCCTGAGCACCCCGTTATCATCTTTATGAGACTGGCCGAGGATCCACTTGTGCCCCAGAGATTCCTGCGCCTGAAAGACAGCTGTGATGCCCTGTTCAATGGTATCATAAACATTACCCTTCCTAATCGGGCCAAACGCAACCAGAATCTGTCGCGCTTGTTTGGGCGCAGCATAGACAAGACCAGGAGCAGCAGACTCCGTTTTTGGTTTCCTGTGTGGTGGAGATACCAGGTCAATAGAGACATGTTCAACCTTCCCTGAACTCGGAGGAACATGTTTACGTTTGACGCTAGGGCGGAATGGACTCAGGAGCTCGTTGATCTCCTGCTTCGTGGCAAGACGAGGGGGTGTGCAGAGATCGACAACATCTGGGCTGCATAAATTTAAAACTTCCTTCTTGATACTACGCGGCGGTGTTTTAGGTGGGGGCAGAGGAGAGTCGGGAACAATTATGGTTCCGGTGTCATTTCGGTCTCGTCTGGCAGGCAGTGGTGGTGGAGGAGAATCAACGACGATTATAGTCGGAGTATCTCGTCGGGCTGGTTGTGGTGGAGGGGTATCAGGAATGATGATGGCCCCAATGTCATCTTGTTGGTCAGAGGAAATGGGGGGATTACAGCGGTTTACAGTGCCTCTGCTCAAGTCAAATGAGAAGTTGAATGTGGAATTGAGAGTCAAATCTGACAGCTGGGAGATAGGAGGGACAGGATTAGGTGCCCCTTGTAGTCCTTGTAGTACAAACGGTGCGGCCAAAGACGATTTAACAGTAGAGGAATCAGAGGTGGAATTCAGTTGATTCTCGAGTTCGGGGAAGATCACGGGCTGTTGCAGAATACTAACTGCCCAATCGAAGATGGGGTGTTGTAACTAGTTTGTAATCGAGACTAAGCACAATAGAATATTGGATGAGAAAGGCGACGTACATTGGCTGAGAGCATGTCAAGATTGAAGTCCCTATACCCAATACCAACATCTGCGATGAACCCCGGAACCTCTCCATTCCCCACAAGAGTGCAAGGCGTAACCCAGTCGGAGTAAGTCTGAATCAAATAAAATAAGGATATGTGCTATGCTTATAAAATGCGATAATACTTACCGTTGTTTTTCGCCGAGCGAGAAGGTGATAAAGAAGCAACTCACGCAAAAAAACATCACGGAACTGGGCCGACTGTGTCGAGCGCCAACGAGGAGTGCCCAGACCAATGCGGAATTCCACAAAGTTCATTGAGGCAATTCCACAGCTACCACCGCCGGCCAAAGTTGTTTGTCTATCGATGAGGCCTGCCTCTATATGATTCTGATTCGGAGACGGCTCATAGTTTCGAAGTCCGGAAAATGCCCAGCGGAGGATGGGCAGAATGTCCGGGGCAGCAGGAAGGTGCAGAGAGTCGCCATGCTCAAGATCGGTGATGGACACCTTGCAAATGGAGGAATAATGGGATGTCGTCCACGCTACAAAACCAAGCATGTCAACATTGCCACTGCGGATGCGCTGCCGCAACCAGACGAGGTTTGGACTGTACGGTGCATTTTGCAGGGCCAAGAGCTTGCGACAGTCATTCATGAAGGACGTCGGGAGAAACAGAAAGGAAGGCTCTTCACTGAGGAAGGCAGCAGCTCGCCGAAAGTAAGTCAATTCGGCTTGGGCATTGAGAACATCCTCCATTGCCCAGCGTTCATTGAGCAAGCAGCCAAGCGCATAAAGGGGTGCCTGAGTGACATGAAAGCCGGCCAGATGCTCAGAAAATTTATTGAGCTTAAGCTCCTCAATGAGATTGGGGAGGAGAAGTGAATAGGACACTACGCGATCCAAGAGACTGGAAGCAGCCTGGAGGTTGTAGGCCTGGTTGTTTACACTCATGATGAGGCGTATCTGATACACAGTGAGGGTCGGCCCTTTGTATTCAAATATGACACACACTTTTGACAGATGGTATCGCACAAAGCCTTCACCGAGCTGAAGGCAAATCGAGCGGGCACCCTCCTGGTGGAATGCCAATTCCACAACCTGCGTGATTGGGAACATGTCATCCAGACATGGAATGGCTTCGCCTGTGGTCAAGATTATCTCCGAAATGGTGGTCGGCTCCGTTCCGTCAAAGAGCCATTTTTTGATACTGTTTTTAGGCAGGATACGAGGAAGCTGATTGTTTCGAATGATGTCGGCGGCGCCAGCAACTGTTATGCTGGCAAAGTATTCGGCAGAAAACCGTGTATGCGGGTGGGGAGTCGTATATGCTGCAAAGGACATGGTGGAAGCAAAAAGGCAAAGCAGATAACAGGCATGACAAGGTGCAATTTGCGTTGTGGTTACCGATCACCGATCGAGATACTCTACCTTTTCAAATCGACAGGGGGTGTGACCCGTGACTCGTTGAAACATTTTGACAATTTGACATCAGCTAAAAGTTTCCGTGACAAAACCGGAATTTTCGACAGATTAGAGCTTTCGCAGTGGTTTGGGCAAATTTCAGAGGTCTGTATCATATGGTCAATTCGACAACTGCCTTTGTGACGTGTAATCCTGAACCGATTTCGACACCGACAACCCTGTGACGCGTGACTGTCGAATTAAAGGTACAGTGGTAGGTTTCAGGAACACCTGAAAAATCGAGTGGGACAGAGGATTGCAAGCTTAACTAATTAGCCTGAAGTATTGCATTGTTGGTGGTCTTCCCCGAATACATGCCAGAAGGTCGCTGAGGGCGACATCGACTGACAGGAAACTTAGTTTCGTATAGGATCACGATTCATCCGGAGATCAGATCTGAGATCTGATGGCAGCAGCCGGTCCGAAAGATAAGATCACGTGGGGGTTGCCAAATAGAAATCGGTTATATGGCAACCCCCGTACTCTTGGCACGGGGGTTGCCAAATAGAATTATCCTAGTATTCCGAAAAGACAACAAATTGGTTACGCCCATCACTCCCCTGGAGGATGCCTTCAATGTGATAACCGATGTACTGACCCAATTTTTATCAGAACAAGCCACAGAACTAACGCGTCTCGTCGCGTATGAAAGATCCGAGAAATCACAACTCAACGACATTACCACCGCCCTCGACTCTCTGAAAGAAGCACTCACAGCGGAGATACGTGCATCTACTGAAAATATTGCTGACCTTGTTCAAGACTCCCTCCACACGCCATCACAGACACAACACCCAATAGGCAACTCTGCCTCTTACGCCAACGTCTTGAAGAAACCCACCGACAGTCATGGTAACGTGACCGCCCGCGTCCCCACCTCTGACGTCGCGCGCAAACACCAAATTACAATCAAGACCTCTCGCATCAACGCCGAACACCCGTTTGCAAATCCGAACCCGCGAAGATCGTTGACCTATTTAACCGAGCCATTTTCGAAACCGTCCAAGCCAAAGACGCCAACATACTAACAGAGATCACAGCCCGCGGCGCTCGCCACCTCAAAAGCGGAGATCTAACAATTCAGTTGTGGTCCGAAGATGACGCCGACGTAGTCCGAGCTAACGCTGCGGAATGGCTTCCGCGGTTTGCTCCGGGCGCTTGGACCCATGTGCCGAAATTCAACATAGTCGTCAACAGCGTGCCAGCAACTTTTGACCCCACCGCCGAATCAAATCTCTGCGCACTCGAAGACGATAACCCTGAAGTCCTCTCCCCTTCTGCGTCTCTCACGCGAGGTGGCTTTGCACACCAAAATCGAACACAGGATCCCTCATCATCGAGATCAAAGACAGCCGCAGCGCAAACCTGGCAATAGATACCGGACTCTCTCTCAATTTCTCGCTCTTCACTGTCCACAAACTCACCCCCAAAATTACACAGTGCTACAACTGCCAAGGATACGGCCACATCGGCAAAACTTGCAAACAAGATTCAGTCGCATGTGGCCTCTGCGCCGGTGTGCACTCCACTAAAGCCTGCACTTCCACACACGAAAACGGGCCGTGCGCAGAAGATATCTGCCTACACGTCGAACGCAAATGCACCAACTGCTCTGGTAATCACGCGAGCTTCGACCGCACCTGCCCAACCCGAATTGCGGAATGCGAACGAGTCGAGAACCTCCCCGAGAACTTTGATATTCACTTTCACCCTTACGAGACTGACTTCCACATCGCGCCTCGTGCTGCCCGACCTTAATGTCTCGCACAGATAATCCGCCGATCCCTACTGACACCACGCCACCCTTCAGAACCATACATCAAAACTGCCGCCGCTCGAAAATCGTCATGAATGCCCTCCTTAATTCTGTCGACCCCGCCGAATACGACGTAATCTGCCTCACCGAACCCTACATTTACCCCAAGCAGAGATTCACCACTGCCTCCTCCAAATGGGTTGCATTCTACCCAGACGGCACGGCGAAACCGCGCTCACTCATCCTTGTCAACAAATCCATCAAATCCGACACTTATCACCAAGTGACTGTTAAAAGTCGCAATGTTACGTCCCTCCTCCTCACCTTCCCCACATCTAGTTCACTCCAAATTTACTCCATTTATAACGCACCGAACACTGACGAAACGTACGAGGAGTTGGCCTTACACCTCTTCTCAGACCCCCCAATCCACCCGATGCTATGGCATGGCGACTTCAACAAACACGACTCTCTCTGGGCAGGACTCAACATCCCTGCCTCCGTCCCCGCTGACAAAGCCATGGCGCTCCTGAAACTCTTAGCCGACCACGACCTCGACCTCGCACTCCCACAAGGCACTCTCACACACCAATCTGGGCCCACAACACCTGGAATACCCTAGACCTTGTATTCACCTCGTCGGACATTTCCGACGCTATCATTTCCTGCGACGCCCTCCCGTCCCAATGTCTACCCGGCGCCGACCACCTCCCCGTGATCGCGGTTTTAGACTACGACCTTCTCCGAGTCCCAGACTCCCCACATCCTAATTTCCGTGCTGTCGACTGGGATGCCTTCAACAAGGCACTATCTGACTACCTTTCCGCTCACCCTATCCCTACTGATATCACGACACCGGACGACTACGACACAACATACCTCGCCCTCGATAAAATGCTCCAAACGGTTATCCGCTCCCGCGTCCCCGTCCTCTCGCCGTCCCCTTACACAAGCGATGGTGGACCAAGGAACTCACAGACCTTTTAAATACAGCCAGGAAAACCGAGCGCACTGACTGGAAACACACATCCGAGGACGCGAAAGCGGCTGAGGAAGCAGCTTCTAAAGTGTTTTGTACCACTCTAAAAGCTACCCAAAAACAGCACTGGCAGGACTGGCTCGAGGAAGCCGACGAGAAGAGCATCTGGCTAGCCTCGTGTTACGCCAACCGCCCCTTCGCGGACAGCAGCGCTGAACGTATTCCCGCAGTAAAACACACCGACGGCACTCTCGCCACCGATGCACAAGAGAAGTGTGACATCCTTTTTGAAACATTTTTCCCACCCACCCCACCCGCTGATTCATTAGGTATCCCGAATGACTATATCTACCCCGAACCTGTCCCGATGCCCGAGTTCACTCGGAGCATGTACATGAGCGTAATCTGCAAGGCTAAGTCTTACACAGTGCCCGGGACGGACGGCATCCCGTTCATCGTCCTCCAAAAAGCATACCACCTCATCGGCGACATTCTATGGGTGCTTTTTCAAGCCACTCATCGCCTCAAGTATGAAACCTCGCTACTAAAAGAACTTTTCACAGTTGTACTATGCAAACCGGGACGCTCCGACTACGCCCTCGCAAAATCTTTCCGCCCCATTGCCCTCTACCACACTATCAAGAAGTCCTTCTGTGCCATGCACAATGAAATGACCTCCTTCTTGACGGAGAAATCCCAACTCATCCCGCCCACCCATATGGGCGGTGTGGTGGTGCTAGAAGATATATCGGGATTGTTTGTACATAGTTGTCATCATCACTTGCCTTGGTTTTCCATCGTCTGGCCCCGTTTCGCGGCCCAGCTGTCTCTTCTGCGCTCTTCGCGTGCCATCTAGCCGATCTCGGCTGCTTCCAGCTTTCAGAGACCTCGAGCGGTCTCCATCTTGGTGATTAGAGTGGGTCTGCACACTCGCGAGCTTTACAGCGCGCACTGGCTTCAGCAAATAATCTCCACCTCAGCCAGGTGGACTGCAATTTCAGATACCATCGCGACCAGGAAGCTTTAGCACAGGCACAAACCCGAGAACTAGCAGCAGCAGCCCGTTCAGCGAGACTTTTGAATCGAAGCATATCTCCAACGCCGAGCACGGCAACTCTCCCAGAGCAGACCAGCGTGTCATTCCCCAGTACCCCCACAGTATCTACCCCTCCGGCCTCACACCATCGCCAGAGACACCGCCGGCACTCTTGCCCGCATTTTTTACACCAAAACCCATTCGGCACGCGACAGCGCCAAACAACCCACCAATCACAAAAGCCAACGTCTCGGACGACAATATGGCACCCAAGACCATGGATCTGTTTCGTGGCAACAGAACAGTGGAGAAGGCACACACTTGGCTCTGCACTCTGGAACAGACTAGGACTATTCCGCACGCCAGCTTGACTCTCATTATCAGAAATTCATGTTCTGCAACACAGCCGTTCCCGCCGTGCTGCGGGAACGGAATTAATTTCCAAAAAATTCACCTCAAAAAATTCTATGATTCAGAGTCGGTTTTTAACGCTGAGTACCGGAAGGGATCATTTGAAGTCGCACCCAATAAGGGAGTGACTGGTGCGAAAAAATGTTTGATGTTTCAGTGTCACGTGTTAACGCTGTGTAACATACAAGTTACCACAAGGCTTCCTTCACAATTCCTTGATGTGTACCGCCGAAGTCATACCCAAAGAAGTTTGATGTTACATATGGTTCAGACTCGGCTTCTGACATTGAGTAACCTACCAGTTACCGTGAGGCTTCATTTGAAGTCCTCGTGGAGAAACTCACAATTCCGTCCTTAACAGCTCCAGTCTCTTAAGGAAAACGGGCACTTACAACAGCAAGGACTAGTGTGATTGGGCCCCCCACCCGGGCCCTCCTCCATGAATTCAGTCCAATTCCCTCACATTTTCACTGCTTCTGATGGTTTCTATAGGATTCAAATGCCCCGTGGAAGGCGGTTTTGAGGTATACAACCTCCCATCTTCCTCCCCAATTCTCCAGAATCAATTCATCTCTGAGGGGTACATTTTCGAGGGTGGTCAGTACATTTGACCTATGAGTTCTGGAATCGCAGAGTTGAAATAGTGCCCGTGACGTCGGTGTAGAGGAAAACTAACCCATATCACCTGTTCCCAGTAACAAATTACACATTCTATATAAATTCCAGCTCAAGCACCGGATTATTGGCTGACCTGGAAAACCCAACCGACCGGGATGTTGAACATGCTGTTATCTGTGTTAAACACCGAATTCTGTCACCATTATTGCGCCAAATTCTGCAAGCGTCATAATTCCCGGAAGCCCCGAGCTAGATCTTCCCGGTGATATGCGACTCATATTTTTACCCCCCCTGTATTCCGTGCAATATATATATTTGATTGCTGAAAATCGACTGGAGATCTCTCGCTTTGACATTTCCCCACGCTTCTGCCCACCTCGCTTAGCGCCACCACCTCGCACACCTACAGATCAGTGACATCATCCTACAGTCTCATCGTTTCTCCAATCCAACGTGCATCAAGAGTATTCCCGGTCATCTCGGCACCCAGCCCTAGACATTTTCATCCCACCTCCGGCCACCCGCAACCACCTGACACCCACCTCCCTTGTAAACCGACCGGTGTGGAAGGGTGCTCTTCCCCCTTCGTGGACATAGCCCTTCTCACGGGTTATGCGTCCCATGCCAATCGGTGACCTGATCATTTATTATTTTATTTCTCTCATTCTTTGCATCTTACTTGAGAATTTCCCTCATACACACTCATTTCTTCCCATTTTAATCCCAGATTTCTTATACAGCTGTTCGAGCGTGTTCCTGCACATTCCACTGTCAAGCCGACTCATACTGGACCTCACAATCATTTCCTCATCCACACGGGAAATATTCGTTATTGAGCTTTTGGACTTCCTTACATATTATTATGCTTACCTATCAGATACACCACAGATGTCTGGCCACCTCGGCGCCCAGTATCACGGGAATAACCGGGACACGGCGACGGGCTGCTTGACAAGGGCATCGTGCGCACGGTGGAAAAGCATTCCCGAGAAGCTTATGCTTCTGGCGGAGCTGGACGTTATCAACGCGCAGGGAAAGTGGGTCTCTCCGGGCCTTGTTGATGCGCGCTTGCACCTGGGCTGTCTACGGCGCCGGGGCTGAGTGTTGCGTCACTGACTTTTCTGTGTTGGTGCTGATTAAAATATATGTAATGAAGGTGTGAAGGACGGGAACTGGCGCAAGGCGCCCGTCTTCCCTTGGCTGAGCAGGGTGGATGGCCTGAACATGCACGACGGTTAAGCAGAGTTTCTCGATTCAGGCTAAGATGAGTCGGTAAAAGTCTGCATGTTGAACTAGACTGCCGTGCTCGATGATAACCACCAGCTTTTTAAGTAACTAAGAGACTGAGAGGGTCCGTACAGAATAACCCCTGATGACTTGCTGACTTCAAGTGGTTCAAAGTGAGTTAAAGAGAACGAAATAGAGTGCCGTAAATGGAAGATGACAAAGCCAACCCACGTGACAATCAACAGCCACGCTGTCCTTCTTCCTCCGTGGCTATGGGCAAGCGCTGCAAGACGCGCAAGAATGGAAAGGGGAAATCCTCAAACATATGTGGTACAGTCTCTACACTCCTTAATCACGTCGACAGGCTCTGATTCCACTCAATTCATCTGAGCCCCTCCACGCGCCAGAGCCACTCCACGCGCCAGAGCCACTCCACGCACCAGAGCCGCTCCGCACGCCCATACCTGGACCCGCTTCAGCCTATGAGGCGCCCACCCACAATCAGCCTCCAGCTTCATATGCGTCAGACTCCGAGACGATGGCTGTCACTTCCGATCTTGTCCCCTACGTGTTGCGTCCTGCCTTACCAGCGCACTGCTCCGCCAAGCATTGCGTCCAGGAGGTGGTCGATGTGGTGTGCATGGGCGAGGGTACAAACGACACATCTTTGCTCGTTCTCGTAACGTCCATGGCAACGACGGGCCGGTGGTAGAGGATTCTCCATCGGAGGAGCTCTCACTTGATGCGTCGGAAGCACGCCCTGCCGATGCACAGAGCTGTTGCACAGATGCTGAAGCGGAGGGCGTCATATGTGGCGCCCATCCATTGGGCCGGCCAAGCGCAACGGACACTCCCGATGGGAGGTATACCCACCAAGATTACGCCGCTCTCTTCCCAGATGTGAGTTGGAATCAGTCTCTTGCGGCCTACGCTGACCCGGCCCAGACCGACACACTGATCTGTGACGTGGTTACCTCGTCTCTGCTCGAATCCTACCGCGAGGAGTGCAAGCTCGATGCCACCAAGGATCCCTCGGGGTTCGTTGCTGACAACGACCCCGTCACGGAGCTGAAAGCAATGCACCCAGCACATTTATTTCAATTACGATGTTCCACCCGTCTAATCAATAGAGTCATGATGGAGGCTACCGTCCCCCCGCCCGAAGCTCAGCGCAAACGAAAGCGAACACACACACAGGGCGCATTGGACCCCAACATCAAGTGCTTCTGCAAGGACGAGGACAATCACTGGGTTTGAAAGGGAGAATTGGTGGTACTGAACAACGTGTGGGCATGTGTGTTCCACTCTGCTCACAGGGGCCAACATTGACCTAGTTTCATCATTCAACCACAGCAGTGGTGGCACTCGTGCATCGGGATTCAGCAGCGGCGCACAGCTCTTCACCACCGAACGAACCAGCGAACGAGGACCATCGTACCAAGCGAAGGCCCCACGTGCGCGGGAAGAACTCGGTCCAAAGAGGCGGTCAATTCCGCAAGGTTCTGCCCAACGGTGAGCCCAACCCCTCGCATCTTGCACAAGGTCTACAGCGCATTATAGCACGGTCAGATGCTGTCGTGTCCACCAAATTCTCGCTTCTGCACCATGCATCACACAGCAAGAGCGGATTTCAAGGCGCCCCACCCCCCTTGAAGGCCCGCAACAAGATTCGTGATCTATTCTTCCAACTTCCCAGCGGGAAGGCATTGTTTCCCTACCTCAAGCACTTCTTCCCCGTTGAGTATTATCACCATCCCAAGTAAGTCTCCGATCCTCTACAATGGACTTGGACTGACACATCATAGTCCTCGCCAAGAGAGGGCTACTTTTCTCGTGGACCGAGATGGTCAAGTCTTCTTCTTCCGCGGCTTTCGGGCGCATTGGCTCAAGGACTGTGCCGGCGAGTTTGAGGAAGCCATTCGTATTCTGATCGCGGACGACGACAAGGACGCCAAGTTCAAGGCCAGTTGTGCCAACCTACGCCGTGGTCCCCACATGCCTATAATCATGGGATACAATCCACCAAAGTTAGACAATTTTCTGTTTCCATGCGATCACGTCTCACTTCTGAGCAGAGACCTTACTTGACGGCTTGGCACAAAAAGCATGAAGGTTGTGTCCAGAAATTCATGGATCAACCGATAATCAAGCGCGTAATGTAAGCTATCGTTATTATTTCAAGTGGCATCAAAATGACCGCTTGAAGGGGCTGGGTAGCCAACGTCATGCGGCTCATCTTCCCTGGTATTACTCAACAGATGGACAGTGATTCCCAATGGCACGGGCTTAAGCCCCCCTTTGCCGACTACTTCTGGAATATATGCCTTAACGCACTGTTCGAAGGGCAGCGCTCCGTCTTGACACCGCCCCATGACGATAGTAAAAATCAAGTGTTAGTCTGCTTAATGTTGGTGTATGTTTTGAAGTCTGGTGGTGCGTATGATCGGTTCTCAAGCTCCCTTGCACTCACGCAATCATTTGCAGTACGCTGCAATGACACGCAACGAATATGGCTATGGCTTTGGGAAGTGAACGTGGCCATACAGCTCCCTGCTTGGACGCTTGCGGCATATCCTTCCGGCCTCTTCTATCACTTCAATCTTGATATACATGGTGAGTTTCTTGTGCCCGGCCTCGCACACGACTTGAACGGTTTCAGCTATCAAATTTGTGACTACCGAGGGCGATGAACGTCCTACTCTTGAAAATTTGCGGCCCATTGAACTTGGAGACGGTGACGGTCGGGGAAGTTTGGTATTCTTCAACCAATCCTCCATACGAACCGGGCCCGTAACTGGATACCATACCCTCAAGGATGCTCACGCAGATGGTCACTCTGGTACGGTAGACTATGGCGACTGTATTCAGATGGTGTTCGAAAAGGCACTGGTGCTCACTCCAGTGCCTCAAGATATCATTGAAACTCTTAGCTCCTAAGAGTAAAATACCTACTGCTTTGTTCTTTGCATACACTAGTTGAGTCTTTGTGGCTGACGTCTTAGTCTGTGATTACTGGCATGTCCGATCAAGGACCGCGGATTTTGATGATCAGCATGTGATGTTCCCACGCTCTTGAGTGGCCGCAATTCGGGTTTCTGCCTCCGTAGTATTTCAGTTTGCGTTTGAAACTTATTTATTCACTCTTGTAAGTGCCCTGTAACAACTATCTCATGGTGAAATAAATAAAAGGGCCCGTAGTCAGAGTGTATCAACAGAAATTGGCAATTTTTCGATACAATTATGCCATACTGGCAAAAATGACTGGATTTTGCTGAGAGAAAATCCCAGCAGCCATCAGAGTATATTTAAGTGTTATTGGAAGCACGGATTCCCCCTATTCATTGCAGATCGTAGTCAGCAAACAAAACTTGGTTCACAACCCGTGGGAACATCACGTGCTGATCATCAAAATCCGCAATCCTCGATCCGGTATGCCAGACTCCAGATAACAGATTTATTGATTGTCATAAATCTCATCGAGTCTGACTATGGGAGACTAGCTGACGTCTGTCATTGCATTGCGAAATTTCTCCAACCAGTCCGCCACAAGACTAATGGCAGCGGTGGGCCTTTATTCCTTCATTCCCCTCCCACACCGCCGTAATCCTCTGTTTTCTCTACCCATGTACCTCTGGCTCCCGCCATCCATCGGGTCTCCCCCACTTCGTTCCATTCTCTCTCAAACCCGTCCCATTATACTGAATATACAATATTCTCGTATCCGACAAGCCGTCGTGACCTCTCGCCTTTCTTCAGTTGGCAGCCCCCACGTCATAAGCCCCTCTGGTTCCACCATCCTCGTGATTCTGCTGCTCTACGGCGCTCATGTTGTTGTGCACGTACGGGGTCATGGGATGTATCCTCCTGCGCATCTGGATGCCATCTGCTCTCCTACGCCCTTTGCGCACCGGTCTTGGAACTCTGAGCACGCTCACTGCGGGTATGTAGTCGAATTTATCATTTATCATTTATCATTTACCATTTATTCTTCAGACTTTATTCTGATATAACATCAGTTCCGTTCCTGCCTCCTGCCGTCAAGACAGTCTGCTGCAGAGCCTCTTCCCAACCCACAAACACACCACAGTCTACTTTCCATCGCGACTGAGACGCATGGGCATCATTACCTTCAGTGTGTGCATCATCTGCCAGTCATCAGCTTCGCGTCTGGCTTGAAGGTCAGGGTGCGCTCACGATGCCACTGAAGCATTCCGCCTACGAACACATTTGGGCTAGGCTTGGGGCCAAAACAGTGGCCTGCTGGCAATAAAAGCGACCTCGACGTAGAACCGGTTGAATGCGCTGAATCAAAATCTCGGAAGAAGCCAGAGTACGAGTGCAAGTTGAAGGTGCGAGTTAGTAAAGAGTCAGCTCTCGGAAATACAGGGAGCTGTTTAGAAAGTGGATACACACCTGTTGTAGTCTCCTTGCCATGATTAAAGTCATGCTCCATGATAGAGAGCTACGAAATGCATTGTGTAGCAATTAAATTGGAGCTGTTGAGGCTCAGGTTGAGTGTAAGCGAAGTATCTCATCCGTGTACCTGGCGCCAGGTACAATCTCTTTTGGGCTGATTTGGATTTAAAGAAAACTGTTGAATCTGACTTTTCAGCTGTACCTGGTACCTGGTATTTTCCCTTCTTTAAAGCTGATTTTATGCCAAAGAAATGGGTTCTCTAGGGAGGATTATAAATCCTCGTTCTTTAGGGCCTATTGTGTGCTAAAAAAAATGCTTGTTCTCTAGAGCCGATTCTAAAAGGGATGCACACTTCAATTCGGTTGGGTACCCAATTGAACCGCGTATATAGCTAGGCCAACCTGGGCCCAGGTTGGCGGATCAGATACAGAGTCGCAAATGCACTGCCACCAACTGAAAAGGTCGGAATGCACTGCCACATCGGCTTCAGAGCTCTGAATCCAGTGGAAGATCTATAGGCCTTGCAATGGGCATTGCTGATGCTCCTGACCTAGCCAACCTCTATGGTTGGTGGCATGAACATAAATTAGAAGTCTTGAGTCATCCCTTAATACCATTTTATGGGAGATACATCAACGACTGCTTCGCACTTGTATACGCTCATTCTGAAGCGGAAGCTATACACATTGCGTCGACGGTCAAATTCGATGGCTGCACGATAGAGTGGAACGCGTCCAATCACTACCAGACCTTCCTGGACATGACACTTTACATCGACGAACACGGTAAACTGCAACACATGCCGTATCGCAAGTCGCGTTCCCACCAAGAGAGAATTCCTTGGATATCCCACCACCCACTCGACGTTAAGAGGGGGACCTTCATCGGTGAGATGTCCCAGCTAGCCACGCTATGTAGTCTTCATTCACACTACATCGACACCGTAAAGAGCCTGGCAGCACTTTATGTTAAGCATGGCTACCCGCAGGACCATGTTACAAAATGGATCTCAGTTAATATTACAGAACAATGGAACAAACACTTGACCGTCAAGGAAAAGCAGGAGCCCGACAAAGTTCTTGTACTGAAATCCAGCTTTAACACGGCATGGAATTACTTCTCTGCAAAAGAATTAGGAGATACTGTCCTAGGATTCTGGCGGCAATGGTTAGCCCATGCCAAGTCGGGTGCTTTCAGCATCCACTACCCACAATTCTCTGGTGCGACTGGTGACTTAGAGGTGATGATAGGTGAGCTTTGCTCCCAGGTTCAGACCCCCGATGGCCCCCAGTTCATACCAGATGTGCGGAAAACCAGAATACTCAACAGACGAATGATTGTTAGTCGCAAACGCACTAAGAATTTATTCGACCTCACAAGTCTCTGGAAAAAGACAGTATTATCCACGCTCGAACAAGATGCTATCGAAGAAGATCGAAACGTGACAATGTCCGACGATGCTCAGTCATCATCTGACATAGGTTCAGATGATCCTTCTTACTTGTTTTCAACTATAGGTTACCGGTGAGCCGGTAAACTAGTCTGTAAGCGTGCTGAACACTCTGTATGAACCATATCCCTGGTTGTCCTACGGGACTCTCGGTGAGGTTCCATCAGGTAAGTGACTAGGACGCCAACAGTAAGAGCATAATTCTTTCAACATGAACAAGCTTATCAGTAAGTGCATTACAAGGTCGGTGCTACCCGCACTAACCTAACCTTAACTGTAAGCACTATCCTTAATCTGGATGCCATTAACTTGCTAATAAACTCTTGTACTCTAGCTAATGCTAACCCTTAACCAAAATGCTAACCGTGGGCACAGGTAAATGTTTAAGTTCAACCCCTGAGTCACAAGATAAGTGAGTCATGTGACCCGATCAGGTGATCGGTCACATGTAAGTCTTAAGTAAGACCAAGTCAGATGATCTGATTAGTTAAGTGCCTAGGCACTTGCTGAGTAAGATTGGTGCTGACTAGGCATTATGACTGATGGCTGAATAAGCTTACTAAGTGTATGATTCACCATGAGTCACCATGAGTCACTCTGAGTCAGTATGAGTCACTTAGTCATGTAATATGAATGAGTAAGCCAGGACCTGAAGAGCATTTAAGCGAAACAGGTTTGGTGTTGGATCCCCAGCACCCTGTTGTCCTTGCTTTCGCATCTGCTCTCTTGAGTGTTTTTGTTTGAAACAACCCTAAACGGACACCAGGGGAGAGCTAGAGACAAAGTTCCCTAAAATAGGTAAAAACCCGAAATGCAATTGGAAGACATGAAAATCGACTGCGGAATATTACAGGATTTGGGTAGGTAGTGTGAACACAGTGTACTAATGAGCTGGCCAACGCAGAATACGGAAAATGGAGACAAGGGGAGAGCTAGAGACAAAGTTCCCTAAAATAGGTAAAAACCCGAAATGCAATTGGAAGACATGAAAATTGACTGCCAAATATTCAAGGATTCGGTGGGATAGTGTGAATAATGGGTACAAATGAGGTGGCTGACGCAGAATACGGAACACGGAGACGAGGGGAGAGCTAGAGACAAAGTTCCCTAAAATAGGTAAAAGCCCGAAATGCGATTGGAAGACATGAAAATCGACTGCGGAATATTACAGGATTTGGGTAGGTAGTGTGAACACAGTGTACTAATGAGCTGGCCAACGCAGAATACGGAAAATTTGGGTCGGTAGCGCAAATAAAGTGTACAAATGAGTGAGGGAACACAGATTAATCGAAAGACAGCGCAGAGGAGTGCTACAGTAAAAATTGCCTTATATGGAAATCCCGACAAGAAAAAATCGTTTCTCCCGCCCGCAAATCGAACGCGCATCGAAAACTAAAACCGAGACGATGATCAGCGACCCTGAATGCCCCGTTTGAGACACTTAACTCGCGATACGCACGAGGTCGAGGAATAGCCCCCCCCATTCCTGGATGCATATAGATAGCCCGCCGGCTCCGACGCTCTCTGATTCACACCACCACCACGTCAGAGCCCTGCTCTTCCTTTTCGATCCCTCCCATGCGACAACTACTACCCTTAAACTAGTGTCTTCATTGCTCAGCCCTCTCCCTCCAATCTTCGGCCGCCGGCCGCCTTCAATGCAGCTCCCTTCCTATCTCGGTCTTTCACATCCTCCACTAAGCTTCTAACGACTTATCGAGTCCCCCCTCCCTTGCCCGACATCCACTAGGGTTAGCACGACTAGGGTTTCCGTCACGAACACTGGTGCACCCCCGCATCAACGCTACCTCACACTCATTGCCCGATTCCTTGTTAGGTATCCATCGCCATCTCTCGCTTCAGAAACGGCCGATGCTCGCTCATTTCGACGTCTTCAAACCCTACGGATCTGATTAAAAAATGACGACACTACTGACAGCGGACGCCCATGTGAAAATGAAGGTGTGTGCCCGTCGCACCTCCCGTTACCATATACTCCCGCTTACTCGTCCCTCCCCGCATAGTCCAGCCTCTGTTCAATCCCACACGCGCCATGTCTACCTCCTTTACAAGCCTGCTGCGCCACCATTGCTGGCCATTGGAGCAAGATCCACTGGCGCACTCATAACCCTAGACCGGTGCGTCGTATTTTACAATTAAATTTGTGTCCTTCTGAGCCGCGCTACATTCGAGCATGGCGCGCAGATATTCTCCCCTTGCTTCCCCGCACTACGCGGCCTTCAGAGCGCATGTCCCGCCCACATTTCCTCGATGGGTATCTCGCCGATCGCTGTCACCAACGATCACTTTCGGTACGCCCGGATTTTCCTACAGTCTCAACATTCAATCATCTTCATCTGGTCCAAAGTACACCTACACGCCGCCCCTACGCCATCCACAGGCGCAAGACGCACTACGTCAGGTGTGTCGCTTCAATTACCTCTTCCATTCCTTTTTCCCTCTCCCTTCGGCTGTGTACGGATGTTTTTATTCATCGCTCTGATCCCTATTCCGAGCTGCGGCCCACATCATATCGCGCGGGATTTTTTCACTCAGGCTGTCTGCATCGCGCTCACTGTAACAGCAAAGGAGGACCACCGCCCTTCATTTGAAGCGCGTTCGTCTGGTTTGCTCTTCTGTGAGCGCGCGCACGATGCTATCAATTTATTCCCTTGTCAACGGTCTTTTATCTCCTGCTGCTGGTGCGCCTACGGTATTGTCTCCTTCATTTTCTGTAGAATCTCGGAATTATCCTGCTTCAAAAGAACTCACGTCAGTCAGGGGACTCAGCCGTACGGCTATCTCGTGCGTACCGAGACTTCCGTCCTCTGTGAATTTTGTAAGTGCGTTTCCTTCTTAACCTTCTTCCCGGTCCGGTACGTCGTATTTCGTTCCTGGAATCAGATACGTTTCGTTTCGTTCTCACACGCGCCCTCGACAGAGCCATGATAATATACTCTCCCTTTCGCACGTCCCGCCCTCACTATCGCGAGAAGTTGCCGCGGCTCGGTACAAACTCACCGTATGTTTTTTTTCGGTGCGCCCGTATCCTCGATCTCAGTACATGCTCATTCTCGTTCTCTTGTCGTGTCAAAGGAGATCCTACACCTCCCACAATACGCCGTGCGTCCAAGACAGAACATCAAGAGTCTTATTGAAACTACTTTTCCCTCTATCTCCCCCGTGCGCGCTCGACCTGTTCGTGTCGTTTGCTCTTCTGTGAGCGCGTGCCCGACACACCCCGTTTTCTTCATTCCGCAAACTCATCGTCTCGGGGGCATTAGAGACTTTGCGGTGAGCCACCGGTAGCCACCCGGCTAGTCGTTCTTACACGCGTAATATGTGATAGAGCGAATCGCATATTCAGATCTCGTTGATATAACCAAGGTCTTGGGAGCGACTTTCACGGCAAGAAGTAGCGCTACCAGATCAGCACGAGCATTATTCTGATTACCCCAGACGCGCACAGAGCGGTTCAAGTCAGATCATTGCCAAAGAATACCGCCGCGCCGGCTTGAGCTGTGTGCTTGCCCGAGTTTTTGCAGAAACCACAGATAGTTACTGTAGTCGGAACAGAGACAGAAAGGACGGGACCAAACAGACTGAGCGCTTTCTTAGATTCATCTTTCCCGGTCTCAAGCGTAATGATGGATCTCAACTGAGACCGCTGAGCCGCGCGCGCCTAAAGGAATTCACGAGGTGAGTTGAAGTGACATAAGACGGCCCCAAGTAGCCGCAGCACGATTCATTCCACCGGGCTGCTCGTCTGCGGTGTGCAGAGGGAGGTCTGAGACCTGGGTGCAGATTATTATCGCGGGCACGCTGTAATTGTATCGATATCGTACCCATGCGCCGACGATGGCGACCAGGAGATGACGACCGTCGAACCGTCCTTTGAATGGCCGGCAAGGGTTGTAGCTATCAAAGAGTTATCGATGAGGTGTATGACAAGCGCTTTGCGAGGAATGCCAGGCCGATGGGGATGAAAGAAGGAATCAATTGAAAGACATTGAGATAGGATGGAAGTAAAAATGTACCTGTAGCTTTACCGTGACTGCCTGTATCTCTTTTTTCCGCAAGTATGCTGCCTCGTGCGGCCCGAAATGATACATCAACTGTGTTCTCGCAATTTGGCACGATGCTCACTTGGTTCAATATCTTGGAATGTGTCTGAATCTTGCAGACACCGGTACCGGTCAAACATTGCCTGAAACAAAAGCGCGCCTGCAAAAAGTGACCATTCCGACGGAGATCCTGCGGGATCTTCCACGATCTTCAGATGCATCTGAGCCGCAGGCGCTTAATTTCGCGAGGTGACATAAGAGTCGACGGCGCTGGACCAAGTGGCCGCAACACTATTCATTCCATTCCATCATGCAGAATCTTTCTGCTCGTCCGCGGGCAGAACGAGGTCCAGGTGCAGATTATTGTCGCGGCCACGCCATAAAGAGAAAAGTATGAACCACGTTCACAGAGATAATAACTTGTTCGAGTGATTCCAATTTCATACCAGATGATGGCTCATTGCGACCAGAAGATGATGACCTTCGAGCCGTCCTATAAAAAGGGATCGTAAGCGTTTGCTATGGACGAGTTATCGACGCGCTCGATGTATCGCAAGCTTTTTTCAAGGTAGGCCAGGCCGATGGGGATGAAAGAACGTCAATTGAGATTTTACGGTGGAGTGGAGAACTCCAATCTTGTTTTGTATCCGGATGCCGAGTTTGAGGTGAGACCTCAGCGGCAAATGAGTCGCGACCTGCGTCCCAGGTCCCTGTCGTTACTGATGTTCCGGCTTTGGCTCGGCCTGAAAGCCGTGGCTTTGGCCCACTTTTGCCGGCTTTGGCTTTCCAAAATCTCAGGCCAGGCCGCCTCTTCCAGGCCCGGCCCGGCCGGGCCGGGCTTTGGCCCAAGCCGGGCTTTTGCTAAGTTTTTCTCCCTCGCTTCAGGTGCGCGCCAGTTCATCCGAAAAAGTTCAGGATGTACTCACCTGCTCTCCCCGACTCGTTCGATAGAGTTTCTCGAACAAACGGACACCAGTTGACCTTAAAAGAAAAGTAAAATCATTTGGTCAAATTTTGATGGGGCCTCACAAAACCTCCATTTGCCTTCAACAGTGTTTTTTTAACCTGTAATACCTCCATGATATCATCCTTCAACAACTTGTGTGGCTTGGCGATCAGGCTGCTAGATGTTTAAATTTTTCGGAATGGTCTTGCGCGGAACCGTAAAAGCCGGGGCTTTCCGGCTCGGCTTCGGCTTGAAGGGGTGGCAGGCCGGGCCAAAAGCTGTCTCAGGCCGACATTTTGGCTCGGCTTTGGTCCAGTACCAAAGCCAAAAAGCCGGGGCTTTGCGGCCTGAGGCCGAAGCCGGCACATCACTACCTGTCGTTGCAAGTTCGAAGTGCCTCGCGGTATCATTCTAGCCGCAGTCCAGTTCCGCATGGACTGTGTCGCTTCGCATAAGTCCGCCGTAGGTCATCGCCATAGCAGAATGTCGCGCTGACGTGGTGGGCGCCGAGCAAGAAGGGTCATAATTGTGGCAGTGCGCATCAGTCACGGATCACTTTGGTGGGACTTCGGCATCGCTCAGCTTCAGCAGGTTCAAGTTTCTTCTCGATAGGTTGAACCGTTCAACATATTGAGAAGAAATCCGTAGGGATTACTCCGTGGCAAAGCCTCGCCTTTCCTAAAACCATTTGGCAGGATGCAACGAAACGCTGAAAATTTCACGACAATTTTAGTAGCAAAATGTATCGGCCAATATATTGTGAGATGGAACTTAAGTTGAGAAAGGTAGGCTAGCCATAGTATCTAATCTAATGCATACCTACATTTCTAGTACTGATTTGTTGGTGGAAAACAAGGTTAAAGATTGCTTTGCGTAAATAACTAATGCAAGTGAGGGTCTTCGACGCCACGGTGGGCGCTAGTGGAATTCACAGGTACGATCGGTCCGACACGCAAATCCTTGACAAGGCCATCGAGCTGCAGTGGTGGTTAGTCCTGAGTATGAATTTTTAAGCCGATAAAGCAGACGTACACCTCCAGGAAAATGCGAGTTCAGACAGTTGGGCTTTTGCACAAATTCCGTGTCGAATATGCTGAGAGCGTCGTTGTGGAAATTGGCACGTGGGTAAGCGTGCTCAATCTCCGCGACAGTCTGTGGGTGCCAGAGGCCGCTGAAGTCAAGCCCGACGAGACCGGTTCCGTTGTACCTGGAACAACTAATATTAGCTGGGTGGTACAAGGGAATGAAGACAAAGTTCATTACCCCCCGACGTCAAACACCGCACTCAAGAACATGAGGATCTGGTTTGCAGACGAGTTGCCGGACGGCCACTGCGAGGTATGGAGAACGATGCTCTCCACGATGTCACCGACTTGAAACGGGTCGAGAGAAGGGGCGGCGATATGCAGGTGCTCATATGCCATGATGGCGCCGTGCAGCTCGAAGGTCATCGCGTGTGCCGGGTGGGTGGCGACCTCTGTGTTGTTCGACCAGCCCAAGTCATGGAGAAGGGTGGTATGGTAGAGCCGCAAGGACAGCTCTTCGAACCCAATTTGGGCTGCTCCAGGCGTTCCCGAAGGGAAGCCAGTGTACAAGAGCGCGAGGGCAAAGTAGAAGCACCGGACGACGTGTGCGAATATGGCAGGAGATACGAGCCTCTTGGCATATGCGAAGGAATCCGCGGCGGGGCTGACCCTAACGGCCTGCAGAGTTGTGAAGGGGACATAGGCTGGTGTAAAATTGGATATGGCTAGGAAATCCGGACCGTTGCTGGGAACGTAAGCGTCGAATGCGGAGGGGAAGGTCATTTTCGTTTGGTTTTCGTCTTCTGCATTCCTGTTTATATATGTTCTGCGGTGAGAAGAAGGAAACTCCTTCAGGCTGTTGTATGCGCTGATTCATCACCCAGGTTTCCGTCTGGCAAGGATCCTTGCGTCGATGGAAGTCCGAGGAATCGGCTACGCGGCTCTTGCGCGGCTCGGCAGGTTGAGGGAGGACACAGAGATCGTGTTCCGCCAGGGGGTGCGCAAGCACGGCAAGCCAAATTTAGAGGCATCTTGCTTGGTAAGTAGCTGGATGATTAAGCCAAGTATTAGAACCGCCATGTCCGGGGAAGATTTGTAATCAGTGTGGAAAATCGTCTACCTCGGTCCTCGAAGATACTTCTGAGAATGTGTTGGGCATGTACCCATATTTCTTATTTGAGTACAGGAACGTCAAAGAACCTTGCATCAGCTTTTATAAGTGAAACCTTTCAAGAACAGAAAGTTGGTGAACGGAAAAAATGGGCTCACCGTTGCTCAAGTCCAGACACGCCTCCATTTACCCGACTCCTGTTGCCGTTCATGCGCGTCATTGCAGCCAGCTCTGCAGAGGTTTTCCTAAGTTGGCATGGTCAGCTTCGGGGCACCGTTCCGCAGCCCGAGCGCAAGCTGATTGATCTTATAATGGTCCCCCGTTTGTATGTACAAACGGCCAAAATCGTCCAGTGCCCAGACCAACGAATTTTTTGGCCATGGTCCTCCTACATGTTCAGAGATCCCCCACCCAAATTTTCAGTCACGTCTGACCACTGGACAGTGTCGAAAAACCATTTCCACCGTATATGCCCCTGTGGGGTCAGAACGGCCAGACAAATATATAGGAGGTGTGTTGTAGTGTAGTGTAGCATCAGGGTCTCGATTTTCAATCCTTCACCTCGTCGTTCTTTTTGAACTTTTGGAGGAAGGTTCCAAGCTGGCCTAGTGCCGTAAGTATTTTTTAGGAAATTGGGCCAGTTATAAGCAACATACCTAGAAGAGTACATTCAGGTACCTAAAAATAGCGAGACCATGCAGTGATATCTCGTACACTGACGAGGGCAGCGCGGGCCTCCTCCAAAAACTCTGGAATACCTTCTTGTGGATTGAATCCCGCCGGGATATCGTCCATGTAAGGGAGGTCCTCATCGATTTCAAAATGAATCTCTGCTGCGGAAGGAAGCTGGGCCAGCCAAGGAAACATCTCCCGGGCATCCCGAATCGTCGAAGTCTTGATTAAGCAAACGTGTACCACGTGCATCGTGCGCGCGACTTCCCACGCCTCCTCCTCGGATGCCCAAAGCTTCGCTTGTTGTGCGAGGTGCTGCGGCTCCCAGACACCCAGCGTGAGCTTGGTATCGCGCGTCCGCACGGCGACGAGGCGGAGGTCTTCGAGTAAAAGGGCAAGTTGCTCGGGTCTGAGGGTGCCCGGGAACGAGAACGCAAACTCGTACAAGTTGGGTGAGTCCTGCAGCCCACAAAGGACGCGCGCAGAGCCTAGCGCGTTGGTAGCACTGCGGAAGAGGGCGAGCGTGGGATGTGCCAATGGGGGATCGATTAGTTTGTTTGTCGATGTTAAAACCCCACCAGGCACGTCGTATTTGATGTCGGAAACCTGAGGGTGGTTCGCCAGAAATGTACGCAGGGCAGTGGGGTTAGCCTTATCTGTGTGAATGATCACATGTCGAAGAGAAGGCAGGGTGACAGCAACGAGTGCGCCGTCAAGGTCCACTGCAAGGATATTCGCGCCATACAATCGACCTAGGCAGATGGTGTCGACTTCACCCGGATTTAGGATCAGTAGCGCACATGGGGGATCTTTGTTGCTTTCGACGAGCTGTATCGAGACAGCACGGAGACTAGAGAGCCTTATCATGTCCACAATATCCCCGGTATGAAGCTGTATTTTTCCCGTAGTCGACTTGGTGGGGACGGGCTTCCTGTCGAAACGCTCTCGGATGTGTTTCACCCATGTGCCTGTCTTTGTCCCTAGATCGGGGAACATAAAAAGAGATTGCTGCAGATCCCACGCGTCAACGTCATGAGGCCAACAGCTGAATATTTCATCCGCCAAGAAGATAAAGACAGGCCCTGTGGTGCGGTGAACCACGGACGCGACCATGTCTCGAAATGCTCTGTTCACGCAAGCCAGGCCACCGAGCAGGTCATGATTAAACTGGAGATCAAGACGCCGGAGATTGGGTGTACGTGTCAAGAGGGCATCGAGTAGATGGATATTCCATCGGGTTTCTGCCCTATCGAACGAGCAGGTGACTCGAGTCGCGGAGAAAGACCGCAGGGAGAGATATAGTCCTGGAAGGGTGTAAACAAAGAGCTGCAGGTCTGTGCAGTCGTATACATCTTGGCCTTGATCGTGCCGAGCCAAAAGTAGTTGGATCGAGACCGCATTGAATGTGCTACATACGCGAGCGAGGCGGAGCTCGGGGTCGAATTCGATATGACGGAAGATGAGCTCCCAGAGCTCTACGGGAAGAATATCTCCTGGCGAGGCAAGTGTTCGGGATCTATCTCGCGTCGAGTGGTTCGTCATGGAAGTGCTGGTCAAGAAGAGTGCTGTGATCACCAGAACGATTGCCACGTCAGATATGACAGACACTGCCTTCTACTCGAAATGACTCGAAGAAAAGAAAATCACCAGAAAGAAAGCTGCGAAGTATGTGGGATGGATGAGCATGCAGACTTGGATGGAGAAACGAGATCGAAGTGCTCACCATACTTGGCGCTTTGTTATTACTTAGCGCTTTGTTATTACTTAGCGCTCTTTGTTTGTGTCTCGTGTTTCGGCCGGTGTATTAATTCACATAACCCGCGACGGGAATTCGATCCGAACATCACAGCCACACACCGCCTTTTTTATTTTATTTTATTGAGCGTGTAGGATAATGAAACTCAGTCTGCAGAAGCATTCCAAGCTCATCCGCTTGTGTTGCTGGTTATTGGACCAGTCATTGCCAGGGAAATTTGCTCAGGAGAAAAGGCCACATTACTCAAGCAGTGTGAGACTCCGACCTGAAAAAAGTTATCCTATCCCATCTATCATTCATAGGTCACATACCCACTAAAACCCCTTTGTATGTCCAGTCATCCGGCAGAGAGTCCACATCCATAAGTAAGCCATTCCATGTTCTCAATACGAATTTTTTATCAATGCGATTGGTCCGAATCTAATTTTGTCTGTTCACAGCCAGTCGCGTTGTAATGCTCCATTAAGTGCTTTCAACCAACGGGTATGGATCTCTGTACTAGTAGGCACTATGTCGGTGATTTGCGAGCTCGGAACCTAGTATGGAAACGCACAAAACAACCAAAACCAAAACAACAAGACTAATATTGGACGAGATAAATCGAGTTTATCCCAAACCAACACCAGAAGCGATGTATGATAGCTGCTTCGATAGATTCCAAGGTAGCCGACGAGTGTCAGTCCCTAGTTTCAGAGCCTATGAAAGGTTGAAAGGGAAAGTTGATAATTCAAGAGTTGTTGAGTGATTTACTGTGCTTTCGATACGTGTGAAACAGAGGATCCAATGGATACACTGCTTCAAACAATGAAAGAACGAAAACATATAGTTGATGGGTGTGAAACGCAAGAAACGAAGTCGTTTCCCTTGTTTTGATGTGTATCCCGAAGATCCGCGACGATAGTGTGTTGTCAAAAAGTGTGTAGCGCGTGTTTCGAACCAAGTAACAGATCCCAAATCCAAGTCCAAGTCAAATCTCAATCCAATCCAATCCGATCGCACTCCAGGGGTTTGATATCCCAAGGCAGCCGATATGAATCCCAGAGTTCCAATCCAATCCCAATCCAAATCCTTAGTTCCTTCAGTTTCCGGGTCCAAAACCAGTATCAATTCAAATCCCAACTACTTTCTGCACTCCTAGTCCTTCCAATTCGAACGATCTTCGAACCCTACAAATATATAAAATTGTAGAACCCAAAAATCGCGAGTTGCCTCCCTTAGGCGCAAGCTATTAACTTATTAGTAAGGGGAAACTTCTCTGTCCTTCCCTGAAACCACACTAGCTACTTATACAAACGAAGATGTGACTATGACAGTAAAGAAATGAGTAACAATGTCCATTTATCCGTCCCAATTCCCGTGTATCCGTGTAGAATTATAAAATACAAAGCGTCCCATTGGTTGTAGAGGTCGGATTCGTCATTCCGGGTATATTCCGACCGTATCTTGGTAATATCTTGCACATGGAGGTGTGATGGGCGCCTTAATCAGCAACCTCCAAGTATCTTTTGAGCTGGAGAACTCTTGTTTCCGCTGTATCCCCTGAATCGGTACAGACGAACTTGATAGCCCTGGTCCATAGCCCTGGTCCATAGCTTTCAATTGATACCCCACATCGAAGTGACCATAAAAGCGACCTTTGAGAAGTTAGAATTAACTATCCCCAAAGGTATCTGCTATGGTTCTGAGATCATTGATCATGCAGATCCGATGGTTGCTATCCCCGGGAACACATATCCGATATTGCCGATGCTCTGAAACAAGAGAAACACCCAAGCCGGTGTTCGCCTTATCACATACAGCATCACGCATACGCTTCAGCCTTCAACACTCCACAATAGAATTGCTCAGAACATTTGAATCATCTGTATCGGTGTACAAAACAGCCGATACGAGTGATACATCCCTTATATTTAGTTGGACTACACCGTCTCCTACATGTTTCGGAGCAAGCACTTGCCAGAGGTATTCCTGATTCCTCAGGGATACCTGCCCGTAACTCAGGTGGTATTGGTCGCAGTCAGATACTTCCGGAACTCAGTTCTGACTCTGATACATGATATTACTGGATATGAAACACAAGAAAATCGAAAAAGTAGCTGATTTCACTAGTGTTTCAATTTCCTGCTTATCATCGGGATGTTCAATCACTCGTGCTCGTCGTATGTTCCAAATCAAATCCCATGCAACAGACACTAGAATGGCAAATAGTCTTGCCTTCTCCGGGATAGCAACCCCCTTATCAGATCTGAGATTGCAACCTAAAATTAGACCCCAGCTTAAATTAGGTCATGGACCGTATTTGTTTGACCAGAGTTGTTGCATTAGATTCCAAATTAATTTTTGGCCTGGGGCATTACAATCAACAGCAATGTGTTCTAAAGTTTCGGCGACATCACAGAAGTGGCACTGACCCCGTACTTCTAAAGTGTTAATGTGGGTCCAGAAGTTGCCGACCATGAATGTATTATGTATACATTTCCAGAAGAATTCTCGTGTCAAGCGTTGCAGTGTTGGTGACCGGGTTGATTTCCAGATATTTTCATCCGTCGGAGCATAATTACAGACCTCTTGAACAGAGCACCATATGCGGGTCCAAATTTGTGAAGGTGGATTTTTGTTGATTTCTTGGTCTTAGCTTTCGTATGATCTTGGCAAAAATTCTTTGTGAACCATGGCATAAAAGCATCCCTGGAGATTCGAACATCAGATCAATGTCTGTATCAATTTTGATTGCCGGAGCGTGTGCACTTGTTAGAGTTTTTTGCTCGATTATCAGAGACTTTTTTGACTTGAATTCGAGCTGTTCGCTCGTTTAACATAGCAAATACGGACTTGAGAAGATGGAAATCTGGATGTCAGAAATTGTTCTCAGATTTTATTCCCTCTTGTACAAGCATTCGGGACAAGAAATCTAACGAGGAGCACACAAGGAGGGGCATATTCCGTTGTGTATTTTGTAGCATATGCAACAGATCTCCAAGTAGGGCCGATGAGAATCACTGCATTCAGCCCCCTAATAGCCGAGGCCGTGGGTAGCTTCGGCTAGATATGGCTATGCGCCGGCGGGGCTATGCCGTCAGCTAGGGGCCTAGCCACAGCTAGCCACACGCCTGTCACTAGCTTCGGCGAGGCCTGGCTAGGTAGCCGACGGCTAGCGGTCGGAGATCGCGTTAAGATAGAGGGCGTGGGTTCTCGGCACCCTTATGTAAGCGGCCATCAGCCGCCACATCCGGCCGAAATAACTAGGTCCCGTTGACACTTAGGGGCATTTTTCGTTATAGGAATCATAATATGTATCTATCTTCACAGTTTGTATTAGCCACATTCACGGAAAAAAAAATTGGGAGGGAGTTATTAGCCGACAAAACTTTCCATTTTTTTTGAGTTCCTGGGCACTTTTCAACGTCGTTGGGGCAATTTTGCGAAAATGCATCGGAAAGATTTGGCCGCAGCACAGCCACCACGTGACCACACTGCCACAGATCCGCCTTGCCTTTCTCGCCGCTTTTCTCGCTATTTCTGCACTTCTCTGGGCTCTCTTACGTGTTAAACATGGGGAGAAACACTGGTCAGCGAAAGGCTCGACAGAACAACCTACAGAAGGCCCGAGACTCGGTGCCAGATGAAGATGACATCCCACGCCAACCAGCCTCGGATTCCGAGACCTATTCTCAGCACGGCGACCACGGCGACCACTGTGATGACCACTGCGACTCTGCCTTCGCAGCTGACAGCAACACCTGGGATCTTGATCTCGGGAACGAGTTGCCCGATGTCGACTGCGATGATATGCCCGAGCGCCCACAGGAACCGGATCTGGACGAAGAAATCGTTGCAGCCCCAGAAATAACAGACGAAGCTGAACTGGATTCTTTTTCACAGTTCCTTTTTGATGCGCAGGCTACAGCTCAGAAGGCAGAGCGAGCTCGAGAGCAGCAGCTTAAGCGTCCGAAGCATTACATGGGGAATGCTCTGCGGACCAAGCGCCATCATCTACAGAAAGGAAAGGATCTCGCAAAGAAGGGATTCTTGGGCCTCTGGGAGTTTATTGACACCAATAAGAGGAAGAGGGCCGCGGAGCTGCGGGCTGCCGCCATGAGATCCGACTCCTCATCCGACGACCTGTCCGATGGCGAATCAACTTCCCCCGCTGAATCTGTTTCCAGGGATGAAGATGCACCCCAAACATCGAGCGCTGCAGCCCAGCCGGCCGAACCGAGCACTCAGGTCTGCTTTCTCGCATTTCAATTGATGAATCTAACAGTAATTTTATAGGCCCCCGATTGCATGGATCCCGTGAATCTCGTGCATGTGCATCTGAAGGAGCTATTGGACGGCATCCAGAACGGCAGCTCATTTTCAGATCCCACCCCCGAGACAGCCACCGATCGCTCCCTCAATCAGCTCAACTATAAAGATTTTCCCGCTCTTTGTCGCGCCGCTGCGAGTCTCAGCGTCAAAAGCAAAGATAAAAAGCTTGACGTATTTTTCCGTGCCCGAATTGTGGCTATGTTGGGCACGGTTAACCTTTATCTTGATTCCCAGCTCTCCTACACTTGGCGCGAAGCCTCAATGATTGTCGCCAAGTCTCAGGGACACGGATCTTATCGCGCGCGGAACATTCGGAGCTGGATCCATGCTTTTCTGACGTCAAAAAAACACCCCCTCCATCGTTACGGCCAGTATCACGCGTCGATTCTCAATGACGAGGATTTTTCCGAGTCAATCAAGCTCCATCTACAGCACCTTTCAGAGAAAGACAGTCATTTCACGGCACAAAGCTTGGTTGATTTTGTTGCGACCCCCGAAATTCAGCAGAAACTCGAAGACGCAGATGTTTGGAAGCGCTCCATTTCCGTCTGGACTGCACGTCGCTGGCTCAAGCGTCTGGACTGGCGCTACGGGCGCCGCAAAAATGGGATGTATATTGACGGCCATGAGCGGGAGGATGTCGTTGCATATCGAACGGCTTTTGTGAAGCGCTGGCTCGAGCGATATGAGCCAAGGATGGTGGAGTACGACAACAATGGGAAGGCAGTGAGGACACCGGTTGGTTATGTCCTGGAGGGAAAATATAAAGGTCAACCATTCCGTCTCATCCTCGTCACTCATGACGAGTCAACTTTCTATGCCCATGATCGCCGCAAGACCGGATGGACCAGCAACTCGCAGAAGGGGAAGCCGCAGCCAAAGGGAGAAGGCGAGTCGATTATGGTGTCAGATTTTCTGACACTTGAATGGGGATGGCTCATTGACGGTAACGAGTATTTTTTTTGAAAAAATCATTTGAACTTCACAAGTTTGCTGATTGTGTTCGCACACAGGGAAGCTTGAATTTTGTTCCGTGTGGGGAAAAATCGAGACGGATACTTTGCTTCTGAAGAACTCCTCGCACAGGTTGATCGGGTAATTGACATTTTCGAAGCCAAGATGCAGGGCTTCGCTACAGGCCTGTTTCCTTTTGATAATGCTCCGAGCCATTGTAAATGAGCCACTGATGCACTATCTGCCCGCAAAATGGTCAAGGGCCCAAAGCTGGATACAGGACCTCGAATGCGAAATGGAACACTGCCAAACGGCGAGACGCAGTCATTTTATTTCGACGATGACCATCCGACGATGCCTGGTTGGTTCAAAGGCATGGAAATGATCATTCGCAAGCACGGCTTGTGGCGCGATGGTTTGCTTGCGCAGTGTCCAGGGTTCAAATGCGAGACCGGTCAGACTGATTGTTGCTGTCGCAGGCTTCTTTTTTGCCAACCCGATTTTGTCAACCAGAAGTCCGCGCTCGAAGAACTTGTGGAGTCACGAGGTCACATGTGTGACTTCTATCCAAAGTATCACTGCGAGTTGAACTTCATCGAGATGTATTGGGGGGCAGCCAAGTTTCGTTACCGCACAACAGCGAGAACCACAAACATCGATGAAATGGAGAAGAATGTCAAGACATGTCTCGATGACGTGCCACAGCTGTCTATTATTCGGTGAGTCTTACAGTAACCAACACCTTCAAGTTATATTAAATTTGAGTCATTAATAGGTATGCTAATCGCGCCGCGCGCTTTATTTCGGCGTACGCTCAAGGGTTAAGCGGTGGCGACCTGATCCGGATCAAACGGAAGTACCGGGGCCATCGCATGCTTCCGCCAGCTATGATTGCTGAGATAAAAGCCTCTATGACAGCTTAATAATTGCAAAATTTAACTACAAAATATCCTATCTACCGTAGATGCTCCCAGCTACCAAAAAAAAAAAAAAAAAGTTCCACCGACCTCAGATTTGGCCGTGGGAACGTTTTGATGGCCGCTTACATAAGGGTGCCGAGAACCCACGCCCTCTATCTTACACACCCAGTAAAGAAATATCTCGACCTAGGTCGAGACATTAAATGAGTTTATGTGAATAAGCAGCCAAATCAAAATATATAGAATTTCATTATTTCATTTGATCCAAAAGCGAAACGGAAAGAGCCGAAGTCAGCGGCTCATTCCGGAGACTTACATTTAGTCATAGTTTCTAAGTTATGAAAGGACTACTGAAAGATGAACATTCAGCAGCCACTTCCAGAGAGAAGAAAGGACTTCTTTCAATATAGCTGAATGCCGGGCCGAAAGAATTTCTTTCGGCGACCCTTTCAGCTATATTGAAACAAAGTCTTTCATCAATTTCTGAAAGCGGCGCTGAAAGATATTCTTTCCGCATAACCCCAGGGTGTACCTTGAGGTGCACCTGCAGGTGCACCTGCGGGTCGGGACGTTGACCTTGATTCACTCATATATTTATGCAATACATATTATTTTTATTTAAATACACCGTGCGGCGGCGATATCTTGCCCCCGCCCTCGTCCACCGACCGTAGTGACGGCGACATTCTGTTTGTCGCCAAAGGCGTGAATGCGCGACATGAGGGCGGAGGAGGCGCCCTGGGCTGCCTCCTTCGCGCGAACATCGGCTGCTTCGTTCCCGGCGATGCCCACGTGAGCTGGCACCCAGCGGATGCGGACCTTGAGGGAAGGGCAGGCGCGGAGGAGGCGGCGGTGGAGGGTGTGGAAGAGCGCGAGGAGGTACTGCCCGGGCTGGGGGCGGGGGGAGGAGAGGGCGATGATGTTGGTACCCACGCCCACACCACGACCACGACCACCCCGAGCATAGCTCGACATCCCGCACCACCACCACCATCACCCTGAGCGTAAACCGCTCAGCGTGTCGGAGGCCGACGACACCGTCGACCAGCACCCGCACCACGACCACCCCGAGCGTAAAACACTTGTCGTTGCGGACGCCGACGACACCAACGTCCAGCACCCACGCCCACACCACGACCACGACCACGACCACCCCGAGTGTAAACCGCTCGTCGTGTCAGACGCCGACGACAGCGACGACCAGCACCTGCGCTCGCACCACCCCGCACCACCACCACCGCCTCGAGCGTAAAGTGCTCGTCGTGTCTGACGCCCGCCCGCCCCCCGCCCCCGACGCCCCCGCCCCCGCCCCCGCCCCCCCCCGCCCCCGCCCCGCCCCCGCCCATGTCCCAACTCACTCGCATGTGCGCTGCACGTTCTCCCCACCTTCCGTGCGCCCGCTGATCAATTTCAAGTCGCCGCCTCCGCCCCGACGCCCAGTACCGCGCCCTTCTCGCGCTGGGACCCACGGCGTACGCAAAAGAGGGCCCGGGTGACTTGTACTTTTGCGTCCGGTACAGGCCCGCCCTCGTCGCCGATGTCTACCAAGAGGAGGAGAGGAGGCGGTAGCGCTGAGAGGATTTAACTCTACGGGAGAGGTTTCAGAGCTTGAGAAGCGATTCAGACCTGCGCCGAGTGATTCACACTCGGGGAGGGTCAATCAACGCGAGGGTCACAAGTTTGAGGCGAAGACGGGTGGCACCGACAAGAGCGCAAAGCCAGCCGGGGGGTTGCGGGAGAGCAATGGATTTGGTTTTGGGACTCCAGAGGTGATTAAGAACCCGCCGAGCGATTCACACTCGGGAGGGTCATCACGCGGGTCGAAGGCGATGCTCGGGAAAGCGATGGCGAGCGACGATGCCCACGGTCCGCACCATTTTCACCGTCGGATGCGTGGCCTGGGCGAGCTACAAGGACAACGAGTGATCTACACTCGTTGACCTTGGTGGCAGAGACCAAGGCGGATGTCACACTATGTGACCATGTGACACAAATTAAGGAACAAATACAGAACTGCCGTTTTTTAAGTCTTACGATACGAGCCCATCGTTTTATTAAACCAATCGTGTTGTAAAATATGAGATCTATGAGAACTACAGCATTTCGAAACAGGTTTTGTTAAGTAGAAGACTCTTTCCTGCCGAGCCAGACTCTGGATTACCAACTTAAATTCAACCCTGGCAAAAAGGTCAGTCCTAGTTTGGAAAGTAAAGCGAGCAGCATACCCTTGAGAGATTCAAAATTACTGCCCGATCATCTGAGAATTCATAGCGTGCACAGTGGGTGATGATGGATTCAGGATCAATGGTGTCGACGTGGGCCGACGTTTCAGACGAGTACATTTTCACAGGAAAATGGGGGAAGATCTTGAAAGGATCGTTCTTGCCTGGAGGAAGCGGGGCTTGGCGACGAACTTTGAGCTCCGCCTTCTCCTTGCCAACCATGATCTCTTCGATGCTCCCTGCATAGGTTTTTCCGGACTTCGGCTCCACATACAAGATGAGACTATTTCCCAAATGTGTAGAGGCCCTGGAGTAAATCACGCCTTCGTGATGATAATTAGCGGGTCGAGATTCGGGCTTGTTGGTGGACACCTCAGGTGCAGATTTATCTCCAAAGTTAATGCCGAGGTGGCGAGAAAAGAGGCGATGGAACTCGCGGAGGAAGGCCGGACATTCGCGGCGAGTGATCCACGGACGAAGATTTGCACCGCGGATCCAAGTATTGAGGAGTGTCGCTTCGTGTTGACCTGGAAGAGGATTTTGGTAAGCGTGTTGTGCAAGCGCGCAAGGAAAGCAACTTACCGCCAAGATGGTCGTTCGTGTTGATCTTGCCTAATAGGCCTATAAGGCGTTCAATGGGGAAGGCCCACCAGGACAACACTGGTCCAAAAAGAAGAAGGAAATCGTAATTGTGCATCGCGACGTGAGGGTTTGTTCGAGTTCTGGTAGTAATCGTATGAGGGTATAGGGCTTGGAGGTTTCCGAGCCAATACTTGATGAAGTCCCGGTACGCCGTCGCGCGTGCGCTCGAGGTTGTGTAACGGGAAATAATTGTTGTGGCTTGGAACAGTGCCATGCTGTGTTCGAGGAGCTGCCGAAAATGACTGGCGTTTTGCCCTTTTTGCTCGCCCCATAAAACGACGAGAGCGATAGGGAAGTAGATAGCTGCGTAGAGACGCCACTCGTCTGCCTTGATGGAACCAGCTCCTTTCTGGCCGAAGTGTTTTGGGACATGATGAACCCACGCAGGAGTGGTGGTGTTCGCAATGACTTGTTGAACGAAGTGGAGGTCACCCGTGGAGATTGTCTTTGGGCGAGGACAGTAGTTGGGGTCCGTCAGTGGTTTGGTCAAACACTAGCGGCAGGCAAGTCAGTCTCGAGCGACTGCATAAGTTTACAAACGCGACTTACCTAAGTCACTAGAAGGTTCGTCAGATCCTGTTTGTTCATTCTCACCAAGCTCTCTTCATAGGAAAGTTGCTTCCCTTGCGTTCCGCGAAGACCGAGGGTCCAACAGACGAATAGAAGAGCGGGTTTATTTTTCGACATCACTCTCTTGGCCAAAATTTCTTCGGTGAACTCTTCCGCTGCGAGCTCGTCCTTGTCGCCCTCGCCCTCGCCCTCGCTCTCATTGTCGCTCTCGTTGTCGCTCTCGGAGTTGTTGTTAGTCTCGGGTTCGGGAAGAGGACGGACAAAAAGACAGTGGATCTGCCTGATCTGTTCTTTCTCCTTCGCGTTTTTCGGTCTGCATTTATCCGGAGCTTCCGCGGTCTCCTCGTCGAACTCGAGAAAGTCGAAGCTGAAAGCGGGCGGAAGCTCTTCAGTCTTTGATGCATTGTGAGAATTGAGAAGGAGAACATGTCGGCAATGGAAGGCAACTATCCCTTCGAAATTGGCGTGCATGGTTTCACCGGTAACCATGCGGATCGGATTCCAATACGGAAGCCTCCACATCTCAGAATAGCGCAGCCCGTCTGCGGCATAGATCTTTGCGCGCTCGGCACTGGTCTCAGCATCCTGCCAGGCTTCAGCTTGGGCACGCATATGATCCACATCTCTCAGCTTCCAGTTCTCGGAGTCAGTCCTGTATGTGTTTTTGGGTCCACGACACTCGCAAACGGCGCAAAAGATGTGTGAGTTCTGCTGAGCCGCGCCTATAACATCACGGGACGCAGGTAGATCATTGACGGACAGGACAAAGCCAATATTCACGATCCGCCCACTTTCCGGACTAGCACCAGTTTTTGAAAGGTGGATGCCATGCTCCCACCCAATAACCCCAATATCGACAATAGGCCGAAGATATGGGTTAATGTGCTCGCGGTGTGGTCCCTTGGGACCGGTGATGATTTCGACGTATACATTATCGGGCTTGTGGCGGATTGCAAGCGATAGATTGAGGCAATAGACGTAGAGCACGCCAATGGAAGCAGAACTTGAACGCTTCCGACTGCCATGGGGCGGGAAGAAGTCCAAGCTGAAGCTGAAGAGGATACGCATTTTTTTATCTCCACCTCGATCGATAAAGAAATTCCCGTTGGGTCCCATGAACCCTTGTATAAGTCTGCCGTGGAGCACATTGTCCACGAACTCTGCGCCACCCTTCCTCTTCCAGGCCAGCGCCTCATCGCAACTTCGATCCATCTGCTGCTCAATCTCAGGAGTGGATAGTAGACGGGCAAGATAGTCGAGGAAAGAATGCGAGAGGAAGGGTCTGATGGGACGCGGATGAGTTTTACTGTCAGCCAACAAGGCTGTGGCACATTTGGATCTGCCGTCTTCTCCAACGATCTCATTTTCACATTCCTCGGGCCATGTTGGTGCGTTAGATGTGGAAAGAGTGGGGGCGTGGATGTGATGGCAGGATGGGCAAGCTGCATACAAGATAGTTTTGCCATTCAAATTTAGGCTCTCCATTGCCGAATGCAAACTTGTAGGCAGGTCTTTCAACAGCTCCTGCTGCAAAGCATCGTAGGAGTAACTGCCATCTGCCTTCGGGTCTGCATGCACCGACATGGCTAACTTGATCAAGATTGTGGCGCTGCCGATAATGAAATTGGTATCGCCGATAGCGAGGCCGAGAATAACGTTGCAGACAAGTCCGAGTAGGATCAGGATCTGGGCCATTGGATCGAGATGTTTTAATGGGATTGACCAACGCATATGCTAAGTTCAGGTCAGCGCTTACAGCAATCGAGCAAGCCTGATGTCCTTACCTGAATCGTAATAGAGCGGCCGCTTATCTTCGGGAAGCGTCGCTGTGAATTCTTCCAATTCACATTCGAGCTTGCGCATCTCATCCACGACACTTGCTTTCTCCGTGCCGTCTTTCAGACGTTTCAAGGATGCAGCGACCATCGACAGCTCACTCTTCGCATGGTCCACCTTCTCCCACAGCGAGACTGCCTCCTCTGACGCGCGGTTAGCGCTCTGGAGGCTTGCGATGGTGGTGTGGATTTTCGATAACAGATGCTCCAGCACTTGGTTAGTTTGTGCCTCCCGGGAGGGTTGTTTCGTACGAGCGTTGAGTGCTTCAGAAACCACTGCCATCACGCTCTTCTCGGCCTCAGCGAGAACACTGTGCCGATCGGGAGCTTGGGATGGCCTTGGGAGAGGAAATACGATAGGGGTACCCGAGATCCCAGGTTGAGCTGCAAGAGGATCTGAAATCGACAGACGCGCTACCATTTCCGTCAATCCTCTCTGTAGGCACAAGTCAGGTGAAATCGAGATTAGGTTGTTCAAATACGTACCTCATGTGTGGCTGCGTTCTGGGCCGCATTCTCAAGATCCCTGCGCGTGAGCTTTTTTGACACGTCAGTTATAGGTTTGGAATCAAAAACCAAGCGAGAAGACCAGAGAAGCGAGGGCAGTAGGCGATTTACACCTATTGCATCAAGCGCAAGAGATGGGGTTCTAATTTGTGCCTGCAGCTTTATAGGACGAAGCGGCTTTGTTCTCTATCTGGGGACAAAGGATACCCGTTACGAAGGGACATTGCCAGATGGACTTGACCCTCCTGACCCTCTTGAATAATAAATGGGCGTATCTTTGCCGAGAGTACAATCAGCGATCTCCAGCTCACTCCCGCAATCATCTTGCACGCTGGCCCTTGAGTGATCCACGAGCTTCCAGGCAGGGTACCCTTGCCGACGGGCACAGGGGATTTTACAGCGAGCGCTGGCGAGTGTACGTACGACCGCTCAGTGATTTACACTGAGGGGAGCCCGCCGCATGAGGTTGAGGGATGCAGATTTGGTCGCCGCATACGCTCAGCGATTTACACCGAGGGTACGCAGAACACTGGTCGCCACATCCGCTCAGCGATCTACACCGAGGGGATGCCCGCCGCCTGCGCTCGGTGATTTACACCGAGGGCAGGTTGAGGATCAAGTTGTAGTCTGCCCGGCAGTGACCGGCAGCGAAGGGTTATAGTCTCGTGACCCCGTGACCTTCGACTCCACGTCTGCCACCACCGTGCGTTTGTTGGGTGCAGGTCACCCAACAAATGCCTTCCGTTCTGCTGCTGGCGACTGTTTCTTGGGTGCATGTCGCTCAGCAAATGTGTCGCTGACCGCACATCTTTGCCTACCCCACCGGATGCAGGCGTGATGGCGTTTCTTGGGCGCAAGTCGCCCAACAAATGCGCGGGTCGCGTTTCTTGAGTGCGGGTCACTCAACAAATACCTCACTGACCGCACATCTTCGTCTACCCCACCGAATGTGGGCGTCACGGCGTTTCTTGTTTCTTGTCTCAGTCCCTCTCGTACATTATATTAAATATGACCGCGATTTGTATTCTGAAGTTCAATAGCCAATTACATGTAGTGTGGAATCGCCTCGCGCAACACCCTGATCTTTGCCTCCAAGTTCTGATACAAGAACGCGAGGCATCCCAAAACGACCAGCACTCTCCCCAATCCGATAAACTTTTCCAAGCCGATGGGTGTTACAGGCTCGTTTCCAGACGAAAATTTCCTCCGAGAAGTCCAAGGCACGCGTCTGAGCTGCGAAGATGACGGATACGCCGCCAGTTTCGGCAGTCTACACGAATTGTGAATTAGCCATGGCGTTTTCAAACCAGAAGGTACCAACCGGAACAACCTGGACCCACTCCGATGATCCCACACTCAGAGTCTCGATCTTTTCGCCCGAGTGGGTGTCGAAGACGTACACGCACCCATGGTCGCTGCCGCAAACGATCGTCGACCCATGTTCCCCAAACCGGACATTTCTCGGACGTCCGCTCTTCCGTTTTCGCTCGATTTTGTATGCCTTGGCCTTGATCTGGTCCGAGATACGGAAAAGGGCGGGACCGGAGGTGGGATTGTGGAGACAAAAAACACCATCCCTCCAGTTGAAGGCGGCGCCTCCACTGGTCAGAGGTGGTCAGTACCTCACTCTGAAACCCGATAACAAAGACGTACATCCTCGACCCCACCGACCAGTTTGAAGCGATTTCTCCCGTTTTACCGCGGATCGTGTAGCTAAACCTTGCAAGTCAACATTCGTCTATGAGATTTGACTGCAGACTTACATCGGTCCATTGTTGTGGAAACCAAGCATGATGATATCGCGGTCTTGACTGTTATCGAATGCGGCAAACGTGACTGCTTGAGGGGCCAAGCGAGGAAATTTCCTGCTGAAGATGTTGGTGGGCATCCACTTGCCGGTCAGAGGATCCTTCGAAATCCCCCAGGACTGCACCACGTCGTTGCAGCCGCAGAGGCAAAGCCGATTGTTGGTCGAGTCAAATGCCATTGCAGTTATCTCACCAGGGTCGGGCATCTGTATGACGAACGTCTCTTCAAACACCTTCGACATCAGAGTTAGTGACGCAGGAACACTCTATACTGAAGCGCATCCTTACCCCGTCTTTTTGACGCCAGCAATAGAAATAACTGTTCTGTGTACCGGCATACAGAACGTCATGCGGCTCATCGGCTTGACGAGCCCATATCACGACCAGACTGGCACCGCGATTGCTGACGTGGCTGGGACGCCGAATGTTCGTCATGTCAGTAATGTCCCAAAGTCGGGTCCCTTGTGAGCCTGAGCGCAGATGAGCAAGTATCCACTCGGTAGTGACAGACGCTTACCGCCACTGGCAAGAATCTTGCCGTCTTCTGTAACAGTGAGGGCGAGGACACTACCGGGGTGTTTGCTGAGACCGCGGTGTCGAACATAGGGAAGGCGAGCATGGGCCATCGGGGGCAGAATAGGGATTGGGATGGGAGAATGAGACAAGGTGCACAAGGCTTGGTGCTTGAGCCTTATACCCCTCATTGAACCTAAATGCGCAGACCCTCATGGTTGACAAAGCGACCCTCGGACAAAGCGACCTTGATCCGCAGACCCCGATTGACAAAGGGATCCTTCGGACAAAGCCACGACCTTCGGACAAAGCGACCTTGCCGGAGCCCCCGATCAAAGATCAGGAGTGGCACCTTTCACTCCGCTCAAGTCAATATATATGTGTCCCACGTCCATATTTCCGTCTTCCTTCTACCTCGTCTCCTCATGGCCCCTCAGTTCCCCAGTATTCCTACGAAGCATGTCGTCCGCCCGCTACTCGCTGCACCCTGCCCGGTCATGCTGCCGCTACTGCTCACCAACATTATCCCTGAGCAGTTTCCGTTCCCGCAAATTTTAACGGACATCGATGCCAGTCGCACACCTTCTCCTCCTCCCCGTCCTCATCGTGCACCTACACCTGCCCCACGTCGCGCACCCACATCTGCCCCACGTCGCGCGCCCACACCTGCTCCCTTTCCCTGACATCGCCGACCTGCGCCTGAGAGCCGAGAGAGTTCGCTGACGCCAATCCAGAGTGATGACTCGGACTCGGACTCGGACTCGAACTCGGACTCGGACTCTTCTCACACAACAAAGAAGCAATTAAATCAGATCCAACGGCCCTCAAACACGAACATTCAAACTGTGAAGTTGTTGTTCAAGGACCTTTATCCCGACTTGACCGAGCAGGAGCACGAAAAGGAATACACGGTGTTCAGGGTGAAAATTCTTCTCATTCGATCGACGTCGTCCTCAATTTTTTTTTTCCAGACCCAGCTTGATGCCCTCTGCACACGGTACTTGCGTCCGTCGTTAGCGCTAACCCACCAGGACAAAAACGATGTTCAAAAGGTCTACAAAAAGGTGCGACTCTACCTATCCATTCAATCTGCTTCACTGAACTGAATGACTTCTAGCTGACCGAAATTTTTGTATGGCTCGCTGATTACAACAACTTCTGGCCCGCGGCGGTGTGTTTGCAGGGCAAACTCCACAACTCCGCCGCGCGCGCCATAGATAAAACGACCAAAAAAGTCGTTAACGTGCTCGCAGGGGTAGGCCCTAGTCGAAGTGAACCCAAGACTAGGACGAAGCCGAAGCGCAAGGCGACACCCTCCACATAATTTTCATTATACCCTGGTTCCTATTATCTTCCCTATTTCCTATCATCCACCCTCGTCCCTCTTTACCCACTACTCATTATCCACTACATGTTGTCCTAATTCCTCGTTCGTCCTAATACCTCGTCCCTAATGTCATCTTTGTGTTTTGCTTGTCTGTACGTCCTCAAATTGCGTGTGCCTCCAAATCGGGTGTAGAGCTTCGATTTGACAGCTGTGGCGGTGAAGACGCGATCAACCTCCAAATCGGGTCGGTACTCGCGATCGGTCCGGCCTTCGATTGACAGCTGTGGCGGTGAAGGCCACAGGACCCGCACCAGTTGTTGTTCCCGACTTTCGATGTCTACCCAGTGTAAATTGCTGGGTGAGCGTCGATGATCGCAGCACCAGAGCCGTTGGGCATGTTGTCGGGGGTTGCGGGTTGCGGGTTGCGGGTCACACTGCACCGTTTGTTACCTTTTGTCCAGAGACAAAAAACAAAGAAACTCCCTATAAAACTGTACCGCCTCAAGGCAAGGTCAACTTCCCCCCACGACCTCGATCCCAAACATTGTTCCCAGACACCATGGTCAACAACCGCAAGCCCGTCGGGATTCACAAGGTCAGAGCCGCCATGCCGCATCGCGTCTTCGGCGTTGGATGACACATTTTCAGTGCTCTTTGAAAGCGCTTCGCTCCCGCCACTATTCAACCTCTCATAATACCCCTCGTTTCGTTTCCACGCCCACCAACATCGAGTCCGACGCGTCACAATACCCTCTCGTCGAATCTAACTTCTCCGATGCTGCCCATCAGCCATGGATCCACGACTTCAAAATAAAACTACAGCATGGCAAGAAATTATCGTGCTTTCGTATATTTATGAAGCGCGGAAAGGCATTGGTGCCAAATGCGTGCGCTAACACCATCACGGGCGACGTGGTGATCATGCGCGCGGCGGCGCACGACAGCAACTCCATCGTCAACATGCGCTCGACAGATTCACGGGTTGCAGACTACATCTTTAACGTGTACGTAGTGACTTTCTGGTGTTCCTTCCCATCTCTAATCCAGATTACACAGTACGCTCGATCGCATGTCAAAGTTCCGAAGCCCACACCGCACCTGGCTGCCCAAGGAGCTCGTTCTCAAGCGAGGGCGCGCGTTTCCTGGTTCGCCCTAGGCGTCGCGGCACTCTACCATTTTTTTTTTTCGACTTAGGTGCTCTCAGTCCGAGACGGCTTCATTATTACTTCGTGTCTACCGTACATGCTTTTTTTGCATCTCTACCATGCATTTTTTTCCGCCTTCGTGTTCGTAGGATCTTAATTTAATGTGTGTTCTCCAGCTCGATTCTGTGTGAGGGAAAAAAAATACAGTGTAACCTACAAGAACAAAGACGACTGATCACGATAATGCAAGTAAGATCTAGATGTCCTGGGCCCTTGCCCCCAACCCAGGACCTTGACAGGACCCTGTCCTTTATTCCGCTGATCCCTTTGAACCCTCGCACTGATCCGATTGAACCTTGCACTCTCCCCTTGACAGGTCCCTGTCTAATTTCGTCGATCCCATTATCTGACCCTCGGCTCCATTATCCTGGGTCATAGCACGAGGCTTCCTTTCTTGCTTCGAAGCGTGCACAAAGAAAAGGGTGAGTGGCGGGGCTAGGCATATAAGAGGCAGCATCGCACATCACTCATTTCTCGTTTTTGCCTACTCGTACCTTCTGTCCCGAGGTGTAAATCGCCTCGCTACGGATTCCCGACTCTCCCTCAATGTCCCAAATGCCTGCCCACTTCGAAGGCACCGATGTCTGGTTGCCGGAGCGCCCCAACTTGAATGAACCTATCGTTGGGCCCGAAATCAGCATGCATGGCGCCGAACCCATCACCAACAACGACGACGTTAATATGGTCGGCGTCAGACACAACGATAACACAGTTAATGTCTGGGCCGACGGCGACAGACCGTGGCATTTCCACCCGGTTCGTCTTTGATCTCATGAGCTTGGTTTGAAGATAAACTGAAGATTTCATTTCGTTCAGCCGAGTAAAAGGGTTGCCGTCTCGACCCCTGCGAAGGATGAGGTTCAAGATGTGGGTCTGTTCACTTTAAATTCAACTCTAACCTGACATTGCTACAGGCTCGTGCATGGGCCGAGGCCTCGATACAGAAAGTGAAAGTTGTTTCACAGGAGAAACGAGAATTGGAAGCTAAACTGGCGGAAGCGCAGCAAGCGATCAAGACCAGGGTATGCATCTTTGTTCCTGCTCCACTCCCGCCGACTGAGCTTTTCAGGATCAAGAGTGGGCAGCAGCACAACAGAAGGCACAACGGAATTGGGCGCAGAAGTGGGACCAGTTCACAGAGCAGCGCAACCGCGAGTTTAGAGAGCATCTCGAACAATACCAGCACCAGAATTCAGATCAGATAAGGCAGGAAATGGAGGCTGGGTTGGAGGCTGAGATTGTAAGTGCGGATGCTGGTCGTCGTCAAGGGTAGATAATTAAGAGTTTTTAGGTTGTGCGCGCAGATGAGCACCAGAAACAGCTGGCTTGCATCGTGAGTGACGGTCCCATACTGTTGCTAAAGTACGGCGTTAATTGAATTTTTAGGAAGAGCAGATTCGGCTCGAGCAAGAGAAGATTCGGCGTGAGCAAGAGAAAAAGAGGTAGATTTCCACTTCATTAATCGAAACACATATTTACCGATGTACCAGGCGGAGTATGAGACAAACATAGCTGCTTTCCGTGCTCGCTTCAGCTCCCAGAGACAAGGCGTTCAGGGTCCGCAGAATAACGGAATGGAGGAGGATGTCCGTTTTCCAAACGCACCACTGGAGCGGACACCCCAATTTGTCTCGCAGGCGACTCGGGAAGAGCGCCGAATCGAGGCGATCATACGTCAAGGACCTGGGTGTTTACCCATCCTCTCCATGACCGCGCCGACGGAGCTAGAACCCTCGGCGGTGCCGGGAACACCCGCGACTCCCGAGCAGAACACCTCGCAGACTTCGCTGCTATTGGACTTCGACAACCCCCAGGTACAGCAGCAACTGCAAAGAATGCTTCGTGAAGTAGTGGGGGAAGTGGGCGTCAAAAAGAGCACCCCCAAGAAACAGAAGGCTAAAACGGGGGCGACGACTGCCTTACTTGCAGCCCGAAAGGGACAACAGACGCAGTTGGAGGATAAACATGATCTAAGGTGGAAGGTTCGTCCACTTCGATCATTTCTGCATAAAATAGCCTGAATTTCACCCCACTCCGCAACTCCACCGATACGCACTCCCGCCTCGGCCCCCGCCTTGTCTCCCACCACAGCGAACGCCAGCGCAGGAACCGAAGCACGCGCTTCATTTCCTCGCGCAACAACAATACCTCCTCCTCCCACCGCTCCTTCCGTGCCTTGGCCTTTGACCACTCCACGCGCACAGCTAAAAACGCGTTAGTACCCGATTAGTCTCTGTAGATCCAAAACAAATGTACACTCGTGCAGCTCTGCTTCATCTTCGCCAGGCCCACCCCCCTCGGTCCAAATCCAGGACATGCTCCTCTCCCTGGACGACATCGCCGGCCCCGGGACCCGCCGAAACTTGGATGAGCCGATGTTTCCCAGCTTTTTTCTGGCCTTTGCGTCCACTTCGCGCTCCTCATCCAGCTGGATGTCGCCCGGCTTCAGCTCCTTCCACCCCGTGCACTCATCGAGTCCCTTCAGCGCTATGAGCGCGTCCCGCGCACGCCTGTACTTTGCAGCTACGGCGTCCACCTGCTCCCCGATGCGCTCGACCAGACTATACGCCCGGGTCATCGCCCTCTGTCCCACGTTGGCGTCCCGGTACGTGAGCATGTGACGCTTCGCATGTAGATGGCTCCGCAGCCGCCTCAGCGAGTCCCCGCACTGCCCCTCTCGCAATTTCGCTTCCATCACCGACAGCCCTTTCCTGCAGCCGTGCTCCCTATCCACCGCGCGCAACCCCGAAGGAAGATACAGTTTGACATCCTCCGCCCTCGGTGGCGGCATCTCGGAGTCTCGCGCGTCCTCCTCGGCCTCCACCTCCCGTGCCGCTGCAGGCATATAAATGGCCTGTAGCTTCCGAAACGCGGCGAGCTTCCTGAAGAATGCCAGGCGCATCTCTGCGAGCCGCTCGCTTTGATCAGCCGCCAGCAACGTTCTTCCTCTCGCTTCGCCCCGAATTCGTCGCCTATCTTTCCCGTCAGTCGCTATCTGAGCGCATGAACGCGGAACTCACTGGGATTCTTCGAGTTGTAACCCTGCCACTAGGAAGGACGTCACGCTCGACCCTTGCAACCCTTGCAGCGTCCCTCCTGCCGTCGCCGCCTCTTGTGCTTCCTCCTTTGTTAGTGCCAGTCACACCGTGGCCTCGCTCGGCCCCCCTGTCCGTACCGCCTTTCAGTAACGCCACACCACAATGGATTAAAGGACCAACTCACCTTCATTTCCACCCTCCATCTCGTAGGGATTCGGCTGCGTACGATCCTTCACCCAGTTGTCAATCTTCTTCTGCCACGTATTCCTCAACGACGACCGCAGCGTCTTGTCCACCTCTTGGAACGCCGCCACTTGCCGGTCCCGCTCGTCAATCGCTACAATCAGTTTACGCGGCAGCATCTTCCCTGCAGCCACAACATTCGTCAAGATATGCGTATTTGGTAACAGTTGCCGTACGCACCTTGATTAATATTCTTCTCAAAATTATGCTGGTCTATCTTGTCGTCAATCGCGTCATAGCGCGCGCCTGGTCCCATCTCTTTCGTAGCCCAGGCCAATGGGTTCAGCCCAGACCACGTCCTTTCGATCCCTTCGCCATCTGTCCGTCCCACCCCTTCCAAATAACTTAGGGAGTTCTGGACTTGACACTTTCTCTCATGCGCCAATGCATGCCAAACGGGCAGCCCGTAGAGCACCGTCGTCTTCTCGAGGTCCAATTTCAAGTGTTCCGGCATGGCCGCCAGCCGGTTAGGGAAGTTCACTTGCCATTGGCAAGCGATATCGTACGAGATTGCCAAGTACATAGCTGCGATGCCCAAGATTGCGCACAGCAGGATGTAGTCCATATTCGCGTACCTTTCGCAATATTAGCGCGCTGTGTTACATCCCATCAACCAAAGAAAAGAACGTACCGCTCCCCTTTCTGCACATCTCCCACTCCCTGCGGGCGTACGAGCTCATGCCGTGCGCAAACGACACCGCCCACGCCCGAGCACCGTAGCCCGGTGGTCATCCGCGTATCTTTCTGCAACAGCGCTGCGAACGCGATGCAGGTACTAACCTGCAAACCGTTGTTAGTATTCTCTCACACACATAACCCAAGACCAGACTTACGTCCTTCTCCGCAATATACCCTTTCAAATGTTCTTTGTACGGCCCTTCCTCCACCATGTGCCCCCACCCAGAGCCCAGCGGCGGGTCGTCGTGCTGGTTCGACCGTAATCGACTTTTGAGCCGGAAGTTTGCGTCCATTGCAAGGAGTAGCATGTACAAGAACCTAGCGGGGCAACGGTTCATTACTGAATATCCACGCTGTTGTCTACAACTTACCGAAACTCTGCCGACACCTCTCGCCAGCCCTCAGGGAGGTTTTTGCCATCCTGCGGACACGCCCAGCACAGCACGGCACATTCGCCGTTTTGCGTGCTCTCCACGCCCGCGGGGTCATGCGCCCGGCCCGCGCGCTTGAGACGTAAAAGGAATGCATATTGCCGCGCCATTCGGCCAAATGCCTTGTAACGATCCTACATATATCGCCAACGTTAGTACACGTCTTCCCTTGAGAAACCTCAGTGCACGCACCGGTACTTCCGTCACTCGACAGGCATCCGTCTGCCGCTCCAGCATCCCCACAAAGTCGTGTACATTCACATCTCCCAGCACGCTCAACAACCGGAACAAGTCAAGCGCGGCAAAGGTCGCGCATGTGGCCGGGTCTACTGTCGTCGCGGGGTACCAGTCGTTGCGGAGCAGCTGCTCCAGGTTCGCAGCGCGGTCGGAAAGGTCGCACCCGCAGTATTGAAAGCGCACGGTGTGGATGTAAGCTGTATCCATCACGACCATTGACCGCACTGCCGGCGCTGGACGGGGGCACGGATGCCCCCCATGGCCTAACTGATACACGCTTCCGAGACTTGCTAGGCTGGTAGTCAACCAATATGTTCCATTCCACTCCTACAAACTCTTGTTAGCGCTTCGTAACCCACATTCCTCGAACATACCTTCAGCCGGTGCAGGGGCGTCAACTTATGGCGCGCCAGGACACACTCTACGCATTGAACGAAGACGCCGCAATCTGCACAACGAAACCGCCTCGATGTGCGCGTGTACAGGGCCTCACAGCAACAGCAGCCCATTTCATCAGCAGCGTCGCCGAGACCTTTGCGCCTCAGCGCCTCGTTGAGAAAGCGCGGCATAAGGGGCCTCCACGGCTTCATTGTCTCATCCTATGCTTGGAAGTCAGTCGAAAACCCCAACGCGTCGTCTAGGTTAACTTACCGAACTCTCGTACCGCTTTCGTTTCACCCCCGTCTCACCATCCTCCCCCGCATCCTCATCGTACGGACCGTTGTAGTCCGCAGGTTCTGGCAGAGGGATCCAATCCCCGTACGCATCAACCAGGTCAGACGGCCGAATTTTCCTCTTCTTTAAGCCTATGTTGATCGCCTCGTCGGACGACATTTCTGGTCCTGGTGGTGAAAGAAAGGGCCTCAAACCCGGCCGGCATGAGTTCTGGGTTTTTATCGTGTCCCGCTGTTTGCATGTGCATGCCGCTAGCTTCGCCTATCGTTGTTAAGCGAAGTGTAGCCACCCTGGCCGTGATGCAGCCACGACGTGGGTAGAGGTCTTGAGATCTAAAAATTGATGCGGATAAAACCCCCCTGCCCTAATTTTTTGCGTCACATGTACCATATTTTCTCACTTCCATACCTCCGTCCTCTAATGCGGCGCATTAATATTGGCACCCCCGGTTTTGTCCACCGCCCACCGCGACCGAAGCGGGTGATTTCACCCGACAACGTCCCCGACTACATCATGCCTGCTCCCGACGATCCTTTGGAGCCGCATATCAAGTTCCGGTTCCAAAAGCGCCTGCAGGAGGAGCTTGCTCTGCGCGAACCAGCCGGGCCTTTCCCTGGAGAGCCGTTGCCTGAGGAGTTGCCGCCGCCGCCGCCGCCTGGCCATGCGCATGCCGAAGTCCAGACCACTGGAGGCTCCGCTGGGGTCACCAGAGTCATGCCCACCGCCTCCCGAGCCCGCGAGCAGGCAAGACAGGCGGCCGAACGGGAACGGCGCTTCTGCACCATCCAAGCCGCGGCCCAAGACCAACGCCGAGCGAGTCTCTCCAGGTCCCCGTCGCCACGCAAGGCCATCACCATTGCAAAAGGCGGTTCGTTTGAACCCAGTTTGATAGAGGACCGCGACTACGACATTGACGAGGTCGTCGGTCCCGAGTCGCGTTTCCGCTTTCGTCTGATTCCTTGGGGAGGCGGGTAAGCCTCAATCACTACCTTGGGAACTGTTTCTTACAATCATCGCAGTGCGCCGCGGCCAGTCTACGCCGCGGACAAAAGTCTCGTTTTAGTCCTGGGAGGTCGCCCGCGTAACCGCAACTGGATGCCAGACCTCGTTGAGGACGTTACGAGGGAGTGCGATGTCGCAATTGAGAGCATCACCCAGCCGCCAGACGATCTACAGGCCAAGATCGCGCCCACACTGTCTGGAGGCGTCGGCGAGAGCTTCAATGAGGAACCTGTTCGTGCGGTGGCCTATTCGTGTGACGCGAATTCATCCTGCTTCTAGGTTTCACGGCCAAGCCATGGCGTTGTGATTAACGCGCTAGTATTCTTCCAGCTGTTTGCTTCGGTGGCCATGAAGCGTCTTGTTGGTTATGGAAATCGTTCGTGTGGCTCTGCGCGTTGTTGTGCCGTGTTTAACCATCCCCCAGGCCTCCTCCAGACGTACTGCAATGCCGCTTTCCTGGCGTTGGAAGCTGAAAAACGCGTGTTTCTCGAATACGACACGCGGGCTCTGTACCCCTCGCCCCTCAGTGTATTTTCAGCAGCCACCTTCGAACTCGGCGGGCCACATCGTCAAACTGCCACTTCCGACCGCTACCAAGCAGCCAGCTGGAGCGTACTGACCGCACTGGGCAAATATGCGCCTATGCGGGGTGGCCACATTATCCTTTGGGATCTGGGTCTCGTCGTGTCCTTCCCCTCTGGCTCTTCCATTCTCATACCCACAGGTATCATTCGCTACTCTTTTGTGAAGGTCCGCGATGGCGAACACCGATACTCCCTGCTGCAATGGGCTGGCTCCGGCATCGCGCGCTGGCTCCAGAACGGACGTCGCACAGATGTGGAATTTGCGGTCAACGCCTCGCAACAGGAACACCAGGAGCGCGAAAATCGCCGCACTATAGCACATGACGGCTCGCTCGAGACCTTTGCTGTCGAAGGCGAAGCTCCGGATTGCGGTATTATGTGGCCCTTCCTTGATCCCGTCACGACCAACGACAAATCTGCGGACGAGCGCGCCACTGCCGATGATGAGCCTGCCGCGGCAACGGACGAGCGCGCCGCCGCCGCCATGCAGTAAAATTTCCTTGGATCTTTCAAAATGTCCGGCCGGTTTTGTTATACGCGTGTCCCTTTGTTCTAAATCTACACACGTCTTCAATTCCCTTCTACATTTACCCACATCTCTCTTTCCATCCAAAAGCTGCTGTGGCCGCACTTTCGAAACTCACTACTTATACTTACACATATGCACTCGTGATAACCGAATATATTCAAAATCAAAACCAGTACCGGCGGCCCTGTCTGATGTAAGGTTGCTGCCCCGGAAGCGGCACATAGTCGGGGTGCCCCGTCGGGTTTAGCAAGGGGCCCAGCTCTTTCTCAGAATCCCCCTCCCACCCGGCTTCGTCGTCGTCGTCCATATCCCCCACGGATTCGCTGTCGTCGGATTCGCTGTCGTCGATATCTGCCAGGGACCTCGGGACCCTTGCCTGGGGTGTAAAATGTGTCGGTGCGGGGGACGGCGTTGGAGGTGTGGCAGGCGTCGGACGCCTCCTTGGTTGACTCGGCTGGGGCGGACTGCGTTCGTTCGTCCCGCTCGGCTTAGGGGTTAAAGCGGTGCGCTTGGGCGCGACCACGGTCAGCTCACTCAGTGCAGTCAGGGCCACTTTCGGCTGCTTCACGATTTTTTGCGTGGGCTTCAACGATTCCTGATTACGCCTGGAGAATGGTTAGAATAGGATCGTAACAGAACAGTATTATGGGCACGCGCTCTCTGTATCTCCGGCGCGCCTGCTGAGCCCGTATATTATACTCTTGCTGTACAGCACTTGGGGCGTTTTTGAGCTCTTCGCGTCGTCTGTAAAGTATCAAGCCTGTTGCTGTAACGGGTGGCAGTTTTTTACTGTTGCATTCGCAATCTAGCCTTCGTGTTTGTGTCATCTTGGTGCCTGTGGCGTCAACTCCAGGTCAGCTTTCCTTTTCTTTCTCCTGGAGAAGGAGGTGAGGAAGCACCGTTGCCGGTAGCGCCGTGCGGTTTCGGCGCGTCGATCAAGGATTTCTTCCTTGGTCAGTTTTGTCTTGCCGCGCCCCATCAAAGTTGGGAGAGAGAGAGAAAGGCGAGTGTGGCGGTGTCCATTAGGAGTTCGTCATCATTAACACAACGAGGTCCCGAACGTGGCAGAGGACCTTACGACAGACCCGCAAACATTTTGAGATGGTGTAAGCAGTGTAATCATAGTTTGAAACTCGGGCGCCGAAATGGCTCCGCAGCTGCTGCAAAGTCAGAAGGGCAGGGACGAAGGGAGTTCGTCATTTCATGGCTCTCGGCCTTCTGGAGGGCAGGGAGTACCGGGATGGCGGTCAAGAGGAGACTACAAGATAGGAAAGATAGGAAACAAACTTGAAGTGGAGCCGCGCGATGAAACAACCTGCGAAGGGTTCGAAACATTGGCGGATGTACCTTACCTTAGCTAGGTTTGGAATGGGAAACATTTTTGCAGTGTTGGGAGTTCGTCATCTTTGTGTGGTTCGAACTCCAGAGAGGCATTTAGGTCGAGTTTCTTTTGCAATGAAGTAGTGAAGTATATACCATAACTACTCAGAGGTTTCGCTTGAAGTAAAAAAACGACTGGAAGGCTGCAGCACGTCGTCGACGTCGAGAGTGACGATGTGACGAAAGTGACATTGCTGATTTGGAGTGACGAACTCCTGCACTGGGGGGGTATCTCACATGGGCAAGGTTGGGAACAGAGGGTGCGGGGTCATAAAGGAACACATTTCATTGCAGCGGCTATACGAAAAACTACGGCGTAAGTTGGAATCTACAGTGGCGAGCTCAACGGGCGCGAGAGCGCCGACACCCAACCATTCTTGGAGGCTTGGGTGAACGCCGTCTCCGCCGCCTCTCGGGATGCGAATGAGCTGCACAGGTTCCCCTTCACCCCTATGGTATTGAGGCCGCACTCCAGCCAGGAGCGGTACACGCCGGGGACGACACCACGGCAGATGGCATACCATAGCGAGGCGGTAGACGTCAAATTAAGGGGATTATCGTCGTATGAGGAGGGGAGAGGCAGAGGGGAGACGGTGGCGGTTGACGGCGGGGTTGAGTCGGCGGTCCAGCCCTTGCTGCGCGCAAACTCGAGAGCGGCGTCGGCTGTGGCAATGCTGGGGAAGCTAGCATGGATGGCGACGTCATGTCCGGAGATACTCCGCTGGACGTCATCCCATTTCTCGAAAACACCGACCTCGCCACCATAAAAGACAGTGTATGCACCAGCGGGGGATTTGCGGCGCAGACGGGTCTTGCCTTGACCACGCACGCTACTTCCCGGAACACCCTGGGTAAGCGCGCCCGCCTCAAACCAAGTGGCGGTGACGCCGACTTTGCTGGGGGAGCTGACAATATAGCCGGACGTTTGGGGAGTCGTAGGGGTGGATCGAGCGGCGCGCGGCCTCACAGGAGTGGTGGGAGGCTCAGGCGAGGCAGGGGGAGGTGTAGGAGGCGACGATGGGTGGTCTGTTGCGTAGATTAGCACTGAGAGGAACACGCGGACAGGAACTGGCGCACCATGAATGCTAGCGACATCGAAGTTCCGGATGAGAGTGTCAATTGTATCGTCGTACTCGGGGGGTTATCGCGAGCCAAGCGCTGGGCGGCGAGCACGAGCTTGCGCAAAACGGGGGGTAGTTGACGCGTGAGCTCCGTAAGGCCCATCCGATCGACGAGCTCCTCTACTTGACGCTCGGTGAGATTGGCAGTGAGACGGTCCAACTCGGCCCCCGTCAGCAGAGTATGGGGATCGCGGCGTTGTTATATCCGTGCATCTCGGAGTACCTCGGAACTCCGATCGGACTTCCTTCGGAATTTCCGAGGGGGACTTCTATCCATCGCAAGGGACATTACGCGATGAGGAATTACCAAGCGGAATCCTTTACTCATAATCCCTTACTTCACTCTCGGAGTTTATCCGGACATCCACTTATTGTCCACGGAGAAATACTTACTCATCGTTCACAAGATGTCTTGACGACTTATTGTCCACGGACTTATACTTACAAATCCTTCACAGGATTGTCTTGACGACTTATTGTCCACGGACTTATACTTACAAATCCTTCACAGGATTGTCTTGACGACTTATTGTCCACGGACTAATACTTACTAATCTTTCACACCTTATTGTACTTCACTAAACAATTAGCTTACTAAGTATTTAAGCTAAGTAGTTTAGCCTCTGTTCTTCAGTTTGATAATTGTATACGTTATTGCGTTCTCCCTTCCCAACGCAACCTGAGTCGGACTCCGACCTATCGGATATTCCGTGCCTCCTCCGGCCCTCCTGCATCCTCACTCGTCCTCCCGTTATTATCTCTGGACTTGTCTCTCCTTGGTCGCAAGCCGGGTAGTCGCACACTCTTGTTTGTAGTGCTTGCGAGAACGACCTTCTGACCCTTCGGAACTCCGTGACTAACTCCGACATATTTCCTTCGGACTTTCTCGGCAATTCCGATCCCCTCGGCTCAGCACTTAACAGTATTATCAAACTCAACTATCTGGGCTTGCATGGCTGATCAGTTTAACCCCTACAATCCCGCATCCATCGTGCCAGGCACGCCTGGCGCATCCCAATCTCTTGCTGGCAATAATCTTCTCCAACGGCGTGTTGATCGTGACCGCCGGCAATCCCGACTTCTATCCAATATTCCTATTACTCCCATTGCCGCTCGATCGTCAGAAATCCCTCTGACTTTCCAGCCCATTCCTTACCCCACCATGAATCCACGTCCAGCTTCTTACCCAGTTGGAGGAGTACCATCGGAGGCTCCGCGTCGTGCTCCTAATCCATTTACAACTCCGCTTCCTCCTTCGGAAGATCCGATAGCTGAAGAAACCGATGAACTGGAACCACCTATCGAAGAAGAGGAAGTTATTGATGAGGAGACAAGATTTGGTCGACAAATTCTGGCCAATATCGGAGATCTCACGGAGGTACTTCGGAGTTTGAAAGGTCCTCAGTCTGGATCTAAGAGCTCTCGCTCTAACCTTCGGAACCCCGATACCTTCGATGGTTCTGATCCTCAGAAACTCCGACCATTCCTCGCTCAGTGCTATCTGCACTTTGCTGAACGTGACCAGGATTTCACCACGGACGACGACAAAATCATTTATCTTATGTCGTACCTCCGAGGCACCGCCCTAGATTGGTTTGAACCCCAGCTCTTCGATCCCGACCCAAACACTGTTCCAGCCTGGGACAGCAATTTTCCTCAGTTCCTTCAAGAGCTGCAGGACAATTTTGGGCCGCACGATCCTGTCGGAGATGCCGAGGACCAGCTTCGGAATCTCCGAATGAAATCCACGGACCGTATCACCACTTACACCGTCGAATTCAATAAGCTTTCAGCTTATACTGGTTGGGGAATGACCGCCCTTCGTTTCCAATACTACGAAGGATTGCCAAGGAGGATTAAGGATCCCCTTGTCAATATGGAGTATCCGAATACTCTTATCGGACTCCGGGCTGCGGCTCAACGGGTTGATACTCGCTATTGGAAGCGAGAATCTGAGAAGAAACGCGAGCAGACCGGTACTCACGGAAATCCCGAGTCTTCTTCGGCTTCCGCCTCTTCCAACCAGAAGGGTGGTAATACGAAGAAAGCATTCAAACCTCAGCAATCTTCCACTCCTACCGCTTCGCAGTCTTCGGGAACTCCGAGAACTCCGAAGCCTTATGCCGACAAACTGGATAAGAGTGGACAGCTCAAGGATACTGAGAGGGAGCGTCGCAAGAAGTTCAACCTCTGCATGTATTGCGGAGGCAGCGGTCATTCCGCTGCGGAGTGTAACAAAAAGAGACCCAACGCCGCAGGCAGGGCCTCTAAAGCGGAAACTCCGAAGAACTCCGACACTGCTACCACGGAGTCAAAAAAATAGTCAGCAGCTCTGAAACCTCCGCGCACGATCAGAGCTGTGTTGACTCTAGTGTGCTTCCTGAGGTCTTCCTCAACGCGTCCTCTCTTTCATCTAATGCCTTATACCTCGACCTTTATGCTGCACCTTCGGACTCGCTCGGAGATTCCTTCGGAAACTCCGAAGTTTATGCATCTACAAAATTTACGATTCCTTCATCCCTCGCTGCGAGGTTCATTATCCGCCTTCGGACTCTTGTCGATTCCGGATCTTCACATTGTTTCATATCTCCTAATATTTGTGAAATGAATGGTTTTGTTCCTTACTCGATACCTCCGATAAGGCTCCGATACCTCGACGGCACCTCCTCCATAATAAATCGGCAAATCCGCCTTCCAATTCTATTCCCTACTGGAGATGTCCAAATATTGGAATTCTACGTCACCCATCTGGATGCCCCTAGTGACCTGGTTCTTGGATTCAACTGGCTCCACCGCTTCAATCCGTTGATTGACTGGTCGGCAGGCCTAATATCTTTCCGTTCCTCCGACACCACCGGGGTATCAATGTCGACTCCTCAGACTATACAGTCTAATTCTGTTCCGGTTAATTCCTCTTCGGAAGGACCTTCGGAAACTCCGACTCCGAAGCCCATCTCGGAATCTCCGACGTCGTCTCTCAGTTCTGATCCTTCTATGGATATTCCTTCCCCTTCGGCTTCTCCGAAGCCATTTGGTTCTCCTCCCCACATATCCCTGGTTTCGGCTGCTGCCTACTCTGCTATTATCGGGCAGAAAGGCACCACTCAATATACACTTCGCACATGTCCTAGAAGCGACATATCTGGTCATTCAACTTCCTTGGACGGAGATCTTACGGATATTCCGACCGAGTATCAAGACTTCGCCGACGTTTTCTCGGAGTCTGAAGCCTACAATCTACCTCCACATCGCGAATACGACCTCCGAATTGACACCGAGGAGGGTGAAATACCACCTATTGGTCATATATATTCTCTATCGCAAGCTGAACTATCCGCACTCCGAGAATTCATCGATAAGAATTTAAAGGCCAACTTCATCTATCCCTCGAAATCAACTCACGGAGCTCCGATACTTTTCGCGAAGAAAAAGGATGGCTCTCTTCGGCTCTGCGTCGACTACCGAGGTCTTAACCGAATCACTAAGAAAGACCGATATCCGCTTCCATTAATTTCGGACTTGCTAGATGCTCCGAGCAAGGCTCGCATCTATACAAAACTCGATCTCCGACATGCTTATCACCTTCTCCGAATTAAAGAAGGCGACGAGCCCAAAACTGCTTTTCGTACTCGCTATGGGTCTTATGACTGGAGAGTGGTTCCGGAAGGCCTCACTAATGCCCCTGCGGCATTTCAACGCTTTCTCAATACCATCTTCTCGGACCTCCTTGACGTCTGCGTCGTAGTCTACTTGGATGACATCCTCGTATACTCCGAAGACGAGTCGAAACATACCGAGCATGTCGAGAAGTACTTCGGAGACTCCGAGCATCCGGACTTTTTTGCAAACTCCCGAAATGCGAATTCAGCGTCACCACTTGTGAATACCTTGGATATATTCTCTCCCCCGACGGCTTCCGAATGGCCCCCGAGAAAATCGCTGCAGTTGCTCAATGGCCTACTCCACGAAAAGTGAAGGATGTTCAATCCTTCCTAGGCTTTTGCAACTTCTATCGGCGTTTTATCTGGAACTATTCGGATATTACTATCCCACTCACTCGGCTTACCCGATCTAGCGTGAAATGGAACTGGTCCGAAAACTGTCAATCAGCCTTTGACGGTCTGAAGACTGCTTTCTCGGAAGCTCCGATACTTCACCATTGGGTTCCCGATCGTCAAATTACAGTGGAAGCGGACGCCTCTGACTATGCTATCGCCGCTATTCTTTCAATTATTGGCGACGACGGCGACATTCATCCTGTGGCATTCCGAAGCCGCACACTCGGACCTTCCGAAGTCAACTACGACATCCACGATAAAGAGCTACTTGCGATTTTTGACGCCTTTAAACATTGGCGCATTACCTTGAAGGCTCGGCAACTCCGGTGGACGTCGTTACTGATCATAAGAACTTGGAGTACTTTGCCACTACTAAAGTGCTTACTCGTCGACAAGTTCGGTGGTCCGAGTTCCTTTGCCGTTTCAATATGGTTATTCGTTTCCGCCCGGGCAGGCTCGGCGGAAAACCCGATGCCTTAACTAGACGATGGGACGTCTACCCTAAAGAGGGGGATAAGGGCTATGGCCAAGTCAACCCTCATAATTTTCGTCCTGTTTTCACTCAAGATCAGCTTTCGGCGTCGCTTCGGGCCACTTATCTCGAGGATATTTGTCTTCAAGCTACGGTTGTCATGGATGTAGACAAGCTTCATTCGGATATCCGAAGCCACCTCCGAGATGATCCTTCGGCCTTACTCGGAATTACCGCGGCAACTTCTGGCAACTCCCCTCGTTGGACTATTGACGACACTGGCCTACTTCGCCATGACGAGCGCATCTATGTTCCTCTCCTTATCGGAAATTCCGAGGAACTCCGAGTTCGGGTTCTTCAACACTGTCATGATCACATCCTAGCTGGTCATTTCGGTCAGAACCGCACTCTTCAGCTCGTTCGACGCGAATATACTTGGCCGGAGGTCCGAACCTTTGTCCGAACGTATTGCCAATCTTGTGTCTTGTGCAAGCGCAACAAGCGGCCTCGACACAAACCTTATGGGTTACTCCAGCCCTTACCTGTTCCACTTCGCCCTTGGCATTCTATCTCCATGGACTTCATCGAGGAACTTCCGAATTCCAACGGTTACAACAGCATTCTAGTCATCATAGATCGTGCTTCAAAACAAGGAATTTTTATTCCTTGCGACACAAAAATAACCTCTTCGGACCTCGCTCGGCTTTTCCTTATTCATGTCTTTTCTAAGCATGGAGTCCCTTCGCACGTCACTTCGGATCGGGGATCCGAATTCGTTTCTGCGTTCTTTCGGTCCTTGGGTCAACTCTTGAGTATGGAATTGCATTTCACTTCGGGGTATCACCCGGAGGCCGACGGACAAACCGAACGTGCCAACCAGACTTTGGAGCAATATATTCGCATGTACACTTCCTATCAACAAGACGACTGGGATCGTCTTCTTCCTCTGGCCGAGTTCGCTTACAACAATGCTCCGAATGCTTCTACTGGAGTTACACCATTTTTCGCGAACAAGGGATACCATCCTTCCTTAACTATTCATCCGGAACGTGATGTGGCCAACACTTACGCTAAGGATTTCGCTGTCGACCTTCACGGACTTCACGAGTTTCTCCGAGAGCAAATTACGGTTGCTCAGAAGAGATACAAGGCCACTGCTGATACTCGTCGAAACCCTTCACCAGAATTCAAAATCGGTGATCAAGTCTTTGTTTCCGCAAAGCACATTCGGACAACCCGACCAACTCCGAAGTTTTCCGAACAGACTCTAGGTCCCTACGAAATTATCGCCCATCCTAGTTCCAATTCTTATACACTTCGGCTTCCGAAGCAACTCCGAGGCATTCATCCGGTCTTTCACGTTTCTCAACTTGAACCGCACACTCCGAACCCTTTTCCCAGCCGCATCGAGGAACCTCCAGGTGCAGTTGAAGTGGTGAACGGAGATGAGCACTTCGAGATCAAAGAAATTGTTGACTCAAAGCTCGATCGGAGATACCGAGTGAAACTCCGATACTTGGTTGAATGGCTTGGTTATGAAGAAACCGATGAACAGTTCTCTTGGATGGGAGCTGACGACGTTCATGCCGATGAACTTGTCGAAAGCTTTCATAAACGCTATCCCGGAAAGCCAGGTCCTGATTATTAATTCGGACTTCCTTCGGCAATTCCGAATTTTCAGATCATCACAAAAAACTTTCAAAATTACAAGCGATACTATTTTACATCTATGTACTTTTCGACTTTTTCTTCTCCTTACTCAACCCTCCTCGCTTGCCTTTCGACTTGGCCGACTTTTTCTTCGGCTTCTCCGACTCTTCCTCTTCCGACTCCGAGACCTCGAGCTCCATGCTCGGGTCGAACGGGATATCCACCCTATGAGAAGCTCGTTCTGCTTCTCCAACCTCCTCACCCGCCTTCTCAACTCCGTGTTCTCGTCCACGACCGCCTTTCGGAATTCCCGAGCCCTTTCGACGTCTTCATTCGCCGTCGTGGTGAAATTTTTGAACAGCTTGTATAGCTGCTCAATGTCTTCATCGAGCTCGTCGACCTTGGTGTCCGTTGGCTCGGACACCCTCGGGACTTCCGCGGCCGCCCGAATCCGCTCTCCAAGGTCGCATCGGACCTTTTGCGTCGCGCATTGGACGCAGGAGACTCCTCGAGGCCCTTGTGGCCTATTGCACGGGAGACCGTGCTTGGTGCATTTCTTGCATCCTAGGGATTAGTCAGCACGGAGAATCTCGGATATGCCGAAGAGTTACGGATGACGGAGTTGCTGCCGCTTGCTTCGGACATCGGATATGGCGTTCCGAAGGGGTGAAAATTGAAAATTTTCACCGCTCGGAGTTTCCTATATACATATTCTGGGTCGAGCACGTGACATCTCGTGACGTCCCGGAAAAGTTCCAAGCCTCTTGAGGGCAATCGGCCTTGAGAGGGGGATACTGTTATATCGTGCATCTCGGAGTACCTCGGAACTCCGATCGGACTTCCTTCGGAATTTCCGAGGGGGACTTCTATCCATCGCAAGGGACATTACGCGATGAGGAATTACCAAGCGGAATCCTTTACTCATAATCCCTTACTTCACTCTCGGAGTTTATCCGGACATCCACTTATTGTCCACGGAGAAATACTTACTCATCATTCACAAGATGTCTTGACGACTTATTGTCCACGGACTTATACTTACAAATCCTTCACAGGATTGTCTTGACGACTTATTGTCCACGGACTTATACTTACAAATCCTTCACAGGATTGTCTTGACGACTTATTGTCCACGGACTAATACTTACTAATCTTTCACACCTTATTGTACTTCACTAAACAATTAGCTTACTAAGTATTTAAGCTAAGTAGTTTAGCCTCTGTTCTTCAGTTTGATAATTGTATACGTTATTGCGTTCTCCCTTCCCAACGCAACCTGAGTCGGACTCCGACCTATCGGATATTCCGTGCCTCCTCCGGCCCTCCTGCATCCTCACTCGTCCTCCCGTTATTATCTCTGGACTTGTCTCTCCTTGGTCGCAAGCCGGGTAGTCGCACACTCTTGTTTGTAGTGCTTGCGAGAACGACCTTCTGACCCTTCGGAACTCCGTGACTAACTCCGACATATTTCCTTCGGACTTTCTCGGCAATTCCGATCCCCTCGGCTCAGCACTTAACAGGCGTCGAAGCAGCGCCGCGATTTCCTCTGGGGTCAGGCCGGCATCTGGGGGAGGCATTTTGGGATGGAGAGCTGGATGGGCCGTTGCGTGAACGGACGCCGGACGGGGTGAGCGGGCGGCAACGGGCGATGACACGGGGACGTCGGTTAGGTTGGTGAAGCAGGACCCAGCCGATAACGGGACAAACAGAGTCCATGGGAGTGTATAAAGCGATCAGGTGGAGGACGCTTACCGAAGGAGGGCGTGTGAGTGAGGTTACTGTACATGGGGCTAATAACGCACATGGTGCAACAGCCGCATGGTGGCTACATATTAAGTGGGCTGGCTGCAGCGCATGGCCGGTGGCTACAAAACACGACTTCACCTGTCCCAATGAGCACGCTGGAAAATTTCTGTGAGTAAACCGTCACACGAGTTGCGGACTAAATATCTTTAGGCCCCCAGGCGATGGTCGGAATTGGGCCGCAATCAACCCAGGAACGCTGCATTCTGCGGCAAAGGTGAGTTTTGTATTGTTTTGTTCTTTCCCATGTTTGAGCCGATGTTCCGGATCCGCTGCATGCACTGACGCACAGGAAATGTCACGTTCAGGGTTATAGTTCCATGGAGTGCGCTCTCGCTTCAGAGCACGCGCTCTTGAGAAACTGCGCCGCAGTCGGGACTTGTGTGAGAAACGGTGTTGGGCTCGGGGGCTGTAGAGATCGGTAATTACGTGAAATGTTGGTACTTCTTCACGATAGTTTCGGTGATTTTGATGCCCCAGAATCGTGCAAGATTGGGAAAAAAAGAAGGGCGGAAAATCAAAATTGGGCGGTGCAAAAAAGACCGCGCGCCGCGGGACGGCCGGAGACATTTATTGCGGACAGTTATTGCGGACAGGGATACAGTACAAGCTACGATGAATGCACTATAACCGTGTGATCTATGTAAGACTCAAAAATGAGGAAGCGAAACAACGCGCATGCAGCAACGTACGAGGCGGATCAGACGACTTGGACGCCGCCCCACGTCAAAGCCTGATTGAAGGCATCAAGTGCCAGGTTTTGCGTGGTGTATGCCTTGCGTGCGCCATGGGCAACACCGCTGATGGCGACGGCGGAGAGGGCGCTACAGGGATGGTTTATGAGAGTACTGAAGATAAGGAGAGAAAAGACATACAACTGGTCGACGACGCCGACGAATCGTCCGCGAGTGATAGCATACCACTCGGGCGCAGGAGTTTCCTCGTCGACGGGACCGAGGGGCTCAGACGGGGTCACACTGTAGACCTTGTTGGCCAGGAACGGGCCCTCGGAGCGCAGGAGCTCGACGAGTGGCGCCGGAAGACCTGCTCCGGGGGGGTGCGAGTGGCGGGAGCCGGAGGAGCGGCTGTAGCCGGGGGGCCGGCAGTTGCATTGCCTTCCGTCTTGCCCTCTGCCTTGACATCAGGAGGGGATGCGGCCACGAGCACGGGCGGGGACGCGGGTGCGGCGAGGACTTGCATGTTGGGGACCATCATCGGCATGACCGTGATGACGAAGCCCACTGTCAAGAGTTGTTGTGGGTGAGGGCGGCGTTATAGCGAGAAGTGAGAGTGCACTTACAAGAAAATTGCAGCAGAAATGACGCTTGCGCAGTCGACTGAGGACGGGCGTCCTTTTGGTTTGCCATGGGAGTAAAGATCAAAGAAGATGAGGCTTGGGCGATGTTTTAACGATAGAATACGCGGGGTCCGTATGCGGAAGTCGGATCTGAGATCTGGGGGACGCGATGAAGCGTTCAGCAGCGTGACACGGTTTGGTGATGATCTAATCTACAGGTTGGGGCAGGGCAGAGTAAAACAACCCACCGCTTACTGTCAACGTCCACGCGGAACGCTTTGGGTGTGAGGGCTGCAAATTCAACCTGGGTAAGGACGACATAGGCAGAGCACGATCATCTGGGACTCACTGGGCATTTTGCATCTTCACAGTGCAGATTATATTTCTTGTCCAATGGCGAAGGCGTCTGAGAAAAAACGGAATCGGACGTACAAGCGCACAGCGAAGCAGGACCGCCGCAATCTAAAGCTGTGGGCTGAGGGTGCCCGAGAAGAGTTGCTCAAGCCCCATATCCCAGCCTATACGGACGCGTTGGAGCGCGGTTGGCGCGCAGAACCGACTATTTGCTCGTCGTGTGCCAAGAGTACCATGCGCAGATCCCGTGGCGCCTGGCAGACCACGAGGAGCCGGAGATGCCTTTGCCTGAGTACGACCCCTTCGCGAAGCCTGTGGTTGAGGTGTTGGACGAGGAAGAGACAAAGATGAAGCGGGAGCGAGTCGAGATAATCAATGCTGTAAGTGTTGTTGACCAGTGATGACAGCGCTCGTGACTGACTTTAATTGCTCTTGCTGCACAGCGCATTGGTCGCTGGCTGAAGTATAGGGCCCGGAAGTTGCGGAAGCCCCTCAAGATGGACCGCGCGCGCGATCCCTGGGCAATACTTCTCGCCAAACTCGCTGGGATCAACTCCCCTCCGAAAGCCCGGCAGGCATTCCAACAATACATGTATGAATCCTACGACACGGAAATCGCACCGGCAGTCAATGCGCGCTGGTTCGCATCATGCCTGGAGGCCGACGGCATAACCCTCAAGTCCAGGAAAGGGCCAAATGCACCTTTCCGAGCGCAGGTCGCGCGGGAGCTCTACAACGAATTGTCGGCAAAGGAGCAGGAGGGTCTGCGGAGTCGGGCTAGGGAGGAGGCGAAGGAGGCGAAGGAGAAATATACGAACGCCATGAAGAAAGGTCCGTCAAAGAAGCCGGAGGACCGTCAACGGTAAGATTATGTTTGCAGACGACTTCGTTTAAAAATTTACCATAACTTCTTCAGATGTATCGATAATCTCGGTGTTTTCATGTCTGCCGTCCTGCACGGGGTTTCTGAGTACACGGGCCTTAACGCGTTCGCTGTCTTCGGTGGGCCCATCCCTCAATTCGATGGGGAGATACGGACGGTACAGTGAGTAGCGGGATCCAACTCTCTGCGTCGATACCAATTACAAGCCACAGTGTTTCATACGGCCGAAATCATGGCCCCTCGCCCTGCCACTTCCCAAACTGGGCGAAAATGCGGTTCACACGCGATGTGCTAGACTTCTACAAGGAATATTTGCATACGGCGTACAGTAAGCTACAACGCTGCGAGGGACAAAGTTCATTCTAACAGGCGTAACCAGCACCAGTCGAATGTGCGGAAGCTGCGCTTTCCGTTGAAGACGGGCCGGCGGACCTGGCGAGGGCCAAATACACCATCCGCGATGACCTGGGATTCACCCAATTGCCCGACGCAGACGCTGCGAGCTCAGACTCAGACTCGGACTCGGACTGCAATTCGGAGGGAGCTGCCGACTCCGAGTCCGGGTCTGAGTCGGGTGGCGGCAGCGACAGCGACAGCGAGACGGAGGGTGGAGGAAGTCGGGGAAAGAAGACGAAGAAGGAGCGGGAAAGGGAGAAGAAGAGGAGGAGGAAGGGGAAGGAGAAGGAGATGGCGGCAAAGCTGGGGGCGAAACGGAAGCGGGCTGCTGGCGGCGACAAGGAGGGGGGGCCAACAAGAGAGCACGCGGAGAGGGTACAACAACAGCCCCAATCCCGCCACCGCCAGTCGCACCCATCGAACCACGGGAGCTCACATACGAGCAGCAGCGCGAGCTGGCCATCCGCAACAACCAGGCGACGCTCAAAGCCATCGACGAGACTTTCCGAGCTAAAGACCCCAAGATGTGGGCCAGCATCGACGCCGCCCTGGGGAAGAAGACACGAGGGAAGGGGAAGGGGACAACCAAGGCGGCGGAGGCGGACAAGGGGCCATTACGTCGTTCTGGACGTCTGGAAACGGACAGTGGGGGCAGCAGCGGCGGGCGTACGGGAGACACAGGTAAGTTTCTCGAGCGATGATGAAGAAAGGCTGGTGCTGACTTAGGTACGCTCTCAGATGTGGAAATGCCTCCGCCCCCGCCTCCGCCCCCGCCACCGCCACCGCCACCGCCACCGCCTCCGCCTCCGCCTCCGCCTCCGCCCACGCCCCCGTCCCCGCCTCCCCTGTCGCCAAGGCCAAGGACAGTCCCTCCCCGATGCCGCGCGCCCCTCTCGCGCCCCCGCCATCTCCGTCACGGAGGACGACTCCCCCTGCGACACCGCATGTGCCAGCACCGCCGCACCCCCCCATCGCACCCTTACCTCCGCCGCCGTCATTCAGAGGGCGGGAGATAGCGCTCTCGCCGAAGGAGAGAGGCCAGCGGGATCCGTCCTCGTCGAGATCACACAGCACCTCGCCCTATGCGCTTGAGACACCGCGTGGGCCGTCGCCGGAAACTGGGCCTACCTCATCTAGTGAGGATGGCGATGGCGGCGTCCTGGTGGGGGCTCAGTGGTTTGAGCAACCACCACAGCCTCCGAGCGATGCAGCAGACTGGTTCAAGGTGCTATATGCGGAGGTCTCGCTGAAGAATCTGGGGGGGAGTTTTAATTCCCTTCTGGCGTTGTTCGTCGAGATTGAACGGGCGTACAAGTGGGAGAAATCCAAAGGAAAGGGCCTCGGTGCGACGAACCGCCCGGCGCAGGTGGGGGCTTGGGTAACAGCGGGGCGAGGAACGCGTGGGGGGCCGACGGCGAAGGGCGTGGGCCCCGCTATCCCCTCGTCGCCGTGTATGATGCAGCGTGGTGGCAGTGGTGGGGTGATTTGCAGCCGCAGTGGCGCGTAGCGGACGGAGGGAAGCCTCGACGGTTTTCGCGAGAGGTATGCCTGGGGGTCGCGAAGGAGCATTGGGTGACGCTACGGCACCCGGGTCCGAATGGCGTGCTCAGCCTCGTTGCGTCTCTGTACTGGTGGGGAGCAAAGGTGGCCGTGGCGGGGAAGACTGAAGACAAGGAGTCTTGGGCGGAAGCGGTACAGGACGTGAAGTGGATGCTCGCTGGAGTGCGTGCAGCCGAGGTTGGGGAAGCGCGGTGATGTGGCCTTTTTTTCCTTTGCTTTCGTGATTACCCGCCCGCCGCCCGCAGTCTCAATTACGGAGGGTGCGATGTTTTCATGTACGTCGATTATCATAGTAGCCAAAGTTATTCATTAGATACCTTATCTATATCTTATGGTATATCTAAAAAGCGGTGGTAAAAGCCATGACCGTGGCCTACGTAGATTGAAATGGACTTAGAAGAAATTCGCCTGGCGGGTCACGTGACAAGAATCCTGTCGGGTTTGATCATATTATAGCAATGCGCCGAGTTTAATGTTGAAGTCTACTGCGATAAACATAGGTGATGTACTCAGATGGATTGCGTAGTTGAAGAGTTTATGTGCAAAAAAGACAGTGATGTGCATTTATTTATTTACACGGGATAAATGGAGAGGGATTAGATGGGAGAGGATGGAGGGGGGAGGAAGGAGGAAGGGAGAGGATGATGACATGAAAAGTCTCGACGGGGAGGGATGGCAACCAACAACGCAAGTGACAGATCGTGTCAAGAGGAAAGAACTGATGGGATAGTTGATGGGAGTGATGAGAGAATTAATCTAATGAATATGGGCAAAGGTAGATATTTAAGAAAATTAGGTCAGATATCCAAATATATAAGCCGTGGGAGTGTTGGAAAGGGCCCGGCAGAGCCCAAGCCAAACCAAGGGCAAAAGGGTCATGTATTGCCCCTACGCAGGTACCTGGCTACAGCCGGGATGGAAGACAAGACCGGCACCTGGCTACAGCCATGGTTATTAGACTATATAGTACAGCTTGGGCTCGATTTGAAATCCTTCGCCTCACAGCGTGGGCAGGTGATATTCAGCCGATGGGCTATCGACGCCATGTCATGGATTTGGTATCGAGACCCCTACATGTCGGCGCCGATGCCCGTCGCACCTGCTCCCCCCGGCCCTTGGCATGGAGACTCCCCCACATCGGCTGTCCTGGCTGCTCCCTTCCCCCCGCTTCCTCCGCACAGCAAGCAAAAGAACAATGAGACAATCCAAGCCTTCTTCATCCGGCGAAGAGAGGCAAACTTGCGAAGGATGGCGAAGGAAAACCACGTTGACCGGCAGCGACGCACCCAGCGGGCAGAGCACGCGAAACTGGGTCAGGTACCGTCTAAAGCCACCGTTTTCTTCTGGGAGGAAGAGGATGGGCACTACATACGTCGAACCAGAGGCCGAGGCAGCTACACCCAGCTCTGGCGCGAATTCAAACGTCCACAACGTCGGTTCGATCCGATTTCTAATGAATGGGACCTTTGCGAGCTTTTCGAGGACAACGACCCAGTATTTGGGGAAATTTCAAACCAAGTCCCTGGCGCCGCAGACGATGACAATGACGACTACGACGATGACGAAATGGGCAATCATCCAACGTTCCCCCAAAACATTGACATGGCATCACGGTTACGTTGGGAGGATGACACCGTGCAAGTCGTGCAAACGCAGCGACCCCAGGAGGATGACTCCATGCAAGTCATGCAAAAGCACCCTCACGACCTCGAGATGGATTCGATTGATGACTTGCCCGGGGGTGAAGACCTTGGCCCAGACTTCATGGAATCCGACGTGCCGAAGCGCAACCTCACCGAAGCTTCGGCGAAGTGCGTGAACGAGGTTTACCTGAGGTTTGGTCTTGCTCCTCCCAGAACGGAGAAGCCTGAATACGAGTCGAGCGCCGGAAGTCTCTTGGACGCACTCGAGATGCGGTTTGGATTTGTGATGCCGGAATCTCCTGAGGTTCACTCCTCGCAATCCGCCTCAAGTATGCTTGAAGGCGCAGCTCCTGGCCGATGTCGTCGGCATGAAAGACATCGGTGGGCAATTGGCCTCAGAGAAAGGCCTGGCAAATATTGTAGGGATATTCTTCGGACAGTGCATGGAGGCGCGTTCCGTCAATAACATTGACATGCTCCTCCTCGACTTTCATCAGCGTCATCGCTTCAACCGAGGATCCGCGCTTTTCGAAATTCGGCGGGAGCATCTCAAGAGCATGCGTAACCCGTCACAGGAGGGCGACTACTTTGTGTTGTGCAATATCGGCAGCGGGATTGGAAGCGGGGCTCTCCTAATCCCAAGAGCGACGGACCTGCTAGAGATCCTCTGTCAAAGGTGGGGGCCAGACCTCAAGGACGTTGTACGCCACTTGCTGGCTCGCGGGATTCCATTCTGGCTCGCGTATGTTAGCGCTGAAATCATGCCGGCGCGAGAAACACCAGTCCCCTTGGCTCATCGTCCCAAGGGCTTCAAGGCCGATACCAGTTCGGGTCTAGGATTTCGGGCTGAGAACTACAAGTTCGATGTGCATGACTACAATGCGTACACTACTCAGCACGAACTCCGGCTCCTCCATACTCCTCGCGGTCGCATTGCGTTGCAGTACGGCGGGATAATAGCGCGGCTGGCAAGGGCAGAAGTCTCGGACGAAGACTTCTTCCGCGGGTTCAAAGATGACATCTACAATGTCGGTGACTGCTTGTGGGATGGACAATCGCGCTTTGCATATTGGCACGACGTACTCTCTGACCGCGAAATCGATCTTCTCTGCGGCATTTATCACGTCAGGACTGGTATGTGCATCGTTCATTTTACTAGTTTCATGCTTACTGATTTGTTGATTCAGGCCAAAAGCAGAAAGGCGGGAAAGGGAAAGGGAAGCAAGGTATGTATTGACTACTCTGCCCGCATTTTTCTTACAAAGGTGGGGGACTTAGAGCAGGGATTGGGCGAATCAGAGACTGATCAGACCAGTATCGTCTCATGGTGGCCTAAACCGAGTGCGTGGGCAGCGGAAGTCTCGACGGGGCGTGGTGGACTCCGCAATGCGAAGACAACTTCTTTCAGAAGCGTTTGGGCCACTTCGAGAAGGAAGTCTTCATTCTGGCACGCCAAAGTGTATGGAGGCACAACCTGAAGTTCCGGAAAGAGGTCAAGAAGTGTTGGGATGGCTACGAGATCGTGGCTTCAAGCATAGTCAAAGCCTTCGTTGACCTGCATATAATCCAGGGAGCGCCTCCTGATCCTCTCGTCGTCCGCTGCCTTCATTTTGCCTTACCGGGCTCCTCGCGTATAGTAGATAGTTGGACATCTCGCGCAATGTATTTTTTATTACTTTGAAATCAAATCTGTGCATAAGCGATGCATTCAGAGGGTAAGATTCCGGGGAGAGGCGTGCAAGACTTAAAAAACGGCAGTTCTGTATTTGTTCCTTAATTTGTGTCGCATGGTCACATAGTGTGACATCCGCCTTGGTCTCTACCACCAAGGTCAACGAGTGTAGATCACTCGTTGTCCTTGTAGCTCGCCCAGGCCACGCATCCGACGGTGAAAATGGTGCGGACCGTGGGCATCGTCGCTCGCCATCGCTTTCCCGAGCATCGCCTTCGACCCGCGTGATGACCCTCCCCGAGTGTGAATCGCTCGGCGGGTTCTCAATCACCTCTGGAGTCCCAAAACCAAATCCATTGCTCTCCCGCAACCCCCCGGCTGGCTTTGCGCTCTTGTCGGTGCCACCCGTCTTCGCCTCAAACTTGTGACCCTCGCGTTGATTGACCCTCCCCGAGTGTGAATCACTCGGCGCGGGTCTGAATCGCTTCTCAAGCTCCGAAACCTCTCCCGTAGAGTTAAATCCTCTCAGCGCTACCGCCTCCTCTCCTCCTCGTCGAACTCTATCTAGTGTGCTCACCGGCGCCAGCAACCTTATACCCTCTCATTTGACCCTCCGAGTGTAAATCGCTTGGAAAGGGTCTCCACCACTTTTCAAGCTCCAAAACCAGTCTCCCTACTCACAACCAATGTCTGGCCACGATTGCCCTTGCCGGCGCCCGCAACCAACCTCTTACCCTCCCGGTCATTTGACCCTTCCCGAGTGTAAATCGGTCGGCGCGGGTCCCAGCCGCTTTTTCAAACCGCGAAATCTATCCCCCCGCTTGCCGCGCCCGTGTTGAGCAGCGAGAGATTACCCAAGGCAAGTTTTTTTTCATGACCCGCTTTTCGGCGCTTTTTGACCATCTACCCATCCAGCTCTATCAACTCTGTTCGGACCGGTTCAAGGCTCTCGGGGGTAGTGTATAGTGTTTATCTGAAGCTTTTGGTAAGTCGTCTCAAGCCCCCGCCCTCCGCAAACGAAGCTAATGATCGCGACAATAGTATTCGATATTTATTTACATAATAAACAACTTTTTTTTTACAAAGTCCGGAGCGCCAGACCATCAAGAAAGCAAATACATATACAATTCCTACCACTACTACTTACTGCGCTTCAGAATTCGATCCTGGAGTGCAGTATGAGTACGGGAACTTGAAGGGCAGAAAAAAACTTACAAATTGTAAACCCCGCCAGCGTCTTCCACGGCTGACTTCACCAACACTTTGAAGTCCTCCAACATTTGGAAGCCTGAGAGCGAATAAAATTCGCGGTGATTCACATGGCATCCGTCGCAGGGCTCGGGGACGAGGGCGGCACCGTGCGCCTTGAGTTTAAGGTGCACAAGGCGCTCTGGGGACGGTAAACGAGGCAGATTACACCAAGGAAACGACTTACCTGCGAGGAGGCGGTGCGGTACGTTGCAGCATGCGCTCCGACATCGTGCGAGCTCCCGCACTTGATCTGGAGGGCGGTGGTGCTGAGGGCTGCCCAGGATGCGCGTCCTTGGTAGACATCGGCGACGAGGGCGGGCCTGTACCGGACGCAAAAGTACAAGTCGCCCGGGCCCTCTTTTGCGTACGCCGTGGGTCCCAGCGCGAGAAGGGCGCGGTACTGGGCGTCGGGGCGGAGGCGGCGACTTGAAATTGATCAGCGGGCGCACGGAAGGTGGGGAGAACGTGCAGCGCACATGCGAGTGAGTTGGGACATGGGCGGGGGCGGGGGCGGGGGCGGGGGCGTCGGGGGCGGGGGCGGCGGCATCAGACACGACGAGCGCTTTACGCTCGAGGCGGTGGTGGTGGTGCGGGGTGGTGCGAGCGCAGGTGCTGGTCGTCGCTGTCGTCGGCGTCTGACACGACGAGCGGTTTACACTCGGGGTGGTCGTGGTCGTGGTCGTGGTGTGGGCGCGGGTGCTGGACGTTGGTGTCGTCGGCGTCCGCAACGACAAGTGTTTTACGCTCGGGGTGGTCGTGGTGCGGGTGCTGGTCGACGGTGTCGTCGGCCTCCGACACGCTGAGCGGTTTACGCTCAGGGTGATGGTGGTGGTGGTGCGGGATGTCGAGCTATGCTCGGGGTGGTCGTGGTCGTGGTGTGGGCGTGGGTACCAACATCATCGCCCTCTCCTCCCCCGCCCCCAGCCCGGGCAGTACCTCCTCGCGCTCTTCCACACCCTCCACCGCCGCCTCCTCCGCGCCGCCCTTCCCTCAAGGTCTGCATCCGCTGGGTGCCAGCTCACGTGGGCATCGCCGGGAACGAAGCAGCCGATGTTCGCGCGAAGGAGGCAGCCCAGGGCGCCTCCTCCGCCCTCATGTCGCGCATTCGCGCCTTTGGCGACAAACGGAATGTCGCCGTCACTACGGTCGGTGGACGAGGGCGGGGGCAAGATATCGCCGCCGCACGGTGTATTTAAATAAAATAATATGTATTGCATAAATATATGAGTGAATCAAGGTCAACGTCCCGACCCGCAGGTGCACCTGCAGGTGCACCTCAAGGTACACCCTGGGGTTATGCGGAAAGAATATCTTTCAGCGCCGCTTTCAGAAATTGATGAAAGACTTTGTTTCAATATAGCTGAAAGGGTCGCCGAAAGAAATTCTTTCGGCCCGGCATTCAGCTATATTGAAAGAAGTCCTTTCTTCTCTCTGGAAGTGGCTGCTGAATGTTCATCTTTCAGTAGTCCTTTCATAACTTAGAAACTATGACTAAATGTATGCCTCCGGAATGAGCTGCTGACTTCGGCTCTTTCCGTTTCGCTTTTGGATCAAATGAAATAATGAAATTCTATATATTTTGATTTGGCTGCTTATTCACATAAACTCATTTAACATCTCGACCTAGGTCGAGATATTTCTTTACTGGGTGTGTTATCCGACACACTCATCAACATACGTAAGGGACCCCCCCCCCCAAATGCGGTAAACACAGCATTTCCGCTTGTGTCGCGCCACTCAACAACTTGAAAGCCGCGGTGTCTACAACTCCACCAACACCAAATCAACACAACTCCCCCCCTTTCCGCACAGTGAATGCGTCTCGAGCAGCCGACAGCGCTGTAAATAATGCACATACGGTATCATATTCTGGCCAGCCCAACTATGCTCGCGAAGATGCTGGCCGGCTTTCTCCCTCTCCCTTTGGCCCAGCAACCTCTAGGTCATTCATTAATTCAGAGAATGCCGTACATCTTTCTACATTTACTGTTGATACCGCAACTCTAAGATGCCCGAAATGCGATAAAAACAAAATCCCCACTTGATTCTAAAGATATCGGCCACGGGATCCAGTAGTACAGCTAGAACAGTCTCGCTAGTTAGCCAAGATGTATTTCAGTAGCTCATACTGACTTGGATTGAGTCTACCAACTGCTCAACGCTTTCCGGGTGTGATGACACTATTCTGCTGATGAAAATTCCAAAAGGAGTGAGAGCACGTGCTTTATTACGGCTGTTGACCAGTGTGGCAGATCCAACGATCTCCGACCTCTTGCACGTCCTAGCCTCAGGTACTTCATACATCCAGCATGCCTGCTTCTCCCCCCTGAACTCGTATCTACCTACCTCTTCCAACCCGCTGTTTATGGCTAAACGCAAGCACACGACGCACTACGACCTTCTGCCAGACTCTGAGGACGAAGAAGAGCTGTCGCAAAATCACCATGCACCGTTGACGTTGGATAGCCAGATCATTTTGGAGAAGACGTCCACTGCAAGGGATGGGAAGCGGCATCATACAGCTAGGATGCTCGATGTCCCCTGCTCGCCGGCCAAAGGGGGACGGTCTGCCAACAGACGACTCAGACGTGATGAGCCACCAGAGCCAGGACCGCATTTCGACCTGTTCGAATCGCAGGCTGACGACAGCACATCCGACAGTGGGAGCTCTGGTTCGGACGACAATGATGGCGACGACGGAGGAGGGCGCGATTGGCGCGAGTCAGTATGTGAAACATGGTTATTCCTTCGATCGAGCTGATGAATCGTAGGACGACCCATTGCATCAGTGGGCCGCCCAATTTGTGGAGGTCTTTTTGGACGAGATGTTGCACATGCAGGGTCGCGGAGATCATTGTTCTTACTCTGTGTGTCCCGTCTGCGCTGTCAATAAAGCAGAGTACTGCTGTATCGACTGCATGGGGGGGGGGGGGGGGGGGGTGAGCTGGTATGCAAGGCATACCTTCTGAAGCGCCATGAGCAGAACCCGCTCCATCGTGTCAAGGTAAATGTGTTTTATAGCTATCGCGACCTGTTACTAACAATAAGTAGTTTTGGACGGGTGACTTGTTTGAACCGAGGACGCTGAAGAAGCTTGGTCTTCGTATCCAGTTGGGTCACTGGCATGGTCGTGACCGTAGATGTCCTGTCCCGCTTAAAGCCGCCGGTGACACATTTGTCATCATTGACGTGCACGGAATTCACAAAGTCGGTTTGGACTACTGTGGCTGCGGTGCCGGGGGATCGCCAATCACTCAGCTCATGCGGGCTGAGCTGTTCCCCGCTACAACCACTAAACCACGGACGGCTGCCACATTCAGAGTGCTGAAAAAGTACCACCTGCAGTCCTTTGAGTCGAAATGTTCCGCGTACGAGTTCTACGAGGGCCTTTCACGGGAGACGAATAACACGGGCCTAAAGGCTCCCAAGGTATGGCTCTGAGTTAGCAGAAGAATTGTAACCCCACTCGTGTATCAGACACGTTACCATGAATTCTTGCAGATGACGAGGGAGTGGCGGCACTTGAAAATGTTGCAGCGCGCTGGGCGGGCTCATGATCCCCTTGGGCCGAAGGCAACAAAACCGGGTGAATGTGCACTGCTATGCCCAGCATGCCCTCACCCAGGCAAAAACCTTCCACCGGATTGGAAGGACGTCCCTGAAGAGAGGAAGTAAGTCAATGAGATATAATTCACACGCTCCATCTAACTGTCTGCGGAACAGGTTTCTGTATGCATTGTTTCTTGCAATGGACGCAAACTTTCGCCTAAAGCGGAAGGACGTCTCGAGTGAGGAGAAGGATCCTGGCCTCGGCCCAGGTTGGGTGTTCTACTGTGAAGTCAAGGCGTACATTGAGCACCTCGCCAAACACTGGAATGAGCCACAAGAGGTGCGCATAAGTTTTATTAGGATTTTCTTTTGTTGAGAAAGAACAGCGGAGCCATTGTGTAGCCCATGACGCTGTGGATAAGCCTGACAAGTAAGCACGCGGGACTGCATCATCTGGCATCGGCGCCGTCGACTGCGCCCATCATAACATGAAGTGGCCCTGTGCTGTTGGGGACCTTCAGTTGGGGGAACGGTATGTGCACCCAGATTTGGAACGGCGAGTTGCGGCTGATTTGTTTTACAGATATATTAACATGGATTATATGTTCTTTGTTAGCCTAGTTGGCACCGAGTTGGAACGTTTCTACGTATCATACGACATCGCGTGCCAGTGGCACATCAACATCTGGAAGCGTATGGAGAAATACAACCCCCAGATCCGGTTTCACCATGGCGGGAAGTTTATTACATTCCTCGTCCCTAAATTCCACCTCCCCGCGCACATCGAGGCCTGCAACCTGCTATTCTCTTTCAATCTTACTCGCGACGTCGGGCAGACCGATGGCAAAGCACCAGAGCGTGGCTGGGCTAACGCGAATCCGCTGGCCACCAGTACCAAGGAGATGGGCCCGGGGTCGAGGTGTGATACACTCGACGACCACTTCAACGACTTGAATCATAAAAAGATTATCGGTCTCGGTAAGCATACTTTTGGAAGGAAATAGGAGATACTCACCATGCACCAGGACGTACCATGCTGCACAAAACCGAGAACGCCGTACCGCAAATGGTCGGGACAAGGATTGCGCTGGATGACATGTTGGAGTCATTGCCAGCAGATGCTGTCGAGGAGTGGACTGCGATGGCGGTGGCATGGGAGATGGACGCAACCAACCCGAACCCCTTCGAGACGCTTCGAAAGGATCAGCACCTCGCGCAGGTGCGACGGGAAGTGGCGGAGGAGGCAGCAGCGCGCGAGTCGGCAGGGACCGAGGATGCAGGAGCGGTGTGTGCTGACATGCATGTTACCGAGATGATCTCGATGGGGATACAGCTCGAAGACCAGTAGTGAGTTGGGCGCAATTTCCTTCGTTATCTGTGCTGATGTCAAGCCCACATTAATTAGACGACAGCTGGGTTTTGACGTAGCTGCAACGGGTCTCCACCCCACTGCTGATCAACGAAGAACGATGGTGGAGCGAACCAGCAAAGTGCGGCGCAAAATCACGGCTTGGATGGAGGTGCAAACCCAATTCTTCCCGCACGTTGCTCGGCTCCGTGAGCTGGAGGATATTGCTCGGATGCGCACGGCCGAGATGCAGGTCATCCCTGGGATCAAGGTGCAGGAGATGGCGTTATGGATGCCATCTGCGATGATGAAGTTGCCCCGGCTGAACGCAGACGAGGTCCACTGCAAGAACGACGTCTTGGATATCGAGTATCACCTGCGAGTTGGCCAGGCACACGAGGCATTGCACGAAATCCGTGGGCAGCTGCTGGTACGGACCACGTTGACAAGCAGAAGGACACAAACGCAAGAGGTGTGCGCGCGAATATGCGCTCGCAGTCGAAGATTGAGGCGCTTAATGACAGGATACGGCGGGCCGTCGCACAGTATCGTGCCGCGCGTGTGCCTCGTGGTGCTCGGGCGCGTATTGGAGAGGGCGGGCTGGCAGACAACACTGAAGCCATTGGAGGAAGACGACGTGAGGGGGATGCCTCGTGCGAGGTTTTCGGACCCTGAGAGACAGAAGGGGAAGGGGAAGGGTCGTAGGATGCAGAAGCGAAAGAAGGTCGCCGAGCGGGGCCTCTCCTGGATATGGATAGTCCAGGGTGCAGCACCTGTGGAGGGGGAATCACCCGCCATGAATGAAGGTTAGAGCATCGTCTTGACGCTGGTTTTAGGATTGACCTCTTCCACAGTGCTTCGTATTGAATGGGCGAAGGCCCGGGCGAGGTCCATGCGCTGGCGGGAGGAGGTCGATCTCCTCGAGGAAGAGATGAGGTGTATTCTCCAGTTCCTGACGTGGCGCTCGCAGTGGTGGGAGACCCAGATCGATGCGCGACGACACTTGGTGGATGATGTGCAGCATGAGGGTGACCGGGCATATGCACTTCGGCAGGCAGTGTTCCAGAGGGCCCTTGGTGAGGAGTAACAACGAGTATATACTAGAAGAGTGGGAGTGGGACTCGCCTGCTCCCATCATCAGTACCCGAGTCCCATTAATGACAATCTGAAGAATGGGGCTCGCCGTGGATGATGGGACTCGGCTCATCATGCCGCATCATCGGCACAACACAGACATCATTATGTGACTGTTGTCACAAGGTTCGTTCACCACCGGTGTACGGTTTGCTGGAAGGACTCGGATGAAATCAAAAATATGTCGGCCACTTCCGTTTCGGGCCACCCATTGTCAGCCACTGCCACCGCTTATGTCATCCCATCCATTGTGTCTTCGATGCCTTGCCCGATGCTCACACGCCTGTGGCGCATTGTATCTCTGTGCCTGACGTCCTCCCCGATGCTCACGGCACATTTATCTTTGTTCCCGGAATCTTCCCCAACACTCACAGCGCACTGCCTGAGCCCCACGAACGTTTGCACCAGCGATATATTCCCACATCGGTCATCGCCATCGCCATCTCAGGGGAATATATGCCAAACTCCGCATTTTTGGCCATCTCCAGTACTGACACTCGGATTGCCAGTGCGGGTGCTTGTTCTGCGACATAGTTCTCTTCATTAATATTCTCAGCAGCCCTACAAACACTTACGCTGGCGATAGCCTTGCACATTCACCCGACTTCATTGCCATCTTGAAGGCACAATGGCCAAAATCCGAATTCCTGACCATCTTCAGTACTGGCACTTGGATTACATCTGCAGATGCTTGTTCTGCGACATAGACCTATTCCTTAACATCCCCCATAGCCCCAGGAACGTTCACGCTGGCAAACATGTTCCCACATCAGTCGTTGTTGCTGCCATCTCAGGGGGATATATGCCAAACTCTGCATTTTCAGGTATCTTCCATACCAGCACTCGTAGTTTCAGTGTGCATCCTTATTCTATGATGCCATACCTCTTGTTAACATTCCTCACAGCTCTGCAACACTTACACCGGCCATCCGGTTGCAAATCGGGGGCTGTCATCGCCATCTCGAGAGCCTGGAGGCCAAAATCCACATTTTAGAATTTTCAAATGCTGATCCTTGGATTTTCGGTACACATCTCTATTCTGCATGTACTTCCCATTTTTTACTTTCCCAACGGCCATACAAACACTCACACTGAAGAGAAGTTCACACGGCATCATTCCAATCTCGGATGTATATAGATCTAAATGTCTGAATACTTTTCTGATTGCACATGAGACCTATATTTGGCAACATGTCTTGTATATTACTCGTCCCATGTGAAATATCGAAAAATTAGTAGACATACCTGGTAACATGATATTGGCAATGTGGAGTCTGCGTAGGTGGCGGGGGTGGACATAGATCCAGTGGCCAGCGGTCGAAGAAACAGGTACAGTGTGCTTGCACGCTTGCCCCCCATGAAGCAGGCTGCAGAGGCTACAGGGAGTGTGAAGACTCGGGTTCAATGCTAGCCAGTTGCAGCAAGTGAGCCATGGCGATTCACATGCACACTCCATGCCCCAGTTCTCCTGACTCACAGTATCGCAGTAGTGACTGCAATGCAGTTGACATGGGCGATTTGAAGTGCCTAGCTTGGACAGTGGGACCCTAGTTGAATGCTGCCATCCCTAGACATGACTCGGAGTTGCTGCCATCGACCGTGCATTAGGGGCAGTCAGAGTAGAGGTTTTCGGACGGTTCCACAGGGGGCAAAAGAGATGGCACCTGTCATCACGGCAACCTGGTGGCACTCGCTCCAGACTCGCTCCGTCCTGGCTGTGCTCAGGTCACACACTTGACAGGATATGCCGTAAACCGATCTATATCAAGAATGTCTTTCACACGAGTTTGCCCCGGCATTATCTCGGTGTGTTCCAAATCAGGTAAACCCTTCCCGCTCAACCTGGCCATTTAAATAGAGAGATCATCAGATTTAATGACAGAGTACATGTAAATTATTTATGGCCTCTGCCGAGTGCCCAACAAACTACCATAAATCGTTTGTTGATCCCAGGGTAAGTCTGCGAGGGTCTTATCCATGCGGATAAATGGGTAATGATGTGTTTAGGTTCAACAACCATCAAAGTCTTGTAAGGTTCAACCTCGACCAAAGCTGCCTTCATCCAAGGACAATGTTCAAATGGTGTGTTGTGGATATCAATAGGTCGATGAGGCGCCACAAAGATAAATTTCCTCAAGAATCCATGAAGAGGTATCTCCAGAATGGCCCTGATGACTCCTGTCATTGGGGCCTCATTGGTATTGGGCTTGCAAAACTGGACCAAGCTGTTGGAATGGTGCGAAGAATGGCAGCTGTATGTCTTCCCATTTTCATGGTAGTTCTTGAGATGTTTTGCATTTGGCGGAAGGACCATGGCCTGATACTCTGGGTCTGGATAACTCAGCCAGCTGAGACTTGTTTCATTGGAAGAGTTAAGGTAGCTCAAGATTGACTTGTACTCCTTCGGAGTCATCTTTGGTGCTTTAGAGAGATAGAGGGCTATAGCAAATCCATCGAGTTCTTCAGGTTTCTTTGGCTTGGTGGTATCTTTGACATCTAGAATGTCAGCAAAGGCCTTTAACTGTGGATCCGTGAATTCCGAATTGTGGAGGTAGGCCATGAGTCGGCAGCAACGTGCCATTTGGTGTAGCATCGTGTAGTCCATATCATCTATTACATGGAATGAGACAGTGAGAACTTTAACTTGAAAGAACAACTCACAAAGGTGGCGGTTTGTCTTAATTCTCTGTAGCATTCCATTCATTCTTTCACCCCAGAACTCATTCAAACCAGCCATCGGACCCCAGTATTTGAGGATGGGCTTAAGTCTTGAGCCATACTCCATCTCTGATCCCTCATCAATTTCAGACTGAACACTAAGCAGCTGACCCTGCTGCTGGCACCACTGCTCAGAATGTCTCAATACTCAATGAGGACCTTGTGTCACAGTCAAGACCTTAAGCGTCCACTCTCGGTAAGATGAGAGGGATTGGGTGGTGCTCAGTAACCATAACCCGGTTCAATTATTGCTCTGTTCAAACATGTTAACTTATCAGCTCACAGGGTCCGAAGCATTGCAGCTGACAGCTGGCTCTGGACGTGTGTTCAAGGCAAATCGGTGTTGAAACAAGGTTCAGATCAAACATTGGTTTAAACCGTGTTTAAATAGCGTTCAAACACCGTTCAAAAAACAGCATCCAAGGAATGGCCGTTGAAGGATTCGAACCAAGGACCTCTAGCACACATCCCTCAGAAGACGAGTCATAACCACTGAGCCAATGAGAAGTGATGGCAAGGCTTACACTAGGTGTCAAATGGCTTCCTTGGGAGCCCATTTCTTGTTGGGATTTCACAAGTCCAAACGTGTCTTGGACAGTGATAGGATGCTGGATCTCGTACTTGAAAGTGTTTGCTCAGTGGATGCATCTCATATCAAGATGTCCTGTGCTATTTTCAGCCTGCATTTAGCTATCAAGCTGAATGAGAACAGGTACAACAGAACAATTTAATAGCAGCAATTATCAACTTCAGCGTGATTTATGTGTGCTTGTAAAATCCTGGACTACTCAAGAAGACATTAGGGCAGCCATTATGTTCCTCCCATGTACTAAGTGGCCAGTGAGATGCAAATATACCAGTTCTGAGAGTCCCAGCAACTTGGACATAAAGGTGTGGTTATCTCCTGCCAATATTGGTTCTGTGGCACAGTGGTTAATAATCCCTCTCTATCCTTGTGTTTATCTAACGGTGGTGAGCTTTGTCTGAGTTCGAACCCGCCTGGTGTCAACACTTTTTGAATGAACAGGTTTAAACAGTGTTCAAAGATAATCAGTGTTTAAGCAAATCAAGAACAGAACCATGCTTGAACACTGTTCTGCTGGACTCTGATCATGGTCAGAGTTCTTTTCCTTCACTCATTATGAACTTGCCTCCTCTCGCTTGGTGGTGTTTGCTTAAGCAAATCAGAAATTGAACCGGGTTGGCTGTTGAGACCGGGATTGCTTAAGCAAACATCATATAGATTCTTTGGTGCTCGTGGTAGATCTCGAAAGATGATGGAATAAAAGGTTAACTACAACAGCGTAATAGCTACTCTACTTATACTGTCTAGGGAACCGTGTGAACTAATCTATATATACTACTACTACCCTTAACCGCAGTGTCCTCATGTTCTGTCGTCATCTCTGACATCATCATGACATCATCCCTTCGTCATCCTTCAGGCCGGGCCGGTCTTAGTCATAGCCTCTTTGTCATCCAGCGCTTAGATCTCTGGTGCTTAGATAGGCGTTGGAACGATAGATCTTATCTAATCGTGACACCTTGTTTTGATGCCAAAGACCACATTTTAATTGTTATATGGTCCCACCAAATTTATTCTTGGCAGGTATTCCACAACATTTTGATCCCTCATCAATTTCGGACTGAGCATAAGTAGTTGACCCCGCTGCTGGCACCGCTGCTCAGAATGTCTCAATACTCAATGAGGGCCTTGTTTTGATGCCAAATACCACATTTTAATTGTTATATGGTCCTACCAAGTTTATTCTTGGCCGGTATTCGGCAACATTTTGATTCCTCATCAATTTCGAACTGAACATAAGTAGTTGACCCCGCTGCTGGCACCACTGCTCAGAATGTCTCAATACTCAATGAGGGGCTTTTTTCGATGTCAAATATCATTTAATAATTGTTCTCTAACAGATCTTATACTTTGATTTTCACTCATTTAATAGTTTCTGCAAGGTGGTTCTGAGGCGGTTATGGTTCTGATTCCGTTCTGATCTCAAGAACCGCTTCTCAAAACTGGGGCGGTCAAATCAGAAGTGGGTTCTCTCACAATCCTGATGTAAAACTGTTTCCAGAACCGTCTGCAGAACTGACCCCCAGAACCGCCCGAAAACCACTACTCTAACTACCCCTATTGTGAGTGTAGGCAGGCAATGCGCTGTAAGTGTAGGAGAAGATGCTGGGAACAAAGACAAATGTACCATGAGCATCAGGGAGGATGTTGGGCACAGAGATATGATGCGCCGTGAGCACGTGAGCATTGGGCAAGGCATCGAAGACACAATGGATGGGATGACATAAGCGGTGGCAGTGGCTGACAATGGGTGGCCCGAAATGGAAGTGGCCGAAATATTTTTGATTTCATCCGAGTCCTTCCAGCAAACCGTACCGGTGTGGTGTAGCCAAATCCATTTCCATAGACCCTGAAATAAAGTTTAGTAATTTATTGCAATCAACTCTCCCCTCAGTCGGTCATCCCCATTCATTTATTGTCAGTTCATCGCAAGCCTGACTCATGCGTTCAGCGACTCCCCTGCGGCCTGAAGAAAATTGAAAGTAGTTCGGACAGATAATCACCTTCTATTCTGTGCCTGCCAACCTTCAATCCTCCCAGAGAGACAGTAGTTTCAGTCTAGTGTGAGACATTTCAGGATGATGTGGATGTGATAGTCGATTTATTTTACCAGCGGGCATCGCACAGAGAAGAAGTCCGAGTTGGGAGCCACAGTGAAATGAAGGTCTCGTAACATGATGTATATTGAGCTGAGCATGATTTTTACTAACTATGATTCTCCCCGAGCACGCCGAGATCTGACCTTCACACGGGATCCCTGTATGATGTTGGCCTCGTCTACCTCCTGTCTACCACGTTTCCGGCCAATTGACGGCGCGATGGAGGGAATTTGCTCTGATGTGGCGGGTCGAGGAGGAGACGGAATTGGGGGCATAGGAAGGGTGGGAAAAAGTTCAGCATCAGACTCGCCATGACCGCTGAAATTGAATGAAGACAGATCGAAATCCGGGAGATAATCTTCCATGTTGAAATTCTGGAGTGCAGGATAATCGGCAGAATTCTCCGCAGGGGCCACCTGATCCCCGAAGAAGAAGTTGTTGAGTGCCGTGATGTCCGTCTCGTTCAAATTCTCGTTGTAGTCCATTGGCATGTTTATATGGTCCCGGAGCTCGGGCGGAATGGAATCGGAATTCAGCACAGAATCTGTGGATGGTTGGTTATTCGTTGAAAAGGACATGTTTGAATTATGTACCTTGAAATGTTGTCTCCAGTGCGGGCTGTTTGAACTGCCTCAATTCCTCGTTTGCCCGAAATAATGGTACATCGTGTCCTTCGCCATGAACATTGTCAAATGTGATGGAGAGGAAGTGAGATGTGACATACCTGGGGATATGTTGCTATCATCAAAATTTGGAACACCAGAAGTGGTGGTGTCCAGTGCAGATGAAGTGGTGGCAGCAAACTCATCTTCCCCCGAAGGGCGCCCTGTTGGCCGCCGCCCCGCGATGCGAGCGCCAGCTAATGGGCCCTTCCGGAGCTGATCCAGCTCGAGATCAATTGCAGCCCGACGAATTGCCCACTCGCGCCGCAGTGATTTCTCTTCCTCAACATCCTTTCGCAACTCGTTAACCTGTACCCCAAGGTCAGTGCGGTGCTTGTCGATCCTCATCTCGTTTTGCAAAGATTTGATTTGGGAATCAAGGATTTTTTGGCGCTCAAGGGAGGCCTTGTTGTCCTGTGTCCCAGTCTCCCGCTCAGCTTTGAGCGAATCAAAGCTGGTTAGCTGGTTACTACGGATTGCACCCTTCCGCATGTTCCAAACCTTTCGTTGTGCTGATAGCTTTTCACGTTCGGAGCTGCCATTCCACCGATTGCGCATTACACCGTCGCATTCAATCTGGGCAATTTCTGCAGCCCTGATATTGTCGCGCTCCTGGGCCCTATTACAAAATCAGCTGAGGTGCAGATGGTGGAAGTGTGATGAACCGCACTGAAGAATCGCTGTGAGAAGTCCCACTCCGACCGCGGTTTCGGCATTGCGACCTGCATGTGCTGTTTCCACGTAGTTGGAGTGGACTGGCGTGATGTCCCAATCCTCGTCCTTGATATTCGAGAGGAACTTGTTGACGGAGGGCAGGACCCATGGATTGGCCAGTTTGTGGGCATACCAATCTTCGAACGAAATCAAATTTTACTCGAGTCAGCGGCAATCAACTCACTCGCAATAGCCTCGTGAGTCTGAGCCGCGCAGAACTCATGCCATTCATCAATGTCTTTCTGGCTTGACAGGCCCAGGATAGATTTCAGGTGCATTATCACTGATTTGGGAATTTCTATGGGTAATTCATCGATGTGGCTAGGATTGGAGGTGGTAAGTCGGCAGACAATTGCAAAACGGGCTGTGGAAAATACCGTTCAAAATGGGGATTGCAAGTCTTGAGAGACCCTTTGAGTAGTTTGACCGTGTCCAGAGTCCACAGCCCGCTGATTTTTGGATCATTGTACTTTCCAAGGAACATTGCTAAACCTTGTGCTTGCGGAACTTCGCCATCCATGATGATCACACGGCATTTTGCGTCGGGGAAGAATGGAGCGAGTTTAAACTTCTCACCAGTTACTTGGTGGATGGTATCGAAAAGCTCCTCAAAGAGCTGGGCAAATGCCTCTTTCTTCTTTGCATCGCAGTATAAGCTCGCAAATGTGAGCCCTAGCCAATTAAATGGTCAGAAAAATGCGGGGAATTGCAGTGACGACTCACGGTGTTTGAAACGATCTAAAAATCCGGCAACCTCCCACTCGTCCATATCACCATCGACCCGCTTGAATGTATAGTCAATGTTGAGAGACAGAATCAGATGGATGAACACCGCAATTTGTGGATGCATCGTTACAACGAGCCGGAAACCATTTTTTGTCATGGCCGTGTGGATGTAGCGGTCTTCCTTTGGAAGTTTAACTTCGCGTGTATTAAGCTGGTGAAGAACCCCCGAGGCAAATCAATGATCTGAAGATAACAGTAATCAAAATTTAATTACCCTCCCACCCCATTCCCTGGGGATGTTCCTTTTTCTTCTCCTGGCCGATAAAGTCCCGGAGCCTTCGACTGTCTGTGAATGCTGGACTGCTTTCAGTCAAACGGCCTCCATACAGCGTTGATGTGGACGGTGCTGTAAATTATTTGTCAGGTAAATGCTTTTAGGATGCAGTACATTCAGTGAGGCCAGCTGCCTGGACTGCGGCCACAAGTTTGGTTCGATCACTGACATTTGGCTTGGTTTTCGGATGAGCTGGGTGATTATGGGGGTTGCGCAAAATTACTAGAGCTTTATGCGAATATGCAGGGTCCACGGGAATGAATATCAGCATTTCAGTGTTGCAACTGCGCCTGATAATTTTAGCAGGCTTGATGTGGCCATCGATGATGTGGCTATATGCTGGGGTATTATATGATCAGTCGGGCCAAGATATAATAGGACAGCAGAGGCACACTCACGGCAATTCTTCAACCCGACACGTGGGTGGACCGTGAGAACACAGGTCTCATTCAATGTTGTTGGCCCCGTGGGCAAGAGCCCGTTGTTTTGCATGGCAACTCGCAAGTCATCCTCGTTGATGTTTGGTGCAATGGGCCAATACAAATGCTCAAACTCGTGAGCCCTGGACCATTTCGAGCAACCGACGAAAAATCGCTTCCCATGCGACGAAGGACCCTATTGATATGTTCAAGATTGATCATTAATTATTTGACGATGGGACTGACATGCGAGCGGAGAATAAGAGTTGGGACCCCATCACACTGAATCTTGCATTTCGAATTCATTATGCGAGCATAGAACCTTCAAATTTCAGTTCAACCAGCATGGTTAAAAAGATTTGGACAGACCGTGAGATTATTCCTGGGGCCGACGCAGCCTCGCGCTCGTTCGCATCCAACTCGTGATTCCAGAGCTCTCTCATCGCTTCATCATCCGGCTCGTACCGCTCGCAGTTGGCAAACAGTGCTGGGTCAATGAACTCGCAAGTTTCAACTCCATTGCATTTGAAGTGGCAACGACGGCACCGAAGCTTCTGGCCGAGGTCAGGAGTGAGGCCAAAGACATCTACATCACCTTTTATATGTCCGGTTGATCCGCCCCAGGATTCTTGGTCCTGTCAAACCCACTGTAAGCACAAGACTTATATATAGGTCATTTAGCGTACCTCGGATCGTATGTATGCATCGATTGATAAGGATTTGCCAGTCTGGGTTGTGAGCAAATCCTGCGAGTCTGAAGCATCGACCAGGAAGGCTGTAGGAGTGCGGGGAACATTCCATGTGGATGGAACACTTGATACCTCGACAATCTGATTCACATCGAGCTGGCGGGTTATTTGGATCTGCTGTGAATTCGCCTTTGCCTTCCCTTTACCCTTGCGCCTTTTGTGCTCTGGGGCATGGGGAATAATTTCCTCGGGCATGGAAAGGGTTGGTGAAGGTGGGCACTCGACCTTCGGCAGGTTAACACGAGCAGGAGGGTCTCCCCCATCGTCAGGATCGTCCGAGTCATTGATCACAATGACATCGTCGAAAGACATCGCACTTGACGGGCAAGAAGGAGAATCAGAGACGGCGAGAGAGAAAGGAGAGCTGGCCCAGGAAGATGGAACCAAGGAGGTACGGCTACTGGCCCGAGAGCCGAGGAGGGAAGCAGAGGCGGAACGAGAGGGTGCTCGAGAACTGAACGGTGTGTCGCGATATTCCCCGAGAGACCCATGGTGCAATTCCATATATGCTTGGAACGCAACGAGGTTGATCCAAGTCTCCAGATTTTCCAAGTTAAAAAAGGGATGACCCAGATATTCCTCACTGAGTAGCTAGAATTCGGCGATGGGTTCAGTGAGATTGTACACCAGGAACGGAGCTCAGAGAGACATACATATTCCCGATAAGCTCTAAGTTGTTTCGTCGATGCATCCTCGGGAGTCCACAGGGAAGAAGGAGTGACGGCGTCGTCATGATCGAGGTAGAGCTGGTACCCAAAGGAGGTCACCCAATTGGGCGCATTTTCCACAGAAAAAAAAGGATCATGCCCTGAATCCCCGAGTTGTTCTGGGAACGCCTTGGAGCATCGCGTAATTCAGTGGCTGTATTATACGGACGAATGGAACCACTGACGAAATTCCTATAGGCTTTAATTTCACGTTGCGAGAGGTTTTCTGCAGCGTCGAACATGGGGTGCAGATGGGGGCTGGTGAGGACGATTGGTGGGGAGGAACCGAACGAATTTATTCAAGTAAAGTCCCAGTCCTTATATACCGAAATTATGAATCGTCTGGACAGCATTCACCAACAGGGGCTAAACACGAACTGCGGCTCAGGTCCGGTCTTGACTGCGCATCACGGGGTTCGGAAATTCCGAGCCTGTGCACACCGTTTTCACAGCTCTGTTACCTGTGTCTGTACTTTCACTGCCCCCTCCCAAATTCAACAACACGGTGGGCTGTAAAGTTTCCAGGAGTTCGTCGCCGGTAAATCATGTTCATGCTTGTTTACATTCGTTTGCCTGATCGTTCTCAAGGTTGGAAACTGTCCGGCGGTGGGGACTCATGCCTCAGACGCCACGTGCAGAATTCCTACAGTGGTACATAAAACAAGCCGTGCAGATTCCTCCAACATTCCTCGCACATTCCCGGGGTTCATCGCAGATGTTGGTATTGGGTATAGGGACTTCAATCTTGACATGCTCTCAGCCAATGTACGTCGCCTTTCTCATCCAATATTCTATTGTGCTTAGTCTCGATTACAAACTAGTTACAACACCCCATCTTCGATTGGGCAGTTAGTATTCTGCAACAGCCCGTGATCTTCCCCGAACTCGAGAATCAACTGAATTCCACCTCTGATTCCTCTACTGTTAAATCGTCTTTGGCCGCACCGTTTGTACTACAAGGACTACAAGGGGCACCTAATCCTGTCCCTCCTATCTCCCAGCTGTCAGATTTGACTCTCAATTCCACATTCAACTTCTCATTTGACTTGAGCAGAGGCACTGTAAACCGCTGTAATCCCCCCATTTCCTCTGACCAACAAGATGACATTGGGGCCATCATCATTCCTGATACCCCTCCACCACAACCAGCCCGACGAGATACTCCGACTATAATCGTCGTTGATTCTCCTCCACCACCACTGCCTGCCAGACGAGACCGAAATGACACCGGAACCATAATTGTTCCCGACTCTCCTCTGCCCCCACCTAAAACACCGCCGCGTAGTATCAAGAAGGAAGTTTTAAATTTATGCAGCCCAGATGTTGTCGATCTCTGCACACCCCCTCGTCTTGCCACGAAGCAGGAGATCAACGAGCTCCTGAGTCCATTCCGCCCTAGCGTCAAACGTAAACATATTCCTCCGAGTTCAGGGAAGGTTGAACATGTCTCTATTGACCTGGTATCTCCACCACACAGGAAACCAAAAACGGAGTCTGCTGCTCCTGGTCTTGTCTATGCTGCGCCCAAACAAGCGCGACAGATTCTGGTTGCGTTTGGCCCGATTAGGAAGGGTAATGTTTATGATACCATTGAACAGGGCATCACAGCTGTCTTTCAGGCGCAGGAATCTCTGGGGCACAAGTGGATCCTCGGCCAGTCTCATAAAGATGATAACGGGGTGCTCAGGAAGCGAACTCTACGCTGCAACCGATACCGCGATCCGAAAGAAACCCATCTCATCGACATTGATCCCTCGGACCATCGGCATGGGAAATCTGGGAGAACAGACTGTCATGCCCACGTTAATCTCTGTCGAATGCCCGGGCCACGTCAGCACTGGCACATTACCACTATCGATGCAGAGCATAACCATGATCACCATGTTCCAGAGGGTGGCAATGTGCAGCGACCGCCAGCAGCAGCGCATCGGGAAGTTGTCGGACGGTTTTCAGACTCCTTTTCACGAAAGCAGATGCAGGAGGTCCTCAAGTCTCAGTTCCCTGATAATACACTGGAGCCTCGGCAAATCTCCAACATGCGGAATCGCGCTCGGAAGGAAGCACGCCAAGAAGTTGACGCCCTTGGTGGGGATATTGCAGCTATTCTCGCCTCCCTTCAGGAGCGGAACCGGACAGAGCCAGGTTGGGATTATTTGTGCAGATGGACTCCGAGAACGTTGTCATCACTATTTGGTGGCAGTCCCCTGCTCAAGCGCAACTTACAGGCCGTTACACAGATATCCTCATTAACATAACTCCTACAATCGCAACGACAAGCAGTATCCATTATCGATAGGGATCATCATCGACTCGCATGGACGCTCTCGCAATGGCTGGTATGCTTTCCAGAAAAAAGAAGATACAGAGACACATGCATGGATATTTCGTTGTCACCTTAAAGCTTCAGGTGATGTGCACCCTGGGCCATTCTCGCTAGAAATGCAACTCCACCACCTCCAACTCGAACAATCCCACAACGTGCAGTCTACACTGCAATCCAGGCCGATTTGCGGTCGCTTATCAGTGGAGTTCAGACACAGGAGCAGCTCGATGAGCTCCGCCAAGACTGGAACAAGTACAGTAAGCACTGATGATTTCTTAGATAGACTGTTCCATTAATTTTTCGACACAGACAGGCACCCGAAGATGAAGGCAGAAGTGAGAAAATCCGCGATCCACCAATTATTAATCGCAAAGGTAGGCCCTTGAGTCAAAGGCTAACTGGGGCAACAGAAGGTAGACCTCAAGGCGGGGGGGCTAGGATTCAAGCACCCGATCAGTCCCAAGGAGCTGCGGCTCCAAGGCGTCAAAATCGTTGTTCCAGATGTCATAACATAGGGCACAATCGAAAGAGCTGTCCTTGGGAGAGAGGAGGTTAAATAGCCTATCTTACTATGATATTTTCCTTGAATCTGAATCCAATGCGGTCTCAGACACATCGGGGCTGTTAACTGAGCTAAGGATGAGTGATAGGATGTGGAGAATCAAGATTTTGGTTTATTAGAATTTTGTGTCAGGCTTGGTAGCCTTACACTTTGCAAAGATGTCCGCTTTGAGGCTCTTGGAGGCTGTAAGGTTTGCCAAGTTCAGCCTGAAAAATCTTTGGGCTGTTAAATGAACAAAAACTAAAATGAGGGATCTATTCATGGGTCGAAAACGAAGCTTTTGGCTTACTAGGATAGTGTGCCATGTGTGGCAGGCTCGCGTTTTACAACGACCTTTGCATTTCCGAGTCCCAATTAGGAACTCAACGCCACTGTCCTAATTAGGAAAGTGAGATTTGATTTAACCACAGTTAATGCTATTATGACACCCTCAGTTTTTCCGAGTGTGTTTCTTACTTCAGTATCATTCAATCTTTTGTTTCCTAGGCGTATGCAAAAATACAGTTGGCTTTGAGCTCACTGACGGGTTTTTTTACAATTATGCGTGGTAGTGGTGACTATTCCGTACCACGGCTTCTATGACACCCTCAGTTTTTTTGAGTGTGTTTATTACTTAAGTACCATTCATTCTTTTGTTTCCTAGGTGTATGCGAAAATACAGCGGGCTTTGAGCTCACATGACGGGTTTTTTTACAATTATGCGTGGTAGTGGTGACTATTCCGTACCACGGCTTCTATGACACCCTCAGTTTTTTGAGTGTGTTTATTACTTAAGTACCATTCATTCTTTTGTTTCCTAGGTGTATGCGAATAAGCTTTGAGCTACATGACGGGTTTTTTTACATTATCGTGGTAGTGGCACTACCAGGCTTCTATGTACCTCAGTTTTTTTGAGTGTGTTTATTACTTAGTACCATTCATTCTTTTGTTTCCTAGGTGTATGCGAAAATACAGCGGGCTTTGAGCTCACATGACGGGTTTTTTTACAATTATGCGTGGTAGTGGCAACTATTCCGTACCACGGCTTCTATGATACCCTCAGTTTTTTTGAGTGTGTTTATTACTTCAGTACCATTCATTCTTTTGTTTCCTAGGTGTATGCGAAAATACAGCGGGCTTTGAGCTCACATGACGGGTTTTTTTACAATTATGCGTGGTAGTGGCAACTATTCCGTACCACGGCTTCTATGATACCCTCAGTTTTTTTGAGTGTGTTTATTACTTCAGTACCATTCAGTCTTTTGTTTCCTAGGCGCATGCAAAAATACAGCGGGCTTTGAGCTCACATGACGGGTTTTTTTACAATTATGCGTGGTACTGGCGATTATTCTGTACCACAGCTTCTACGATACCCTTAGTTTTTTCGAGTGAGTTTCTCATCTTCGTGCCATCAAATCTTTTAATTCCTTGGCCCACGTGAATATACAGTGCGATTTGGGCTCACACTATGATTTTCTATTATCAACATCGATATGATGCCAACACTTTCATTGATGTCTGGAGCGAGACTTGTTTGCAAGTACAAGCTACTACATATCAATCATACGAAATTCCTTAACAGCTATCACCTCCCCATCGCGGTTCCTCTGAATACCCAACCCCTTCTCGCCCCCATCCACAAGCTCGACCATCCACTCCAATGCCAACGTGAGACAAATACCGTCATTGTTGCGCTCAGGGCGCTTATTATTGACCCAGACTTGTTTCACCCTGGAGCCAATTTCTTTGAGCATCTCGACCATGCGACTTTTGAGTACATTTTCAGCCTTGTGCTCCCTTGCCTCAACATCTGTGATGTTCGGCTCGCAGACGAGAAGGATTTTCCCTGGACTTTTCTTGCCAGGGGTGTGGGGGGGATGCATAAGAACCATGACATTACAATGCCATGGGTGATTATTAGCCCAGTCCTCGACGGACATACCCACCGGATTATCCTCCGGCCATACAGCCAGCCCAATGGTGAATGCACTGCGTGGCTTACAGTGGATCAGGCCCCCAACGGTGCCGAAGGGTTGGAATGGGATGCCGCTGTATTGGGGGTGTTTTTTCTGGCGTTCATTGACGAACATCATGACCTTTGAGCAAACCTGACATAAAAAGGTATCAGTACAGGGGAAAAAAAAAGAAGCAAAGAAAAAGCGAGAGGCTCGTACACTGAAGAAGTCACCCTTGGCCTTTGAAAGCAACTGAAGTTCCTCAAGCAAAGGTCCACACTTGCCAGAGTCATCGCCGATGGGGGGAATCATGCGCAGGACCCGACGTGCAGTGGGAGCCTCCGTGGCAGGGGCGAGGGGGGCCATAGGCCTCGGACCAGTGGCAGGGACAGCACCAGGAACAGGAGCAGAGGTTTTAAAAAATGCGAGATCGGATTTAGTCAGCCTCTTGTCTGCGACTATTTTCTGGTACATGGCCTCAAGGCGAGGAATGTCGAGCTTCGCTGGGTTTCGCTTGTCAATCCAGTTACGGATCTTAACCCGGTCAGCCTCGGGCAATTTTTCCTCTGCAGCTCGCTCAATAAGCGGTATGAGGTGATTCCCGGTTTGAGGCGGTGACTATGTCTCGTAAGTGTGAGAATAGAATCAGCCTTGAATGAATAGATACCTTTGCCTTCGGCATGATGACACGTAGCAAAGAGAGGAAAAACACGCAGTTAGCCGAGACTGCCCATCAAACTTCCGTCATCCATCAATCAATCATTAACGGGTGCCATATAGCAGCACCCGGGGGTGCCAAATAGAATTATCCTTTTTATTACTTATTATTCAAACCTTGTTGCTTGAAGCAAGCAGCGAAGCTTTGTCCCATGCGGACAGCCACAGCCAGTTTGGGAAGATTGGGGAGATCGGGAATCTTATCGTAGTTTACATAATCTTATCGTAGTTTACATAATCATAGGGTTGCCACATAGCAGCACCCCCCGTGCTTTTGGCACGGGGGGGTGCCAAATAGAATTATCCGAATACTATGTGCTTCTTAAGCTGTGTAAGCAGGTACATCGGATCGCTTTGATCCCCGGTGATGCCGTATTGCTGCAGTTTTTTCACGTCGATTGCTGGGCTGGGGCGCGTCGTCTGCGATTTCCTCGGACCTGTTGGGGGTTTGGGGGTAGCACTCGGAGAGTGTACCTCCGGGTCTGTCATAGTGTGGCTGCTACTCAGCTGTGATATGGCCTGGGGGGCCAAATTTTCTGCTGTTGTGGTGTGGGAAACCTGGAGCTTCTTGATGGTTCCCGACAAGACGGATCCTCCCCCGGCACAACACTAATCCGGCATCACGACTCCGGGGAACTCCGGACCGCGATTCAATTAGATTAATGTTCATAACCGCAGCCGTTGCCGTTGCCAGTCTTACATTTATATAAAGTACAGGGTAAGTAGCATTTTAGGTACAAGGACAGTACGATCGTAGTTATTCAGACAGTGCGTGGAATCCAGCACCTCACCCACTCAGTTTACGCGACTACTTGGCTTCTTGAGGATTCTAGCGGCGACCCGTTTTCTCTGAATCGACGCGGACCTCCCACAGCATCATCACAACAGCTTTTCGTTTAGCTTTGGAACGCAGCCCACGTGTGGTCCTCTTCGAGTGCATAACGTTTCTCATTCCTCCCGCCACCAGCTATGGACGACCAGGCCCAATCCGAGCCCGAATTCACCACCGAAACGACCTACGATGAAGACAGGGCTCCTCCTGATAGGTTCGTGCTCTAATCGTCGCTCGCTAACGGAATCTCATCGCACGCGATGCAGATACACCGGCGCCTTTTTTCCCAAGGGACAGCACTTTGTCGTTACGGGCGGACGGTATGAGAGTGTCACCCATATTTATCAGACATCCCCCAGTGATCATCCGGGTAAGCAATGATCACATTCATGGTGCTGGGAACTTAGCCTGATGGGACAGATTTTCGGGTGATCCCCCTCGGAGACCTAAATTTACTCCATCCAATAGGGCATCAGGATGGATCTGCTGTGGTGCGTCGTCAAGGTGGACGAGCTTCCGTGAGGAGGATGTACAATGCCAGGATTCGCGGCTTGCAGTCGAGCGTGACTGCGGCAGTGTATCAAGGGGACGGCGCTGAAGAAGTGCGTTGAAAAACTCTTGGATTGTTATTGGCTGTATTGCCTTGCACAGGAATGGCGAGAGGAGATCTCACGGTATTCAAACCTTCGGTGAGGAGATCCGTGCTGCGTTGCTTGTGGAAACTTCATAATCCTCATTGCAGACATCCGAATCTCCTTCAGCTCTATGTCATTGTACACACGCACGGCCTGCATGCGGCAATTTTTCATGACGGTTGGCATTTGTTCTTGTCAACCGAAGGCTGCCTGATAATCGCGATGCTCAATTAGACATGATACCATGCACAGAACTGCAGAAGAGGTATTACGACTCACATTTTTTGGCCGTGTACTTCTGGGCATACCTAGTACGTCCGCTGCTCTATTTCTGAGACTAAAGACACCAATCCTTCCACAGCACACAGCTGTCTCCGTAATATCATTTATTTTTACCCATGTCTTCCCCCTCAGTCTTCTGCAGGACGTCAATAGATATATGCTACCCTTTTCCGGTAAAAACCTGGTGATTTACAAGCCTTCTTCAGATCCATTCAACTTAGTCTTTCTATAGCAGTGGTCAGAATACATCGTGTGGATACGCCCTTCGACAGGTCGTCTCTGCATCGACCTCACGCCGCCTCAATCTGAAGCACTCTGGCTTCCTTTTTATGACACTCATTCTCAACTATTCTGCGCCTCCCTCCTGGAACCACCGGGGAACTCAGCAATAATCCCTGCACTATCCCTGCATGAATACCACGCCATTTGTTACTTCCATCTGGGCTGGTGGTGCCGCTTCTCGACTTCCAAGAACGTGGCAGTGAGACTGGGGTCTGTCCGTCATTTTCACTGTCCAGAATATGAGGACTCGTTCGAAATCGCATATCTCCCCGATTGTGCGGCTGGCGATGTTGCTTGGTCGATAAGAGCCCCGCTTGTCGAGGATCATTGGATTCCGTGCGTTCAATTTTTGTATTCCACATGATACCTTTATTAAACAAACAACAGGATAAATTGCAACCACGAAGGGACCTCGATGATGGAAAACGGTTGGCTTCGGTGCGCCCAGCCTTCTTTCATTCACTCATCTCCTCTTTCTAACTATCACCACAAACGGCAGTGTAAACTCGGATGATGTCGCCGATGTATACCGCCGCCAATTATATTCCGACTATAATACCCGCTCATGGCCCAGTTGGCTAGTACAGGCCAATCATATTTTTCATTCTCTTGACATAGCTTCCAACGTCGAGAATTATGGTGAGCTTCAGATCCATGCAACTCAGCAATTTTTGATAATCATTTCCCTCAGCCTTCGTGCACATTGTCGAATACTGGCTCGAGTTTTCCGCCCCCACCCATGATCTGCCTTCAGGCTACCTATTTCTATGCCCCCTGGCGGACCTTCAATCCGACCTACCGACATGTTTTCGCATTCCCGACTGCCCCGCGTATTGGTCCCTCGACCCGTCCGGAACGGCTCGTCTGTGCCCGGCGGAGGCGAGAAACCTTGGGTTCCCGGATATCAAGTTCGGAATGGAGGTTTTCGGAAGGTCGTGGGATGGTGGCGTGTACGACGGAATCCGCCAGTTCCACGAAGCTAAGGGCTTCGTTCCTGACAGCCAGGAAGTCGCCCTCACCCTGGGGTGTCCGCTTTATCAGGTGGCGTGCGAGCGGGATGCTCTGTTTGCATATAGTAAGCCTAGAATGAGGGTCATCTCAATCCTTCTGACGGTCACAGTGCAAGAGACTGACCCAGGCAATTATTACTACTGGAACTCAGATATAGCCTCCGCCGATGAGGATTTGTCTGAATCAGTGGACGAGCAATACGGTGCACCAACCCGAAGCTTAAAACTTGAACTCGTTCACTCATGCCCCGGAGTGCAGATTTTTATTCCGACTCGGTGGAAGACTACCCGGATGAGGATTTTTCCGAATCTGGGGACGAGCAATATGGTATGTTGTTGGATTTTTTTGCAAATTGAACTTTCATTCATGCCCTGGGGTGCAGAGTCAGATCCCGTCAATGGCGATACCTCCCCACCGAAAAATGACGAAAGTGATCCAACATTCTGCAATGCGATGGAAGCAGCCCTCAGTTCTGGGGACGACACTATACTCCCAAAGAATGAAGGTCCCCGTGAACAACGAAGAATATGGTGGGTATATTTACCGAGGTCATCTCCACCTTCTAATCATATTTTCAGTGCCGAGTGTCCATCAGTGTTGTTGTAATCTTGACGAAGCGGATACGCTCACGCCATCTAAGGGCTGGAACGTCATGATGTGCGTGCAGCTTACACTCATTGTTGGGCTCAGTGTATACTCACTGTACGATTCCTTTACCTTAGTTAGTTCTTGAGACAACACTGTCACAACAGCTGTATGTAACAACAATTTCCTCAATACAACATTTTTTTTTCTACTTTTCCCGACTGAATCCCGAGTTCGCTGGACCTGGGATGCGGAGCTGTGCTTTGTTTGGATTACAGGATCCTGTCAAACTCATTTCTCTTGATTTCGCTCTCCCATGTCCACCATGTTCCCTCCTGTCACTCTTTCTTGATCGCTCCCATCCATGTCCTTCCCCGGCCCAGCAGGCACTTTTCTGGCTATGCACACGTATATTCTAGGCACTCCTTGGCTCCCAAATCACGTACTACTTCTACAAATGCCAAAAACAAAGACTGAGGCTAAGGCCAGTGCCAGTGACATGGACTTGAAAGTTGAGACTCGGTCTTCGGAACCAACTCGGAGCGCTGAAATTTTAAAAGAAGCGGCGCATCATCCCAATTAATCCGGTTTCAACCGCGGCGCCCACCACAGTCTGGGGGAGTGATGTATCAGATTCCGTTAGAAAGAGAAGTGCAGTGATGTAAAAAAACCGCTCATTAGAGATGTAAAATGATACATCACCTCAGAGGCGGTTCCTGATCGGGAAGCCGCGGAAAATAAAAGAAACAGAGGGCGAGGTTCGAACCAAAGACAGATGATATGTTACGTAATACACACACACACACAACATAACCAACTGAGCTAAGCAGAACATGTGAACAATTCAAAAGTAATATAATAGTAGACGTGTTCTAGGGTGCATAATAAGCTTAAACACCCACCTTACAAGGGCTAGGGCAAGCTTGCTTGCCCTAGCCCGGGTCTCCACAGTGTCTTTCGCAGTTAGGGTTCGGGCGGTTAGGGTCTGGGCTAGGGTCCGGGTTCAGGTTAGCGGTTAGGTTCGGTTCGGTTAGGGTTAGCAGTTAGGGTCAGGGAGGTATATTGAAATGTTGTTGGGGAAGAGGGATGATGTAATGTCTGGAATCTAAGTTTTTGTAATGAGTGAATGGTGCAGTTGGTTAACGTGCAGCTGGTTATGTAATTATTTGCTTGGTGTAGTTCGAGCCTTGCATCTTGTGTTCTTTTTGCGCATTTTCATTACTGTAAACGAAGTGCCTCTGAGCTGATGTATCATTTCACCTCTGTAATGAGGGGCATTATTATAACACTGCACTTCTCTGATTTACAAGTGGTGATGTATCAAAACCCCATATACGCCTGCGGCGCCACACATCACACACCATGCCTCGTACTATGTGCTGACAAAAATCAGAGCGCAATGTCTTGTTGAATCAGAATACACCGTAAAAGGTATCCGGCTCGCTCCCCTATACTAGTTTGCTGCTCCGTTCTGACCCTCAGAATGGGTGGCTGTGCTAGTGGATAGCCACCGGTGGCTGGGGTCAGAACAGAGCAGCAACCTAGTAAAAAGACCTTTTGCAAACTCAAATTGCGTACAAGAGCACATTTCGACAACTCCTGTCTAATAATATCACTTGATATCTGCATATTTATCCAATGCTTGGATGACTCTCTCCCATCGACTGTTGTGCCACGTCCGAACCTCCTTCCACTCTTCCAGCTGTAACCAGCCCCCGATTATCATATCCGCATATGAAATTGACTTTCCCTCCAAGAACGGTTCGTCTTCGTCAACATAAAACTTCGCCAATACTCCAAGCGCATCTTTGAACTCCTCCAGCTTCTTGGCCCTATCGGCTCCTCGAAGTGTGAAATCATCCCAGCTAGATACTCCCGCCCTCCTCACAAAATCGGCTTTTGACTTCTCAGCAGTCTGTGGATTAAAGGGAAGGCCGTGAGCACAAAGGATGACTATGCCGTCTGTAAAGATCTTGTCCACATATATGTTGAAAGCTCTGTGAAGAGCCGTGGTGGACGGTGGGATTAGGCGAGGGCCACTGGGGTATACGTCATCAAGATACTGGGCGATCTCGAAGGTGTCCCCTGCGATTTTGCCTGTCGAGGGATCTTGAATCATCGGAAGAGTATAAAACGGACTCCCATCCCGATGGCGCCGAACGGCGGGGCATTCAAGCTTTTGACGCACGGAGGCGACCTTCTGCCTCGGTGTCGCTCGACGACACGCATTCGAGGGATGCTGAGCCGGTGCTGCGAGAGGCGGCCAGAAACGCACGGGCTGCTCGAGTTCGGGGGAGAGCTGGTGGAGGTCGGAGAGGCGCTTTTGGTCGAAACAGTACAGTCGTTACCTGCCACGTGGTCCGGTGATTGTCCGTTGATTGCCGGTGGCTCTTGTCTTCCTCCTCGGCGAATCTACGCCGTTACTTGGTGCTATCTGTTCTATCCGCATACCTATTGCGCCGGCCACCTTCCTTTCCTTCGTCTTGCACGGCCCTCTCCTGACTCCCACCGCGCTCAACAGCGCAGAGGAGTACGCAATCACCGTTGGAGGACGCGGTTCGTCAATTTCCGCTGCGTTTCAAACACCGACTGCTCAATCGACGAACAGGGGTCTGTATACCGCCTATCTTTGACTCTCAAATCCCATGCCCGAATTGGACGGACTTGGCGACGAGCTCGTTCTTCTCATCAACAAACTCCAAGACGCTTTCGCGGTCCTGGGCTCGAATGCAGTGGATCTGCCGCAGATATGTGTGCTGGTGAGTCAGAGCAGTGGGAAGAGCAGCGTTCCGGAGGTGCGGATTTATCGCCCGTTGCTTTCGTACAAATTAACGTGAAACATGGGTAGAATATCGTTGGGCGAGATTTCTTACCGCGGGGTGTAACAAGGACGCCACTGGTGTGTCCAGATAATGCTTCTGACGTACCTTTTGATTGAACTTTCTCCTAGGTTATCCAACTCATTAACCAACCCTTGTTAGCACCATTGATGAGTGGCACTCGTACGTATACGCTGTCACGGAGTGAAAACTCACACCCGATTTATTTTAGAGCAAAATTTGGCACCCAGGACGAATGGGGTGAATTCCTACATCTGCCAGGAAAGAAGTTTTTCGACTTTCACCAAATCCGCTCAGAGATTGCACTCGACTAACCGAGGCCAAGACGGGGCGCAACACCGGATTTTCTCCGCTCCCCATAAACCTCCGATTATATTTGCCACATGTTCTGAATTTAATGTTGGTCGATCTGCCTGCACTCCCCGTTGCGGACCAACCGCGCGAAATCAAGAAACAGATACGCGACTATCTATCTGATCCGACAACCTGGGGCCAGGTTGTCTTCTTTAAGGCCGATATCGCGTTAAAGAAACCAAATATTTTGACCCATTGGGTTCAATCTCATTTAACCTGGGTTTTTTCTGGGTTTTTCGCTGGAATGGGGGTCCAACCTGGCTTTTTGGTTGATTTGGGCCTGATCTAGCACTTTTTATTTCTTTAAGGGCCCTGTCGTGTTAAAGAAGACAACCTGTGTACCCTAACCTCAGATTGCTACCAACCTGGCTTTTTTTCTGTGCCCTCTAAACCCAGGTTCTGATAGAATTCGGCTCTAAGTCCTATTTATTTTAGAGAAATGGAGCTTAAAGAAACAGAACCTGGATCCAGGTTCTGGGATAAGATAGATAGGGTGCCTGATCTGCGTGGACAGTATTAAGTCATATACAAACCAAGGGAGAGAGATAGACAGACTTTTGAAGTGTCCTCGTCTTCAACCTCTTCCACTGTAGCGCAGTGGCTGGACTTGGGGGAGGGACGCTAGCTGACTTGTTGGCCTTGCGCTTGGTGCCGGAGGACTTGCGGCGGGTTTGGGGCTTCGATAAAACCGCCCCACCGCGCGCCGGGACGGTCTTTGACAACAAAAGGTCCGCGAGCTAACCAAACACAATGAGTCCTGATTGGGGGACCAGAAATAAGACTTACCTCCTTGTTGTCGACCATCTCGGAGTCAGATTCGGAGTCGGAGCCTGCATCAGATGAGTGTGACACCTCCTCGAGGTCTGGGAGGTCGTCAAAATCATTGTCTTCTTCATCGCTGACCGACTGAGAATGAACTTGGTGCGAGTCGCGCCGCTTGCACGAGCATGGGGCACGCAAGGGGCGAGAGGCTGCCTGTCATCGTCTGCCTTCTCGGCTGCAAGAGACTCAGTCAGGCGGTCAGTTTGTCTCTTGCAAGTGCTGCGACGCTGGGGCAGCTGTGAAATACAAACATTATTCCACAGGATGTAAGTGATAAAAAAAGACACACCACTTGACACCGCCGGAAGAGTCTTCTCGTCGGATTCGGATTGGTAAAACTGAATATCTGAAGAGTCAAGGAGGGTCCCATTGGCACCTACTGCACACTGGTCAGCCATTTTGCAGGGAAGAGTTGATGCTGAGCTCTTGCATACCGAACACCTTTTATAGGGCCTTCTCAGGTCCAAACAAAACAGCTGGGAAGCCCTCCAACCTTAGAATGCCCGAGGTGTGGGCATGGCAGTCAGGAAACGCGGAAAGGCGGGCATGGGTGCAACCAATGAGAGCTGTAGAATTGTGAAAAAAAAGTTTCCCGATAGTAAAGCACTTGAGGAGAGTCCTTCGTGCTCAGGGCATGGGAATAAAGCCCCAAAGAAATGCATGGGCATGACCAATGAGCTTCGTCGGAGCAGTAGCCGACAGTGAAACGTGGGAGTCGCTCCCAGGCCGGGCTCAGGCCATGCACTTTGAGGTCAAAATAAGTGTTTGGAGGCAAGAGATAGCGATAAACTCGGTGAGGCGGTCATGGCACGGTCATGGCATGGTCAGCCGGGTGAGAGTTCTCAGGGTCGGGGCCAGTTTGAGGCATAAAATCAGTAATTTCAGGTGGCGATCACAAAAGACACTAATTGTCAAGCCTTCAGAAATCCAGACCTAAATTTGCAACAGATCTAGAGGGAGCGCAAATTTGGGCATCTTTCAGGGAACCACAGAACCATAAGGAGTCAGGCAGTGGGGACCTGGACATGCAGGAAGGCCATAGAACATCGTGGTCGAAAGTAAAGTGTGGAGTGATTAGATCAACGGCGGTAAAAAAAATCGGCTTTTTCCGGACACTCCCACTTGTCCCATCTGAGCCAAGATTTGAGCAGGCACCGTCAACTACGTGCTCTCGTGAGATTTTGGGTGGTTTGGTGCTACCCGTCAACCCGTTGCGACACCCGTGGCGGCCGTTTTTCAACAGGTGAAGACGGTTCGAACTTGTCAACAGAGACATCACCCAGAGTCTTGGTCGGTTCCTAGGGGACTCCTAGGGGTTGGTTGGAATTACACTGAAATGAGCGTGCCCCTCGAGAGTCTTGGCATCCCGGGCATGCAGGGTTGGAGCATGGTGGGTAGCGAGTAAAGGGTGGCCTGAATACAGTGACCAGCGTGACAAGAATAGTGATGTTGAGGGCCCGGCTCGGCCTGAATGCCCGGGCTCGGGCTCGGCTTGGGGAGGCTCGGGCTTCAAATTCTCCAGGCCCAAGCCTGAGCCCTGGGTGCGGGGCCTGAAGCCCTGAGCCTGGGCCCAAGCCCGGGCTGGATAGCCAAAAAAAAAAAGCCATTATGCTAGATTGTATGTACATGTACGTATTATGTGTCTGTAGAAGGTAAGTCAGGAAGAAGTTCGTAATTATCTGGGTCGTCGTCTATCAAAATGTCCCAGCTGGTCGGTTGCTTACTCGCGCCAATTCCCTCCCCAGCCTCCACCTCCTCATCCTTGCCCTCCTTGAAGATCACCGGCTCGCAAAACAGAAGATCTTTGCGAATGAAACATTTCAAGCACTGCAGTGCCTCAACAATGTCGCCCTTGAAATGGTTACGGCACTTGCTAATCGTAATTCCGGCCGAGGAGAACACCCGCTCGGAGGAAACAGAAGACGCCATGATTGCCAGATAGTCTCTCGCGAGGGACCCCCAAACCGGGTAGCGATGATAGTTACGCTGAAGTTGGCGAATGAGTTATTTTGCAAAGAGAACAGTTAGAAGAACAAACTTACACCCCACCACTCAATAGTGGACATGCCTTCAGGCACGGTTTCGCGGGCCTGAAGGTATTCGTTGAACTCGTCGAGCCAGGGTCGAGTTGGATTGATGTGGGTCGCAGACGTGCTGCCCATGTCGACATCGTCGTCTGTAGGTGTGGAGGACCGGCGGTGTTTCTTCTGGGCCGGTGCTGCCCGGGTCGAAGTAGTTGGAGCTGACTTGTCAGAGTTAACTTGCAGCTGCGTGTATCGCTCTTTGAACTTGGCAAAGCATCAGTTAGAGTTCAAAAACAAAGTCCAGTCATACCATCTTTTCGAGCCCTTTCTTGGCCGAGGCTTGCAGTGACTTTGGCCAGTGCTTCTCAAAATATGCGAGCTTTCTCCGCGGATCGAGAACTACACGGAGTGAACCAAGGTGCGAGTTCACTTGGCAAATTTACTCACCCATTGCAAGTACGTAGGAATTAGAGTTACCGGTCTTCTGGTAGTACTCATCGACCTTGGACAGCGCTGCTTCAATTGCTTCATGGAAAGGAAAGTACTTTTCTTTGGAACCTTTGGAGGTCCATTCAGCATGGAGCTTTTCGAGTCCTGGGATGGTGAGGTGGAGCGTGGACCGTAAATCGGATGAGAACTGGTGCTGTGCATCCTGAGCGCTCTACGGACGGGTTCAGTATCCTTACATAAACTTTGAGTGGGGCGGCCATACCTGCAAGACGTTCAGGAACAAATCTATCCGGTTCCACTCATCGGCAGTCAGTTGAAGAGCTTCCAGCTTGTCGTTTTTCTCACGGTCCTGCTCATTTGCCGCAATTTCGGAGATGAACTGGTCCACAGCCTGATTAAAGTAAGCGCACCCATACACCTGGCGAGGTCTCCTCCATCCAGTGACCAGTAACGCGTAATAACCGTCTGTGTTGCTGGCTTGCCAGGCATCGCAGGGGATGTGAATCATACCAGTTACGGTGTCGCTCTGAGATGTAGAGGGTGAGCGGAATACTGTATACTAGTATCGCAAGATATGCACATGAAGACGGATTTTCAGCTTGGTCATCTGATCGTGGAAGAGCTTGATAATTGCCTCGCGCGTCTGGTCGCGGTTGGGTAGATTGACACCTTGGGTTGCTCGAGCAGCGATGTCGATCATTTCCTTGAACTTTGGGTGCGTCAATGGGCTGTTACAGCAACGTGAGCAAACAGTAGAATAAAGACGATGTGACTGACCTGGTCAGTTGCGATAAGCCACTTAATGGCGGCATCGAGAAGCAGCTCGTCAGTATATGGAGCTGGCCGGGCGGGCTTCTCTCGAAGGTGGGGACCAATGGTTTGCTGCTTGAGGAGTTTCTTCTTGAGTTCGTCGCCTTCTGTTCTTGTTGTCAGGCCTTGACGTCTTCCTCAAGCTTGGATTCGAAATCATTTGTCTTGCACCACGCGTGATATTCAGGCTGCAATGAAATCAGCTTGAGAATAGAATACAACTGTATCTTTAACCTTGTGAAACTTTGCGTAGTGGCGGCGGTTTGTGGAAACATCGGCGACAAGGTCCTTCCTAATGGAGGCTTAGTAGTTATCTCCAATCTTAGAGCCCACGCGAACGAACTTACTTGCATAGGGTGCAGGTTCTATGACTCTTGTCACCGCCTCCATCCTTGCCTGGCTTGCGAAATTTTCTGCCAGAGAAATGCAACACGTCCACCGATGGGTCGGTCGGTATCTCAGGTTGAACGATCGGCTGGACATTGATGTCGGCGAGCAAACCGTCCTCCCCAACGACATCGGCTGGGGAATGTACATTAAGCGCACTGGAAGTTGGTGCGAATCTAAAGACGACATACGCTGTTTGGTACTGCGATTATGCGTACCCTGTTTCTGTTTCTTTTTTGCGGGCTTTTTCTGCTCGGATCGCGAGCGACTCTGGTGCTGCGTTGCGTCGGACTCATCGCCGCTTGAGTCGTGCACGGAGACTATAGGAAGCTGTGGGTAAAAGGTTCGATACGTCGGATTGTATTTACAAACACACTGTGGTCATCTTCAACCTCTGGCTGGACATCCAGGTCGTTCTCGTCTGGGACTTCATGCACTGTAATGGAACCATCTTTGGCTATAGAGCCAAAATTGAGAAAAGAAAGACAGAGACTAAAGAAAGGAACACTGCGGGCAACTGCCATGGCCGTGGGTTCACGGCATTTGACTGGCGTGGGACCGACACTTGCCATGGCGTTTGCCTTGCATTTGCCATGGCGTCGCACAAACGATCAATTTCCCTTTGTCCATCGGGCAAGGCCGGACCGGTGATTGGTCCACAAGGTTAAGCCAAACATTGAAAGATCCAAATTGAAATAATAAATTATGTCTTCCACTGTCTTGCTGGAGCATACCTCAACTTCTCTGAAAATGGTCGGGGAAAGGAGTCTGAGCAGTATGGGGATATTTTCAAGGAAGACAAGCACAAATGCAGCTGCGTGAGGTTTGCAATGCCGGTTTGATGCCGGTACAACGATGCACATTGGGTGCCAGTAATTTGCATAGTGAACGGGAAGCTGGGGGTGTATGTAGTCTGGATGGGTGTTTGGATGGAGGATACACAGCTTAGCTTTGTGCAAGCTGTGCTTGTGCGGGGTTCAGAGAGGGTGCGTGCAGTTTCATTCCCCTTTCCCTCCTCGCGTCTAAAATATGGGCGACGCTTGAGCTTGTGATGTGTGCCAATGTGAAGCCGCAATATGTATGTAGACTTGTACCAATTAGCAGTCTGCCTTTACCTTCAAAACAAACACCACATGGTATCCATTTCAGAATTCAACAAAGAACGTGATCTGCATGTACAAACCGTGGAAGGAATTCGAGACCGCAGCCCAAATAAAATCACACTAATACCAGTGGTCTCGCCGAAAACCTCAACACACACCCACCGTACACCTTGCGCGCGCTCTCCGCACTCTTCAGACTCCACACCACTCATTTCCCACTGATTTCTCACGAACTTCAGAAGTGACATCGGCCGAAGATGCCCGATCTTTGTCCAACGCCTGTCCAATGCCATGGCAAGTGTCGATCATATGCCGTGAACCCACGGCCATGGCACTTGCCCGCAGTGGAATACACGCACTGCTTCGGATACGCTTAGCTTCTGGGGGATCCTCTGCATCACTGGTGGGCTCGGAAGACTTGCGCTTGGAGTTGGGTTTTGAGGAAGCGGATGAGTTTGAGCTTGCAATCATGAAGTCAATTAGTAGTGTGAGGACTGAGAAAAATCACGCACCATAAAAACTCAAGCTCACGAATGAGTCGGTCCAGCTTCGGTCTCGCAATGTGACACTGCAGCTCTGCCCACGGAACAGGTCCTCGCATAAGGTTGATAGCATAAAATAGATAGGATTGACACCGAGACAGATCACGTCCCTATGCCGAGAAACCCGAAAGCACTAACCCGCACCTTAACCAGCGTACTGTTCTCTCACGGTGGATTATGTGTCCCGTTACGGCACTCCCGAAACCGGGTGGCACGCTTCACACAACAACTTGCAAAACCTCGAATGGATGTATACACCCTTCATTGCATGTTTTTAAACGGACCGTGCCTCTTCACCTCAAAAAACGGACCTGGATCCACGTACTTGGACACAGTTGATAGTGTTCGCAATTAAACACCCACGTTCTGCGATTATTTTAGAGAAATGGAGCATAAAGAAAAACAACCTGGATCCAGGTTCCAGGTTCTCACAACAACTTGCAAAACGTCGAATGGATGTATAAATAACCAGAGTACTGTTAGTCAACATTTGCAGAGGCAATGAATCTCGGACACAATTCAATTGTCTCGGGTGGCTTATTTTGTGCAAAGTCAGAAAAAGTGATGTGCTGGCTCAGGCTTCAAGTAGTCACCCTTGAGTATCACGCATGTCACATACTTGATGATCATTGGGGAAACCCGAAGGAACCAAGGACGCCCAAAGGGGCGATAACATTAGTCAGCATATGCAGATTGCGCAAATTGCGCAAATTGCGCAAATTGCGCAGATTGCATTTGGTCATGTTTGTCCATTTGTGCCTTTCTTTTTTTTTTTTTTGGAGCGTTTAGATAATGCGACTTAGAATCGTCATCATGCCAACTCACACTCCGCTCTTTCGTAGACGTATACATTGGATTTCTAACTTTTACTAATTTTAAAGTTAACAACAACGGAGACCAGTTCTTGCTCTGGCTCGAGGGGTTACTCGTCGTAATGAACCCATATCCAGCGAAACACAGTGTTCTGATTCTATATAACTGCCGTATCAACAAAGTCGAGGGAGTGAAGGAGATTTGCGCTACCGCGTATGTCTCCATTTATCCATTTCGATTTCCTGCACTCACCGTTCTGCAGGGGCGTGAAGCTTATATTTCTGCCACCATACTCGCCTGATCTAAACCCCATCGAGGGGTGTTTCTAGTTTGGTAAGGCCTTCATTCGCCGCCACGGCGAAGAGTTCTACAATCTCGTGGAGCTTGGTGATGAAGCCGACCCTTTCCTGTACTTGTATAATGTTCTTGAGCAGGTCACGGCAGAGGCTGCACAGGGCTGGTTCTCCCACTCAGGTGACATGTAAATTGCATACAATCATGTAGCATACGTGTATTTGAGTAAATGTCTACGAGGGTAGTACAAGTCTTTTCATGACCAGCACTAATCACGAAGAGCAGAAGATGTTTTGCCGAGCCATAGATGGCCATATCGGACTACGTACTACTAAATTACAAACATGGTTGTAGACACAGATATCAAGTAACTGATTCAGTATGTGGGAGAGTACCCAAGCTCGAGCTCGTCCAGGTACTTGGAAAAAAGGGAGTTCGTGCTCGAACTGTCCGTAAACATGGTGACAGATATGGCTCCATCAATGAATGCTTGCAGAACGGAGCATCTGCGAACATTCAGTGCAGCTCAAGAAACCATGCATGAATCCGAAGGCTTACGGATCGGTGAGAACATCAGTGTTTGAGAGCACGAAATAAACTGTCAGTGTGTTGGCAAACTCTGGGAGGGAGAGGATCTGCTTGAAGGCCGAGTTGAAAGTCGCCGCTACGTGGACGTGGGGCGCACCAACTGCATATGTGGCGAGTTTCGGGTCGCTGAGAAAACCGTGAGGAGGGGAAAGACAGAGAAAGGAGGGAACAGTGCCATACGACGTGCGTGTGATCATACTGCTTTGGGGGAGCACAACCCACAGTTCGACACGAGTCGCCACTTGAAGGAGAGCGTCCCACTCGGCGGCGTACACTTGGGTTGGGGTGGCCATAGAGACAGGTAAAAGGCTCTTGGATGAGAATGAATCAACTTGAAGTGGTTGAAGTAAGTCGGAGATGGCAAGAGAGTCCGTTGAACAGTGTAAAGTGGCGCAAAGGCCTGGTCTTACTCAGCACGACTCTAATCTCAAGGGTAATGGTTCGACAAAATTAGCTACAAAATCGGTTCTGATTGGTATCACGACACAGGGTGGAGACGGTAATGGAGTGGAGTGTGTATACACAGCGTGTCCCCGGCATGGACCCAGATCAACCGCACCTCTGGGTATCACTGCGTTCCAAGCCCCCTAGACTCAGTGAGTCTAACTTTGTCTAGGGTCAGTCTAGCTGTGTTTGGTCACTAGACAGACCCTGTGTAGGGTCCTAGACGGAGATTTTGCCAGGAGTGGCCAGGTCTGTGTAGCCTCTGTGGAGGTGAGTTTGGGGTCCCTAGACTTGGTCTGTCTGGCCCAGCGTAGATCAGTGTAGGTCAGTTTGGGTGAGTGTAGGTGAGTGTAGGTGGCTAGTCAGAGCAGAACAGACATACTTTCGTGCTTTTCGTTTCAAAATCTTGATGGCGGTGAGTTGGGGGTTCCGTTGATCATCAATGCACCAACATCAACGTTAACTTTCTTCCTTAAGATCCGATGGTGCTGCTTGAGTTTATGTGCTATTTGAGTGTCCTAAAATATTTATATTTATGGTGGGATGATGTTTAACAGCTTATTTTGGAGCGACAAGTAGATGGCGGATCTGTCTAGGTCACTTTCCCGACCTAGACTGCCCCGAACTGAGCTGGGCAGACCTAGTCTGACCTACCAAGATGTAGACATACCTACACCGAGCCTAAACAGAGCTTAACAGACTGTGTCTGGTTACCTAGGCACAGACCTGTGTGTAGGTATGTCCAGGCCGCCTAGACTCAGCTAAGGCTAGCGGGGGTCGGAACACAGTGTATAATACCATCAGGGGATGTTGGAAGCTGAGTAAAGGGATTAAGGCTCCAACCGTTTAGTTTTCGTCTGCGAAAGTGCGTAAACTAAACGGAAACGGTTGCAAACCGTTTGTAAACGTTTATAAACGGTATTTTTGGGGAACTTTTCCTTACTGCTGAGCTACTTCTCTTTCGAGCTCCAGAATGTGGCGCAGATGGTATGTTTATGTTAAGCAGCCTTCCTGACAAGCCGGACAGCAAAACCGAGGGAAAGGCGCTGAAGTCGATTAGAGGTGGGACTTTCTTGACCGGTGACCGCCAAATGAGCAGTTTAAAGTCTATCTGACATTCTGGATTGAACCATTCAAAGTTTGAAAAAACTATCCAAGAGATGCTGCTCAGTAGGCAGATTTTTCTAACCGTTTAAACCGTTTACTGTATTTTTTCATTCAATTCGATTGTTGGTAACGCATCACAAAGGGGTTGTCGAATTGGACATACGTGGCAAACCGCCGAAAACCCACCTCGGCCTCACAAAAAGGTTGATTTTGGCGAAATTTTCGGTTCGTTTGTCGAAATCTGGGCGGTTGTCACGCCAAATTTTCGCCGTTGTTGAAGTGTGCAAGGAGTCGAATTGAATGAAAAAATACAGCACAAACTGCCTCGTAAACTAAACGAAAATATAAACGGTTATTACCGTGTGTAAACGTTTATAAACGGGAACCGTTGGAAAGGGACAAGGGGCGCGATCATGGATGAAATTGGACGGAGAGGAAGAATACACAGTGCATGCTCGCATTGGAAGGAGCGATCAGAATGATCGACGGAAAAGGGGTTGCTAGCCTCGTGGATGATCGTCTGCGCGATGGAGATTAGGATATGCATTTTGCCGAGATCAGGTCATCGCCCCTTATTCTTTCCCCCATGGCGAACGACGAGCGGGCGAGGGCGAGCGCCAATCGATTCCGCGAGATTCAGAACGCGCTGGCTCAAAAGCATGCGGACGAGCAGGCGGAGAGGGCTAGGGCGAGCAAAAGGCGTCTGGAGAACATCACCGCCGCCTTGGCGGAAAAGCGTCGGCACGAGGATGGGGAGCGAGGCGCGACGGGTCGGGATCCTCTGGTGGATATTTCCAACGCGAAGAGGCCTAGGATAGGCGAAAGTGACGCGCCCCTTTCGAACCCGACAATGTTTTCCGGCGCGCAAGACCAACGGGTGGATTGGGGTGATGAGGCAATATCGGCGAACGCGCAAAGCGAAGATGGCGGCTGCGCGCCGCGTGCGCCCGAGGTCACGTCCGACGTGTTCGCGCCCGAGCCCCACTTGGACTTTTCGAGCGAGAGCAGTTCACCGCCGCATGCACGCGAAGTCACATCCGACGCGTTCGCGCCCGAGCCCCACTTGGACTTTTCGAGCGAGAGCAGTTCACCACCGCGTGCGCGCCAAGTCACGTCCGACGCGTTCGCGCCCGAGCCCCACTTGGACTTCTCGAGCGAGAGCAGCTCGGAGAGCTCGCAGCAAGTGTGCGTGCCCAGGCACTATACGACGCGTCGGCCAGGATCGTTGGCGCCGCTCGGGCCGCAGAGGAAGAGAGTGACGACGGGGGCGCCAGGCGCTCCGGGATATGCCTACGGTTCCACGCCAAGGAAGAGATCTCCGAGGGCGAGCGCGACGACTGCGAGGGAGACGATGGGGAGTACGACGACTGCGAGGCCGACAACCAGGAGAACTCGTCCGACTGCGACTTCATCGACAATGACATCAGCGACTCGCAAGGGAGATCGCAGACTTCGAGGTACTCCCAAGATTCGGAGAGCGAGCTGACGGACGGGCAGGCGGCTATTTGGGCGGTGGTGGATGCCGGGAAGAGCGTCTTTTTCACGGGAAGCGCAGGTACGGGACGATTACCTTTTTTAATTCAATTTTATCGAAAGTTGTCATGAGCGCTGACTGCTACTCACACCAGGGACGGGAAAAACCTTCCTACTCCGTAAACTTGTGGCGAAACTCCAGGACAAGTACAGAGACAGCAAAGATGACCTCGTCGGGGTCACCGCGTCGACCGGTGGGTCTTGGACAGCGAGGAAGACTACTGCATACTGACTGGACGCAGGTCTGGCAGCTTGTGCCTTCGGCGGCACGACCGTTCACGCTTGGGCCGGGCTGGGGATTATGAAAGGCGCAGTTGAACAGTTGTTTGATCAACTGAAGAAGTGATCGGGCAGCAAAGAACGCTGGCAGAAGACTCGCGTGCTGATCGTCGACGAGAGTATGTGGTTGGAGGGAACACAGAGGAGCGTGCTGATTGTGTTGCCAGTATCCATGATGGACGGGGCGGTGTTTGACAAGATGGAAGAGCTTGCGCGTCGGATCAGGCGGAACAACAAGCCTTTCGGCGGAATCCAGGTGCGTGTGAAGGCTGTCGACAGTGGCGGAAGGCTGATGCTGCCCGAAGCTGGTAATTTCAGGCGACTTTCTGCAGCTCCCACCGGTGGGCCCCAATGCCAAGCCAACGTTCAAGGCGATGACGTGGGCAACGGTGGTTGAAGTGAAGTTCAACTTGACGCAGGTATTCCGGCAAGAGGACGAGTGTGCGTGTTCCGATCGCTCACGCGCACCCACGGCTGGATGTTTTCCACAGTGTTTGTGAGGGTGCTGAACGAGATGAGGATCGGCGTGCTCTCGGACGAATCGATCGAGGTGCTCGAAGGCCTGTCGCGCAAGGTGGTATACCCGGACGGACCAGAGGCGACGGAGATGTGAGTCACTTGCTCCTGGGAGCGACTGTGTGGCTCAAATGCGACAGTTACTCGACGCGAAACGAGGTGCACATAGCCAACCACTCGAAACTAGACGAGCTGGGGGTGCCTCAATACGTGTTCGAGGCGATTGACAAGGGCGAAAATCTAAAGACGGCGGGGGCCAGGATGCAGATGGAGAATCTCATGGTGCCTGCACAGCTGAGGCTGTGCCTCAATGCCCAGGTGATGCGCGCAGGACGAAAGCGACCTAGTGGGCTGACTAGCTACAGGTAATGCTAATCAAGAACATAGATGAAGACCTGGTCAATGGAACGCTCGGGAGGGTGATCACCTTCGAAGACGAGAATCCGGTCGTGGAGTGGAGCATCAGGAATGACGGGAAGACGAAAGAGGTGAAAACGATGGAGAAGGTCGATTTTCAGATCATGGACCCAATGGGGAATGTGTCGCTTACGAGATCGCAGGTGAGTGCAGTAGCCTCATCGTGTGCATCGCCTGACGAGCGACAGCTGCCACTGATCTTGGGTTGGGCGATGAGCATTCACAAGGCGCAGGGGCAGACGATGCAGCGCCTCATGGTGGACATGGGGCGGACTTTTGTCGCAGGTACGCATGCGCACGTTGCGATCGAAGGGAATGTCCCGAGGGCTTCTTAGGTCAGGCCTACGTCGCGCTTTCCCGGGCCACATCGCTAGACCGGCTTCAGCTGAAGAACTTTGATGCGAGGAAGGTGGGTGTGGGAGTCATGGTCCGAGCGTCTATGATCAATTCAATCAGGTCATCGCGTCAGCGCCGCAAAGGAATGGTACGCAACATGGATCCCAGCAGCGTAGGAGTATGGGAAGAGGCGGGTGTTCAACCACTGAGACGCTGAATGTCGGTGTTCATCCACCGCCTTCTGTATAGGCGTGCGGTGCTCAACCATCGATGCGCAGAGAGGTGTTCATCCACCCGAAACAAGGCATTTTTTATATACATGTGTCGCAAGAAATTATATATGGGGCTGAGGCGCAAGAGTTTCTATCCGCTGCATCACTTGTGTTTCTCTGTGTCGATGCAGCGGACAGTGGCGGCGATACCGGGAAGCCACAGGGGAACCTGCCTGGAAGAGCGAACAGGAAGGACACAAGCACTAGCGGACAACCGGGAGACCCTAATCCCGGAGGTTCATTGTCCACTGGTGAAAACTGGGACCGGCGTCTAGTTGATGGGACAGAGGGAGGCAATGAGAGCGACCGACCGCCATTTTCTGTTGCTCTAAATATGCGACACTGGGGAAATGTGAATTAGTATGCAGGGAGCGCGCAATCGGGATATCCACCTCAGAAGTTCGTTGAAGGCATGCTTCGCGCGCACTGCTTCTTGAAGGCGAATTTCAATGAGCTCTCTGGCCTCGATGACTGCGGCAGGGAGCGCGATCGAACGGGGTGGTGCTCTCCGTGTGTGCGACATACTAGGGGGATGTGATCGTGGTCATCTTGTCGTAAACATCAGAACGCAGAGGCCCACGTGGTAAGGTTCTCCGACTGAGGCGAGATGAGCGAAAGGCGTCGAAAGAGCTGGCAGGCTTACCATTGTGTGAGAAATAATTGCTGAGCATGGGCCCTCGCACTGAGCGGATTATAATCAGCAGGGAGACAAGGGCAAGAAAAGGGAGCAACGTCTATGCTGCTGACCGGCGTTAGGTTCGTCGCAAAGCAAAGAACGACTGACTTTTCGGAGCGGAGATCGGCGGAATGGTAAAGTCCCATCCGAGGCTTGCTGTTGATAAGCAAGAAAGACATGATCTGCTTCGAGGTTTTCCTCGGTCTTGATGTGGTAGATCTTGCCCCTGAGGATGCGATGTCAGCGTCATGCACGACTCTGCTCTCACTGAAGCACAGCTGACCTGCTGTCAGGGAGTATAAAGGTCCCACTTGCCCAACTGCGCCATCAAAGTGCTTGTACAGCGGGGGTCTAACGCTTTGATGCCTGAAATGCTCGTCATCAACGGAATGTCGAGCGTACACAAACATAGAGCGCACCTGAAGCTGACCCGATGCAGCTGTCCACAAAGCTGACACCGACAGCGATCGAACGCAGAACGTGCAACGGGCGAGGGGCGCACACGATGGGTAGAGTGTCCTGGCAGGGTGTGAGTAAAACTGCCGGATCGTTCACCCGTGGACCGACCTGGCAATTGGGACATCGGTAACGTTCGTATGCAGACCTGTTGCAGGCCAATCAGGTTGATGTGAATACAGGGCGCAATACGTGCCAGCACGACAATCGACCGCATTTGCCGCAGTGCCATCCTTTGCCAGACGGCGTGTGCCCCGTATCGTTAGTCGGCACAGGTATCTTGGGGAAGAGCGCATTTTTGAACCCGGCCGGCAGCGGCGGCTGGCAACGAGCATCAGAAAGTCCGAGTCGTACAGGAGCTGAGCGGGTGGGGCGAGGCAGCCGTGAGAGGTCCAGAACTGCGTGCAATGAGGGTGGAGGCACATCCATCGGTGTTGGTAAACACGGGGCGAGTCCTCGCCGCAACTCGAGCACGATAAATACAAGGTGCGTGCTGACGGACTTTTTTTTGAGACCAAGGGTTTAGAATTGATGAATATCAACATACGCGTGGTAGGCGCGATCAGCACGGCCTCTTGATCTGCGTCCGAGGGGGCTTCCGACGATGGTCTCAGTGTAAGAAGGCATCGGTGGATCACAACATACATATCCACCAGGGTTGACCCTGTGTCTGGGATGAGGATAGGATGAAAAAGGGACGAGGACAACACACTTGGTCCTCACACCACTGGAAAGCAAATTTTCGCCGGACGACGCGGCCGGTCGTGGACGCCTCGTATTCGGCTAGAGACGACGTGGTGAGTCACGGATGCGGTCCATAGAAAGCAACGCACCCCAGACGTGGACGATGCTGTAGAACCCTGAACACAGTGAGCGGCTTGGACAGCAAAGACGCGTGACTGCACACCGAGCACTGCCATGTACACATCGTGACTGCCCAGGTCGAATGGGAAAAGCTCGTATCTATCGTCGACCAAAAGAAGGACAGGACAGCCGGAACGATGGTTCTCCAGCAGTGCACGGACGGAAGCGTCCGTTGTCTTCTGGTTTCTCTCACCCTTACCACCTCTGGAAAAGTTCGATGAGCGGCGTTACGGGACACAGGAACAGGAAATGCTACGCATGGGAGATGATGAGTCTTCCGCCGTGATGGAAAACATCTCGAGTGGCTGGAAACGCGCCCAAGAGATACCCCTTGACAACACCATTGTGCTGATAGACTCCACTTTGATAGCTGCGAAACCAGGGCAAGGATTCACATACTTCTTGGCGGGACTGTATGAAGGGATCAAGTCTTGGGATTTTCTGAAACATCAAGGAAACATACTTGTGCCCAGATGGGTGGCAATGCTCTCAACGGTGGTCTATCGCGCACAGAGGCCAACCCAGCGAGCGGTTGATCTAAGGAGGGCACCTCGTCTGCCAAGGGAACAGGACTCAAGCTGGACAGCATCGTACGAGTAGCTTTGGGGACATATCCGGGGACTTTCTGCGAACGTAAATATCTGATGGCGTCCTGGAAACGAGGGAAATGAGATACGAGGGGGCAATGCTTTCGATATGCTGACGCCAACCTGATTGGAGAAGAGATACCAAAAGAACTTCACAAAGAAGAAGAGTGCCTTGTCCGGCACACGACGGGTCTTGAGATGACGCTCTTCCACCTCAGTAGCGTATTCAAACGCAAGGTAAAACCATTTCTCGACGGCTTGAACCTGAATGAAAGCTAGAGCAAGTTGGGCGACGCGAAACGGGAGCACTCACACCACCGCTTGCTTTCTCGACTTGGTGCGCAACGGAGAGAATGAAAGGCTCGAGGGGACCTTTTTTGGACTGGCGGCGACGGTAGCAAATTGCGATGAGAAGGGCTCGTCCAACAAGAGTTGGTATCTTCCAAGGATGCAGGGGACCGCATAGTGTACGTGTGACAGCTGCGTGACTGCCAGCGAACTGCGGAGCTAATGAGGAGTGTGGCGCCAAAAAAATCCGACTCTGAATGAATGCGTTTGTACCTTCCGTGTCCAGGTGGGTTAAACCAGGAGATAGCGATTTGCGTTGAACATTGGACCGGTGGCTGTATCAATTCCAAAAATAATTGGATTGGTGCTTATGTCATCAACTCAACTTTGGGTGCTGACCAAGACAACTGAGTTCTCACGGCGTGGTCGCGCCAAAGACGCTAGAAATGTACAGGGTTGGGTTGCCGCTGGGCGCGGCGAAATATGCGACTCGTTGTTCGTCGGAGAGCGGACAGACCATGCGCTTCGCGCGGTGTTCGTGCTCTACGCCAAGGCGAACTTGAAGAAAGGCAGCTATACGTACCAGGACGTGGCAGGGACGTAATGCCGTGCTTGATTTCACTCTGCTGAGGGCACTTGGGAAGCATGAGAAGTATAGTGGATTGGAGACATTATACGACAAAAAAAAATGTGTAGCGAAACAGTTCATTCGTCCACTCGCGCCCGTTTTCGCTTCTTGGCAGACGCCGCAGTGTCACGCACTTTGCGCTTCACGCCCTTCTTGACGTTGCGCTTGGGCTTCGTCGGCGCAAGAGCCAACGAAAACGGAAGGACCATTTCCGGGTCCCAGGGCGAAAATCGCGAGTAGTAGTCGGACGGGGGCAAGTCTTCCTCGAAGAGTTCAATGGCGTCGTCAAACTTTTGAACCATCGCGCAACCATCGGCGTTTGACCCAAGCACTTCGTCCTCGAACGCCTTGAGCTCGGTTCGGAGCCGGTCCTTGAAGGCGACGGGTGTGAAGCCGGAGAACTCGGGACCATCCTCGCCTTCGTCCATACAGCACTTGAAGAAGTACAGGCATACAGCTACCCATACGAGAGAGTACTAGGCAGCATGTTTTCACATCAGGCAAGACGGCTGGACGACGGGACGTACCTCGACGGCGTCGTAAAAGCGCTCAAAGCGAGCATCGGACGACTGGAACTCGAACGTTTCATCGACAGATTCATAAAACTGCACAGCATGATTCCGGCAAGTGATGAACTCGGAAAACTCGCCGTGGGTGAGAATCGTTTCTGGATTTCGCGCGCCAAGAGCATTTGCTTCTCCCTGGTAATAAGACGCTGGGTGGAGCGCTTGGTAGAGAATGACGAGGTGATGGAGGGCTAGAAAGTCGAGGATGCCTTCCTGCGTCGCGAGGTCAAAGACATGGACGTCGCCAGACTTGCCCTTTAGGATGGCGCCTAGCTGGAAGCGAAAGATGCGCAGGAACATGTACCGGCTTGACACGTGGTCCGCATTCGTCGTGGACCGGGCGGCCATGACATTTGCGTAGGTGGTGTACACGCTGCGCTGCATCGAAGAGGCGCAATGGTCGTGGCCGCCGACAGCGATCGAGTTCTCGGTACTAATGACATAGTGAGGAACGCCCGGCTGCATGTACCTGGAGACCGGTGAGGGAAGAAGGAGGCACGAAAGATTGAAGGGACTTACAGGACCTGTCCGGGTCTGAGGATGAACACCTCGAAGCGCATCGTATCGGTGTTGGAATCTGTGGGATCCCAGGACGAAAACGCGTGGCGCGAAGCCCAGTCACCTTCATGGTCGCCTTCTTCGAAGTCGTCCCTGCGACGTCCGAGGAAGAATATCTTTTCGCCGACCGTGACCTCGAAGTATGTCCCGTAGAGGTCGACATGGAGGAGCGTGTTCGCACCGGCCGTGCAAATGACGGCCCAACGGACGTCTCCCCATGGAAGCATGGTACGCGGTACTCCGTCGATACCGGCGAGTTGGGTGAACGCATGCTCATGGGTGGCAAAAGCGCAAGTAATTTATTAGCTCCTCTTAAGATCTGTCGGTCGAAACCATATACAGACTTAAGTTCGCAATAGAACTTAAGTCTTTCAATTGTACTGCAATTAGTGGGATAACCTACCTACATACCCATGGTCACTCAGCAGAACTTAAGTTCTTGCCATATACATCTTGAGTGCCTAGCGACTTAAGTTCGAGCAGGACTTAAGTTTAGACAAACATGGATCTTAAATTCCTAGCGACTTAAGTTCGAGGTGCAACTTGAGTTTAGGCACAAGTCACATTTCACATTACTACAAGCACGAGTTAAAAGAAGAAAAAACTACTTAAGTTCCTGCGCGAACTGAAGTCATTGCGCAATTCTTAAGTCACATTCATCCGTACGACTTGAGTTCTGTGGAGTCGGACCTTGAAAACACATCTTATGATAACGCCGTACCTCTTAAGAGCGTCTAGCACGTTTGCGCCTCGGACCGGCTTTGTCCTCTCCCGCGCGCTTCGCCGCCGTTGACCTCGTCTCGCGCACAGGAGCTGCAGGAACTGACGCCGCTGAGGGACCCGCCTTCTGGTCCTGCTTCTTGGCCCGTGCGACACCCTCCTTCTTGGGTCCTCCTCTAAGCCTACGAGGTGACGCGGGAGGAGGAGGTGGAGTGGCAGGAGAAATAGGAGAAGAAGGCGGGGGAGGCGTTGACGGTGGGGGCGGGGGCATAGGCGTACACGGCGGGGGCGGCATAGGCGTACACGGCGGGGGCGGCAGAGGCGATGGCGGTGGGGGCGAAGGCGTACGCGGCGGGGGAGGCGTACGCGGCGGGGGCGGCAGAGGCGTACGCTGCGGGGGCGGCAGAGGCGTACGCGGCGGGGGCGAGGCGTACGCGGCGGGGGTGGAGAGGCGTACGCGGCGGGAGGTGTACGCGGCGGGGAAGGCGCAGGGAGAGGCGTTGGCGGAGGCGTTGGTGTGCGAGATGGCACAGGGGGGGGCGTTGAGGGGCGATCAGCAGCCCTCGCCTGACAGAAGAAACCCGCGGTCCCAGGTCCCGCGTCCTCTGCCAGTTTGCCAGCGAGCTCATGCCACTGAGCACGCGACAAGTCAGCGAGCCCCGTGAGAGCAAACCCGAGTTGGAATCGAGTTGTGTCGTAATACCGATCTGGCTTCCTCGCAATTTCTGCCCAAGGTATGTCCTTGCTACCAAACACAGTCTCTGTAAGTAGTGATTAGTGTTAATGCGCGAACTCAAGTTTTGCAAGAGAAACGACGTACCGAAGGATTCCGTCAAGTAGTCCGTTACTTTCTGCACTATAGCTTTGTGCCACAGGTCATCCAGGTCCACAGTGGAGAGGGGAAATACGGGTGAAGCGTGTTTTTCCCCATGTTCACGGGTGGCCTGATATTCTATGGCTGCACATCAGATCAGATTCGGCGCGTTCATTTCGCATCTCACCTTTGAGCGGCTCTTCAGCCCAAGCATACATCGCGTTGAGCGTCTCTTTAACCAGCTGCGGATTGAGCTTCCTGAACGTTTCGGGGACATGAATCTCTTCGGGAACGGCGTCCGTCCTGCTCCAATCATAAGTGGTGCGTCAAGCCATCGGAGGTGAAGGTCACTTGCCACTCAAAGATCACTTGGCCACTCTCGTCCAGCCAACCCATGACCATGGTCGCCACGAAAGGGCGGAACTTGCCGCTTGCGTGGAGATTGTCGACCATCTGCGCGAAGCCGCTCGGCACCAACTTCTGTCGTCTGGGCGGGCATTAGCCACTGAAGATGATACATTTGAGCTAACATGACTTACTCATTCCAGTCGACGTCCTTCTGGACGGCGGCTGCGGCGTTCCACGAGGGTTGATCCTCTTTTGCCCACCGGCGTTCGCCCCGGCTAAAGTCTTGGAGTACTCGTTAATCTGGTCGTGGCGTTCGTCACGGAATTTGTCGCGACCGGAATATGCGGTGATGCCAAGAAGCTTGGCCAGAGCGGGCGCTTCTCGAACGGGCGTGTGATCGTCGTCTTCCTCCTGGGGCTCGCGAGACTGGTGTTGCACCGGCGCGGAGGTCTTGAGTCTCATCTTTTGCGCACCCCGCTTGTTGCTGATGACTTTCTGAATCGCCTGTTTGATCTGATGTCAGACAAACGAAGAGCATTTAGACGCAGAAGAAGTACCGATCGCCACCCGGCCTTGGAGTATCCACGGAGGAGGCCTGCGCGTCCATCTTCATCTTCTTCTTCGACGTCCTCAGCGTCTTCGTTAGCGGCCGCCTTCTTTTTGGCTGGGTGGTTCTGTTTCCAGGCCGCAACAAGCGCGGGGATCCCATCTTCCTCGGCTTGGTCCTCGGCCTCCGGTTTGTGCTGGAATGCCTTGGCCTCGAAGGCGTTTGTCTTGACCCGGTCGTAGAACGCAGTAGCGGCCTTGCCCTTCATGCTGACGAGATCTACATCCCGGATCCCAACGTCCAGAATCCAGCTGCGCTGGTGATCGTTGAGTTTGGGCACAGCAGTGTCCTGGCCTTTGGTGGTGAGAACGAGTCCGAGCTCGGGCAGTGGCATAACATCTGGGACGTCGTTCGGGTCGTAGGGCTTGAACATCTCTTTGGGCTTAGTTAGCTTCGTGCGCGCCATCGTTGCGAGTGCGGGAGGGGGGGAGGGGGGAAGCAGACGAGGTGGTGGAAGTGGTTTAAGTTGAAGACAGTACACGGATGAGTGCCACCGTAGCTGAGGCAATCAAAGCGCGCCCTCCATTGTGAAGTTGCCACAGCGTTGTTCACCAATTCCTGGAAAGGAAAGCGCTCGGTGGCACAGATCGAATAATGGCTCAAGGCTGAAAAACACTTAAGTCGCTGGCAAATAAACTGGAGCTCAGAAAAACCCTACCTTGTTCTACAATGACGTCCGTCCATCGCCGTCTATTTGGCCCGAATCTTCCTCACACCAACACTAATGCTCGTCACCACGCTATTCTCCGCAAATCCCTCGAGCTATTCTCCGTCGAGGAGCTTGAGGCGAGGTTCGGTCGGCCCACGCATCTACGCGTCGTGATGGGTACGGGATACGGCTTCTTCCAGCTGGGCAAGATCACCAGTAACTTTGTGAGTGCCACTCGAATTCTATTTGGCCATTGGGAGTGCGAACTAACAGGCCACCCAGATGCGAGATGGTCGCGTTGTATACCGAGAAACCGATATTCCCGACGCCGAGGCGCGACATGCTCTGCGTGCGTATCGTGACGCATACGACACCTACTTCATGAAGCGCGGGAACGACTATCGCGTGCGCGACCCGCAGGCGAAGGCTGCGATGCAGGCAGCAGAGCAGACATGGCATGATTGGGTGGTACCATATTCCGCCGCTCGCGGGAGACCCACGCGTCCAGACTGGGCCTTGCAGCCTCTCCCTGGCCTTGACCGAGTTCGCACCGTGCCATTGACCTTTCCAACGGCGATGACCAGGTCCCGCGCTGCCCCTCAAAAAGGAAGCATCTGGGAGTGATCGACATTTGGGACGACGAAGATGCGGACGCCCAGCGTCCGCGCTGCCCCCCAACAAAGAAGTATTTGGGAGTGATTGACATTTCGGACGACGAACATGAGGACACCCAGTGTCTGCGCAAGATCCGAAGATTCTTGGGGTTTGTCGATTTGACGCATTAAATAAAACAACTGCAAGTAGTCAGCAGCTGTCTGTATAGTGTACGCTAAAATCAATCACCTCTCCCGGCTCTTGTTCCCATGGCCGTAGCTTCAGTTCAGAAATTATGCATCTCCCCTGGACACATAGTGTTAGCATTCCTGTAGTATCTTGCAGCTAGATAGATTCACCTGTCCTGAAAAATCCTGCGACCAAAGCGCACTCCGGGGCCTTGCGACACCCTTAAGAAACCAGTTGTACGTGTGTCTTCATAAAAAAAAACACAAAACATAAAACGGACAGTGTATGGGTATAACAAGCCAGTTGTACGTCCGTCCAAGACAAAACGGACTCGTCCCATAAAATAAAAACACAAAACATCAAACATAATATATACAACGACCATTTTGCTACGATAAAGAGACCGAGAATAATAACAACCAAGAAAAAAAGCCGTTCCGTAATAAAAAGACCAAGGATTTCCGGAATCGTAGGACAGTGTGGCCGACGTGAAGTCGACCGAGGCTGACATGAAGTCGAGCCTCAAAAAATGGTGGGCTACATGAAGTCGAGCCCGCGGGATCGACCCTCGATTTTCTCCGTGGTGGTCGGCGTCGTTGAGCGTTACAATGAGGCAGGGGCGGGAGGCAGGCGGTGGTGGAGGCTGAGGAGAAGTGTTTGGTCGAGTTGACGGCTATCAGCGCATCATGATCATGTGTAAACACAGCCTCGTATTCCTTTCCCTCATCTCATCATGATCTCGTATTCTTTTTGTCTACCTCCATCATCCTTCACCGCTGCTTCTTGGTGATCCAGACTTCACGTCGGATCGTTTCTTTTGATCCAGACTTCACGTCGGATCCATTCAGCCCAGACTTCACGTCGGGTCCCTTGTCTCTACCGATATCTGTGGGCGCCATGGATTTGTTGAAGAACCGGGATCCGAGGGCGGCTTTGGGCCCTTTCGATGGGAAGGTCGCGGCGTTGGCAACGCTCGGGGGGGAAACCTATTTCATCACGACGAACGTGGACTACGTACCCGCCGTTCCGTCTCTGAAACTCCCTCACGCGCTTTTCCTCCGGTCGGACATGTGTTATGGGACGGACGATCCTACCCTTTGGCCGCAGCAATACACCGGCCGCTTCTGCCATCTACCAGTTATTGCCAAGAAGGGTGCGCGCCCCGAGCTTGACGTGATGTGGTGGAACCCTTCACCCGCTGATTTCGAGGTCGGGAGTACCGTTACCCGCGGGCTGGGTAGGGTGCATAACGGCTGCATTGATAAGTTCCTCCCCTTTGTCAACGACCTTGTCGCGTGCTGCAAAGAGCTCAGACGCACTTCCCGAACGCCCATTTCCCCCCTTTTCGGCGAACTCATCCAAAACATCCTCATGCTTCTCGAGCAGCTTCAGACCTTGCCGACTACTTACACAAAGATGGTATTTGTGGTGACCTCGCTGCAGCGCGCGTGCCTTGAACTGGACGCGCTCTACAACTATACAACCATTTATAAACCGCGAATCAACAACTACCTGTCCGCTCCACCTAATAGTACTCATGTCGCGCAATGCGTCGGCGCTTTCACCTCAGTCCCAGTCGTCGCACAGCAGCTATATGCCGCGCGTCTTCCCTTCTGGTTTTTGCGACCTACCTTCGTCTTCCTTACCGAAAACATCTTGTCAGTTGTCGCTCTCTGCGAGGCGAGGTTCGATGTCCCGGACACACTCGGTGATGGGGCGCCCTCGATCGTGTATAGCGGCAATAGCACTGAGGAGAAAATAGCAGCAATTCATTCCGCGGCTGCTCAGACCCCGTGGTATCGTGATCCCTTTGCCACCGTCGATAGTCGCCCCTCATTGTCATCTCCTCCTGCCACTCAATCGAAGGCAGCCGCATCAAAGGCCATCCCCATCGCAAGCAGTTCGGGTCAAGTTACGCGCTCACACAACCAGCGCCCGCATTACAAGCCATGTATGTCTGAGTTTGCAAATGTGTTTTCTTCGCAACTCATATTCCAATTTCACAGATCCTTCAAAACCACCGGGGCAAGCACCGGTGAAAGGGCCCGCTAACACTGAGCGGGATAAGTTCCAAATTCTGGACGTTGCAGAGATGCCGCCATCGATCGCTGCCTGGGCCGATGCACTCTCACAGGTGGATAAGTCCGTGAGCCCGTTTACAATCGATCCCGCCGATAGGCGATACGTCTTCCCTGAGCCTGCACTGCTTGTCAACACAACGCCTGACCGGCAACGCAAATTCCTCCATCACTGGACCCTGCTTCGCGACGGTTTCACGTACATGTTAAGCCAGCGGGAGCACTCGCAGCTCCTTAGCGCGCAGGAGTGGAGAGACGTCTTGGAGGGGCACATGACGAAGCGCGGCCACCCCGACTCCAAAACTTACCGGCGGAGCAAACAGCTCGAGGATCGTATACGCCCGGCCCTACAAGCGTGCAATATCACTAATGTCGAGGGCTTCCCCGTGCCTCCGGAGTCCCTGCCCGAGTTCAGTCTCGCACACGCTCGCGAGATTGTCTGGCAGGTGGCCGAAATCAATTTTCGATTCGAATTTTGTGCTCTGGATCGACGTGCGTCCATGAAGGATCGGCTGGAAGACGTCAAGGCTTGCTTCGCGGGCCGCATGTTGATTGGAGCACCGTTGGAGATGAGCAAGCGCGGTTTTGCCGCGGAGAAAATCGAGCAGCGTCACCGCTATTTCGTGCGGGCAGCAACTCTGATGCTGGATTGGAACACACAGTCTCCTCGCCCACCCGTCATCACCCGTGGTTTCCTCGAACATTCCAACTGGTGCGCGTCCCAGATGCAGAGCCTGGAAACGGCAGTTTGTAGATACTATACGCAAGCATTTTGGGAATACTTCGGCCGTGCTGCTGTCGTCCCACTCTGTCTGGATCACAACATAGAGGGCGAGATCTAGATCATTTACTTTTTCGAGATAACGACACCCGCGGCCAATTGTATATTATTCTATGCAGGAAAAAATACTCGCACGTACTCCGATTTGTTAATGTAGCTTTTTGTTTCGCAATACATGTATATTTGGCGTCATGGTATTTCTTGGCATATTAAGCGCCTAAGTAGCGCCCGGCGGGATCAAGAGCCGAGGCAAAGTAACAGAGCCAAACAACTCCATCCTTGCCTCCTGCCGCACCCTCGACCTCGCTCCTCTCCTCACCGTTCTGGCCCTCGAGAACCCACTGCCGCATGCAAGCCCGAAGCCCGACGGGAGCTCTGATGCAGGCTCGACTTCATGTCAGCCTGCCCGTTTTTTGAGGCTCGACTTCATGTCAGCCTCGGCCGACTTCATGTCGGCCATTCTCTCTTTCCACCCTGGATTAGGATGTGTTGCCCGCACGGTGTTTTCAAACGGCCTCTCTCTACCATGGTCTCTGTAGCATGCAATGGGCACTAGGCGCTGTACACACGTATTGTACATACATGATCGTACATACATGCACCCATTTTTTTCTGTGGTTTTTACAATACAGTACGACATAGCGGACATGTATCGTACATACATGATCGTACATACATGCACCCATTTTTTTCTGTGGTTTTTACAATACAGTACGACAGCGGACACGTATCGTACATACATGCACCCATTTTTTTCTGTGGATTTTGCAATACAGTACGACATAGCGGCAGTATCCCCACGTAAAAACGCGCTTTGGACAACCATCTCGACGGGAGCTGAGTCTGCCGCAATCCGGCCACTGAAGCGCGCCTTTGTTTACCCTAATCGGGCCAGGCCACAGTACGCTTTGAGTACCTTTCGCTCGGAGCTCACACTAACCATTTGTCACCAGTTTGGTTCTCTCGAAGGAAGATGAAGCATGTCGGGCGCAACAGCGACAGGAAGAGTACCAGCACAACGCTTCTCGCAACCTGCGTTCCAACATACCAGGTCAACTATCATATAGGTGAGCCTTTGCCAAGATGTTGCCGACGGAGAAACTTACCATAAAAATCGAAAGGTGGCGCTGCCTCGCAGTCCGAAATCCACTACGTGAGCGGGACGGCCTCTGGCTCACTTTCAAAACCACGAAAACCAGACAACAATGCCGTACTTTCTATGCCGCCCCCGGACGACACGTCCCTACCGTTCCCGGATTCGACGGCTGCTGCTGGCGAGGAAGCGGGTGCCGTCCCCGTGTATGAGGACACGGTGCCATGCGATGAGAACGGTGCCAAGGCACGACAGGTGGGTTCACCACTTCGCGCACGCTACACGGCAATAAACTCAATTTCCCTACAGACAGTGATACACTTGGATGAACTCAAGGCCCAGGAGGGCGTTATTCTGCAAATACTGCTCTCCCTCCATTATCGGTCACAACTGCTCGCCCCCTGCGCCTGTGGCAAGGACTCTCGGCTCCGAATGGTGGCATGTAGCGACTGCTTGCAAGCAGAGCTGCTGTGTCGCCAGTGCTGGCTGGACAGACACAGGACGATGCCCACGCATTGGGCACTGATCTGGAACACGGCGGAGAGATTTTTCCAAAAGCACGACTTCTGCCGAGTCCTCAAGAACACCGCCGTCGCCATCGGGCACAATGGTCACCGGTGCCCCGAGGCGGACCCCATGCGAACCTTCACCTTGGTGGAGTCCAACGGCATCCATGCCACCTCCATCACGTTCTGCCGGTGCGAGACTCCTGATGGACAGCGCGGCGAGCCTGAATTCCAGCAGCTCCTGCGAGCGGGTATCTTTCCCGGGAGCGTGAAGGAACCTAAGACAGGCTATACGCTCGGAGTGCTCAACTACTACCGTCAGCTGCGGAGCCAAGGGAAAGGCTCCGCTTATAATTTTGTGCTTGTTTTGCAGCGCATGGCGGACCCATTCTTCGCGGGGTCAGTTCCGGTGAGTCAAGCAAGGAATTGAATTTTAAAATGACTAACGCAACTCTAGGATGTCTACGCCAACTTCCTCGCGATAACGCGATTCCATCAACATCTCGACATCATCATGCGACGCGGGTATGCGCACGGAGTCGATGTTCCTCTCCCTGGCGAAACCGATCGACCCTACCCCAATCGCCCGATAGGCTATCTCGGTCTGCAGTGTGCGGCTTGCCCAGAGCGAGGCGTCAATATGCCATTGGTGGTCAATGTACCCAAATATCTACGGTGGGTCGCAAAAGTCATCTTTTTGGCTAACGAAAGGACGCTAATCGAATACTTCAGACACCTTATCTCGCAGAACTTCACACTGGATGGCAACTTTAAAGCGAATCTGTTCTTCAAACGTGACGATGGGAGTGATAAAGCCCTCACTGATGGGAGGATGTATTTTCCCAGTCAAACGGAGTACGACGTTATAGCGGAAACTTATGTAGTGAAGGAGGAAGACAAGGTAAGCCGATTTCTGACATTAGACTGCTGCTTGCTGATGACAATTCAAAGGACGTACTGTGTAACGCGCATATTGGGTCCATTCGCCACCAGGGCCAGGTCAAATACGGGAATACCGCTGTCAGCGGGGTTGTTGCCTGCGCATGCGATCATACTGTGGCAGGGTCGTTGATTGACATGAAGAAGGGCGAAGCGTAAGTGTTTCCGTGTCGATAATAAGCTCTGGCGCTAAAATCTTGGAACAGTTTCGCCCTCGGGACTTACGCACAACGCGAACACCTGAAGCACACCAACTCCCCGCTTCACGGCCCTGAGACCACCACTCCCACAGTATGGAGCTACGACAGCTGGTGTTCCTTTGTGGTGAACGTGGTGAAGCGGGCAATCGAGCTTTTTCCGGAGGAGGAGTGGCTGCACACGCTGCTAGTGGAGGCGGAAGGCCAGATTCCAGCCGACCACATTAACGGTCACGGCCTCGATTGCCAGACGCTCTGGCAGGCCATGTATTTTGCCTGCCGGGGACATTTCCACGGGGAGACGGCGGAGATGCTTTGGGCATTTCTGAATCCCCTTGGCTCTTCAACGCGACAAATGACTGCAGGGGCGCGGCACGACATAATCAATTTTGTGATGGACGCGTGGAATATGCTCAAGGTACTCCGTCAAGGTAAGACTGGATCGCTTTGGGTTCAGTGCCATCGCTGACTTGATATTTGGCAGCGGAACTTCTTGCCGATGAACGACTCGACGCGCTTCGGCTCTTCGAGCTCCACATGGCTGTGGTGGAGGACCTCAGCAAGCAGAATGCCACCGAAGTCGTGGGCTGGTCCCGACTGTCGCGAACGAGCATCAAGTCAGCTCGTGGGACGCCACAAAGTGTCTATCAGCACGAGTCGACGAGCAGTACGTTCTTATCTCATTTCGAAGTGTAGTTTTGACGTCAAGACTCTTAGTAATGACGATTGAGAATATGCTGGCGTCCATGATCGCACAAGAGCGAGAGAAACTCACACGTGAAGACGGGTATGAGGCAAGAACATCGGTGGCACAGTGGATTCGCGATGGCATGTTTATCGAACGCGACCAGTAAGTGTCCATTCGATGTCTAAGCATGAGGCGGTTCTAATGGATCATCTGTACTCATAGACAATTCATAATCGCTCTTCTGGTATGCCACCGGGAGCACCCACTGCAAGAGACCTGGGCGACGATCACGAAACAGCGCGAGGCGCTAAACGCGGATCTGAAGAAATTCCGGGAACGACAGCGAGAGATATACCTGCGTCTACAGCTCAGCGCGCTTGACAGAGAGGAGCCAGAATTGACGGCGATCCAATTGCCCTCATATCGGATGAAGCATGGACAACGGCTGGCAAGTGGGGTCGGGGCGACTGAGGGGGACTCGAAGTTGCGGGAAGCCGAGATCAAGTTGCGGTGCAGGGAGGCGGAGAACGGTATTCTTGCCGTGCAAGCCGCTTCTCTGGCGTTGTCTGCGGTCAAGAAAGCCCGGGACTTGGACTACCGGGGCCAAGCGGGGATCACACGATCGCAGCGGAACCTGCAAAAGGCGGAGCTGATAAAGGCCTTTGAGATTACGATGTACAACAGGGCGCGGGCAGCGCTGATTATGTTGGGCCACATAGCAAAGGAGGCGATGGAGCCCTACCCGCCACTGACCCAGCGGGACACGCGACGGAAGGAGACTCACCTACATCGCGCCAAGGGGGACTCCCGACTATTCGATGGGACGGCGTGGTACTTACAGAGCGGAGTGAAGATATCGGCCACGGCGGGGGCTTCGCCTCCAACGAATGAGGGACATGATAGCGAAGACGATGAGCCCCAGTTGTTGGCAGGTACCCAAACCCTGAAACGTGCAGGTATGACATCACCCTCCCTACAACCTGATTGCATGAATTGAAGTCTTCACAGGTTTCTCGAAGTCGCCACGAGCACTCAAGCGCCTCAGGGACATCGCCCCGGACGATGTAGTCGTGGCTGGGCCCTTGTCGTCCGAGGCCGAGGACAGCGACTTGGAGATGTCGCCGTCCAAGCAGGGGAAGCCGAAGCTGCGCGGGAAGTTAAAGAAGAGAAAGGCGAAGAAGGATGACGGGTGGATATGGAAGTGGTTTGAAAGGGTGACGACGGGGGATTCGGGCGACGACGGGAAACTGGCGGAGTACAAGAGGGAGAGTAAGCGCATCATCTGGATAGTTTTCGACCGCATACTGACAAAGTACCAGGCATTCGAGTTCAGTGGTTTCGTGCCGAGGCCGAGATGTACCGCTGGTTAGAGCAGTACAAGCGGAAGCACGCTGAGCTCATGCGCGTGATTGAGAGGTATCGACGAGATAGCGTTGTGTGAGTGGGACTTGGAGATCGGGAGGAGCAGCGGAATGGGGGTGTCAACGGCGCAGCGACCTTCGCTCGGATGCAAGCTGCGATGTACCACCGGCTGGAGCACAACGCCAAGGCTATTTTCAAGAGCGCTGACTCGGGCGCACACCGCGACTGGGCAGCATCGACCACTTTCGACGAAATGGTGACAAAGATTGACCATTGGCGTGACGTGGTCTTCAAATGGATGGATGAAATGGTTCGTATTCTGATCTAGTCATGTATTGTGGTCAAGTATTGTGTACTGATTATGTGTTAGGACATTCACAGGGCGTACAAGGACTTCTAGGTCCGTCGTGCTCAAAATTTCGGTAGGTGGGACTTCAGTCTGACAACTGGAAACTTAAGTCTGACGGCACTTAAGTACTGCGGCACTCAGCACTCAAGTCCCCGAGTAGAAGTTGAGTGTAGACATAAGTTGCCGATATGACTTAAGATCCTACTGTAACTTGAGATCCTAATGTAACTTGAGTCCTGACAAATGTAACTTAAGTGTTTCGTGGGACTTAAGTTTGAGCAAGGGTAGAGGGAGGTGCTGCAGGCCACCTGGGCAGGCACATCGCACATGGAGAAGAACTTAAGTTCAGCACGCGGACTTGAGTGTGTCGGTGGTCTAGACCGCCAAAACTTAAGTTCGGCTGATTTTATTTCATAAAAGCGCTATGAGATAACATGTGAGCATGGAAGAGAACGAGTGAACGCGTGTGCAGTACCTCCAAGCGGGAGGAAGGTTAATGCTCCTACTGGGGAGCGGGTTTTGCAGCGCATTGAGAACGCGATCGTCTTTGTGGTCGAGGAGATCGCGGAGACAGCCATACCGCTGGCAATGCGGGCTGTCCCTAACGCGGAGACCGACATCTAAGCAGCTTATGAGCGGCATAGGACACGAAGGCGGACGGAAACAGACCTTGGATCTCGCATAGCTCCTCTGGATCTCGAAACTCGGAAAATGTCGCATAGTCGAATGCCGGTGCAGGTTCCTCGCGCTGGACATGTTCAAACAGGATGCACCGGTGCCGTTGAACCTCTTGCTGCTCCCGCCGGGATAGCCGTGCGAACGCGGCTGGCGTGGTGCGCAGCAGCATGCTGACATCCTTGCTGGGCCTCAGCCGCGGGTTCGGGTCCTGCGCGATCGGCAACAAGAAGAGCGGGCGACCATCGGTATCGAGCCACTGGTGGGCAAGCAGATCGCGGAGGACGGCGTGGTCGTGAGTGTCCTCGGAGGCTGTCAGAATGAAATTGGCAACGTGAGGCAAGCTCACCGAGTTAGCAAAGCCATTGAAATTCCGATGCAGAACAATAGGTTCGCCTTCGCCACCTGTCCAGTACACGTGGATGTCGACGGTGTCGTTGCTGCGCTGCGACAGGCGTGAGATGAAGACGAAATAGCACGACAGAAAACATACGGGCCGCTCGCCTTCCAGGTCGAGCTGTAGGTCAACATCTTGCGAGAGTAGAGCTTCCAACAAGGAGACAGAGCCATGAACAGGGAAGTAGTGCCGATTGGCGTCGTCCCACATCTCTGGGACCACCATTAGCGGAGTCTTGGGCTGCTTGTACCGAGTGCGCTGCTTCTTCGGTGGGGCCTTGCCCTGCTCCATGTCCTGCTCATCCTCCCCATCGGCATCATCACCCGCAGCCTTCTCCTGGTCGGCCTGCGCCTTGGCTTGCGAGCGAAGGGTACGATCGGTCCGTTCGACGCCCTTTCCCTTCCCATTCTCGCGGCCATCTTTGTTGACGCTGCCTTCCCCGTCCCCAACTCCGTCCCCATCCCCGTCCCATCCCCCCATCCCCATCCCCGTTGGAGTTGCCCCCGTTGGAGTTGGCCCCATTGGAGTTGCCCGTGCCGTCTGCGGAGGGGGGTGTGGCGGGACGTTGATGTGGCACGCATACATGTACCGGTGGGCAAACAGCGACATGTTTGCTGCTCGGCACCAAGCACTCGTCGTCGGGGTCAACATCGGGTTCCAAGGTGTACATGTCCGGTAGGGTGGCGGGATCTGCAACGTAGCCCGCGGCATCGCTGGTGAAATCTCTGGGAGCCGTCAACGTACACAGAGAACGGGAATACGGAATACCTACATAGCCAATGCAGATCGGGAGCATCGGATTTCAGCGCGCTCGCGGTGGCTACCTCGGCGACTGGAGAAATTCGCGGATGCGTTCCGATACATCGTGATGGCGCAAGGTCGCAATATCGAAGAGCGGGCACCAGCATTCACGCTCTGTGGGTGCAAAAACCTCGCTGCTGTGCCGAAGGTTACCGAGCGCCGTCCAGTGCTGGGGGTGAAGGATCAGCGCATAGAGGTGGGGAAGAAAGAGGAGGGGAAAAAACGCACCTCACTCATCCTGAAATCGCGGGGCATCGCACGGGACGCGAGGCCGAGCTGGGTGGCGAGGGCAACGAAAGGAGATATGGTGAGCGCGAGCTCGATCGGCTTGAGGAAGTCCCCTGAGTTGACGTTCTTGACTGTTTCCCGGAGCTCTGACTCGGAGATCAGGATGGATGATTTGCTTGTGTACCTAGGAGCGACGATGAGGGACGGTTAAGAGGTGGACGGCGTGAACACTGACCATTGGAAGAACTGCATCAAGGATTCGTCCGTGACTGTCGTGAATCCCTGCAACAATAATGAAACGAGGTGATGCGAGGAAGAGATGTGGACGCACCAGGAGCAGAAATGCTAGGCCCCACGCCACAGCAAGGACGTTGTGCTTCAGGCGCTGTATCCCCCTCGAGCGACGCATGAGACTGTTGACGGACTGCTTGAAAGCCATGACGGCCTTCGACTCGTGCGCTATCTGCTGGGAAGGGGCAAGAGGTTGTTGCTGTGCCGCCGCTGCGCGCGCGTCGGCGAGAACACTTGTCCACCGGGCGCTCCAAAGGGCCAGCTGTAAAGCGTCATAGCTTCAGAGACGCAAGAACAGCGAGC